>JAHRHJ020003453.1:0-163439 GCA_019776745.2 Taxus chinensis | reverse complement strand
AATACGGTGTATGACATATGAATACCCAAATCAAGAAATGTTCATATCTAGAGTTAAGGGAGGAGCGAGGTTGTAATAAAGAATGGAGATCCAATTTTGGAAAAAGTTCTACTTCTATGGCAACCACCTTTTCAAAGAAAAGTAATAAGCACTTTCAGAGGTAAAGTGGGGTTACAAGAACTCAAAAGCATAGATCCTGGCCAATCAATGGATCCATAAAGCAAAAAAGAACTCATACAAAGTAAATCAGAGCTTCATAGTAGCAACATAATAATCACAGAGTCCTTTTTGAGCTCATTCTTATCAATGACTGAGCCTGACAAATACAAGAAAAATAGGAAATATGATTATAAGTGCATGATGAAACCAATAATTCAAACTTTTATAGATATTTTCCACACAGAGTTGAATAATTTCTCAACGTAACATATCTAGAGATACCCAGAACTATAAAAATATAGATCTATAATTCATGATGCAGATTGGGCCAAAGAATAAACTCACCTTAATCCTTGGCGATTTTGAGTAAAGTGACTACCAGTGCCCATTTATCAAGAAATCACGTGCTCAAAGAGTAATGGAGTAGGTTTAGAATCCGTCCCAAGGTTGAGGGTACAAATGAAATCCATATAGAAAATGATGGCCATGGTCTTGCTCAGAAAATAAGAGATAGAAAAAAAGAACAAAGACCAAAAAGGGGAATATAACCAAGCTCTAAGACATATAACCATGGCAGCCACCATTACAACCATCTCCTCAAGAAAAAAAAACTGAGGAAGAGCTACAAAATATAGGTGTAGCCGAGCTGGAGTTGACAACAGAATAATGGCATCAAAGAAAATTTTGCTAGGGCTTCACCCACAAACCAGAAAACTAAATGAAATGATCATTAGATCAAATATTTCCTTTACCACCCGAATCCAAGTATGGGTTAGGTTCGAACTCAACCACGGTTTGAGATCAACCATCAAGATTCATCAAGGAAAAAGATCAAATTCCGAGAATCATACTCAGAGCTAAAAAAAAATAACCATAATTACTTCCCACTGACCACATTTAATGCACAGTCAGAAACCCTAATCATGCTCTTTTGATCAACAATAAAAAAATAAACAAGTAAATAGATCGATGCTCACAAATGGATCACCAAAATCAAGGAAAAATTCATCGGAATAGAATATTGGTGGTCAAACTTAGTCCAATTTGTCAATTTTCAAATTTTGTAAAGTGTCAAAGTTTCCTCTACAGGCCTGAAAGTCTGTATTGTATACATTTCATCACCATAACAGAAGTGGAAAAGCGGGGGGTCGGGACCCTCTTTAAGTTTTGAAACATTTTGCAAAATTTAAAATTTCCAAGCTTTCACCCACAGGCCCGTAGGCCCGAGAAGTACACGTGTCATCATTACAACAAAAGCGGAGGCCAGGGGTTATTTTTAAGGTTTGAAACTTTTGCAAAAAAGGATAATGTTCCAAAAAATTAGCGCAATCCCGAGCCTCCACGGCCAGAAACCTAAACCATAGGTTCAAAATCGATGGTCGAGATGAAAATAGAGGTACAAAGATCAAGGTCCAGAACAATCAACATAATATCAAAGCCATCGACAAGTTACCAAGGGGTGAGTCACCATGGAGGAGGGGATAGCCCACGTGTCATCGAATAAAAATATTTGCAATGACTTTCAAATTCTAACCATAGTACATACTCCAAATAATTAAAAGGGGCCGACCAAATTATACCCAATAGTCACCGAAAAGGTGAATTTCTAAATTATATATAATTTAGACATACAGATCCAACAAGTAAAACTATTGGTCATGCGTAATCAAAAGGTGGTTGAGCATGGTGTGGTGAGTTTTACAAAGTGCCCATGTGTATCTAAAACCTTGACAAATATGCTAATTCCACCAAGTTTGGTCCCCACGCCAAGGAGATTGAAGGGAGTTCCAAGTGTTATCCATGTGATCACTAGAAAACATAATGAGTGTCAACATCAAGACAAAGCTGGTCCCAATCAGGATCGATATTTGGATGAATTATTTTTCAAAGTATTGCAATTAATGTAATTATTTTGCTCATAAATAGGGATTTGTATTTTTGCATGCCTTCACAATAGGACAAAATAGAGAAGAAGACAGAGTTGCATGTTCATGGAGAGAGACTTGCCTAGTAAGTAATCTTATTTTTAGCAAATTATTCATCCTTATCTTTCTTAATAATAGATCAGTCAACTTTAGTTGACCAATTGTAATCAAGGCTATTAATGCCTATTTGTAATTGCATGCTTTATTTTTATTCCTTTATCTATTATTAAATAAAGGTTAAAAATAGAATGTATGGGCGAGTACAAGCCTTAGGCTATTTTTAGGAAGATGGTGAATTTTAGTTTTGCTTTATATTGTGTGTCTTTTCAAAGCACAAGAGGAACTTTTGGAGGCATCTTTTGGATATAGGAGTACTAAAACAATTTTTGCCAGTTTTGCCTTCTGAGTGTGAAGAGTTTCTGCCTTTCTAATTATTTGCAGTCTTTTGTATGTTTCTATTATTCCTGTGAATGAAAATTCCCTGATAAATCATCTTACCCTACTACAAATTTAGTATTTTCTACATAATTTCAATGTGCATGTTAACTTATTAGTGCAGTTTTGATATTTTTCCCTCTGTACAAGAAAGTGTTTGCCCTTAAATTCTGTAGAAAACTATTGGCTCGTGCATCAAAAATCCTTCACATATAAATTGTACATATACTCAATCAAAGTCCTCATATAATTTGGTGTATCACCTTATTTTTAATTATTTTACAGTCATGTTTTACTCTTAAACACCAAAATCAATTTAGGATACATCAACAAGGAACTGGCCTTGACACCAGGAGACTCACCTCAAAATAGGTATACCCACAGACCTGAGGTGTTTCCCTTATATCTATGAAAGAGAGAGATACATTGTGCAAGCTTAGAAAACCATGCACCCATCTCTCTACAGGGTGTACTTCGAGAGATAACATAACCAATTAAGACAATCAATCGATCAATCAATTTATATCAATTCCCTGTGATCGTCATATACAACCTCCTACATGACCTAACTTGAGAGTTACATTAATTACTTTCCCAGATTAACTAACTTGGGAAGTTATTATACATTTTGTGTTTTCTTCTAGATGACCTAACTTGGAATCATCATACAATTCACATTTTCATTCAGATGACCCAGCTTGGAAGACATTCATATATTCACATTTCTTCTAGATGACCTAAATTAGAAGCTATCACATTGTGGAGACCCCCCTGGAGTGGGGGTAAGAGTGCCCTTTCCTATACAACTCCTATATGGGTCAACTATTTGACTGAAATTACCTGGATCCAAATCCACAAATGTTTGATCTAAGTCTGTCTGTAATGGCTAGATCTTGAGGATGTAGTTAGAGATTGGAGAATAAGACACTTTTTCTCCCTATACTCTTCCTTGGCAGTAGGATGCCAAAATCCTTGGTCGATTATTCATTTACACATGATACGGTTGGGAAATTATCATCCTTTCCCTATTTCTTCATATCATACAACATTCGAAATCAATAACCATTAGAAATACAATCATCACTTGTAATTAGCTCACTTCATCATGAAATACATTTCTCGCTACGTGCATTGATTAACATAGCGATCCATGTTTCTAACATGCTATATGGTTATTTCAAACATGCTTTACTAACGCATATGTTACCATCTGGTTATTTCTCCATACTTCTCTCAGGTACACATCTCTATCCACTTTATGTTACCAAGCTTTCCGCTCATTAACATAAAGTGGGGGAAAATGTAGTCACAAAATCGTGCACTTACTATTATAATTATACCTTCAAAAAATTTTGTTTTACATATGGATCTTGCGTTAAGAAAAATAATTCACTATGGCTCATCCCCTGGTCTCATCATCAGTTTAGTCAGTCATTATCATTAAGTGTCTTGCATAGTTGTTAGTTACTTGCAAATTTCTGGTCATTTCTAGTGGAGTTTCAACTCTCTTATTTACTCAGTAGTCATCTCTAGTGTTTTATAAGGGCACCTAGGAGGGATTGGGGCACTCGCCCATGCCTCGACTCTATTTATAGGTGTCGTGGTATAGGTTGTATTTTGTTCTCATTTAGATTATTGAGGTCAGTGTTTTTATTTTTCTTTCTCATTCACCTAGGTACTAGTTGGCATGTCATGTCATTAATATCAAAATTTGAGAAAGAGATCCCTATATAAACACAAAATACACCACATCCTAAGGGAAAAAGACTATTTCTACTAAAGGATAACTATTTATATAATGCAAGGGAATGAATTTGGGCACTATTATTCATCACACATTACATAAGAATGGTTGTATTCATTATATTCCATCCACCATTTGTATCTTACATCAAGCTATTGCCCGCTACTTTGGCGTCATCAGTGCTAGGTCACCATAGGAACATGATTGCACACACAAACACATAGAACTAGATCGATTTGAAGAGTAGGAAACACGCATTTTATAAATCCCATCCATTTTCAACTGAGGGATACCACCCATAGTCATTTGCATCTTATTTTTTTTAGGGTATAATGCTTTTGTGTGGGTTTTTGTAGGAGATTATTCATTGGACACTTACATCAACATCATCATAGTTATTGTTATATAAATGTGATAAAAACCGAGTTATTGCAAAATTTAGCGACTAAATCAGATTAAGGTTCGAAGCTATTCTTCACACCAGGGTGCCGAAACTACAATCTAGGGCACCCATAGGCTCCCTAATCCTCCCATAGGTTCCCCAAATCTTCTTAAGATATATGGCTTACATTTGGAAATTCCAGCTGATTTTCTCATTGAGAAAGTTCTTTCTCCGAGCTTATATCTCTCCACTCACATTCAAGACTCACTAAACATACTTATATCTTTCCTTTATCTTGAATCTAATTTGTAAAAAGTTCTAGACACTCTATGATGAAGATAAACAATGCCAATTTCATCTAACTGCACTGTAGAGAAGGATGAGACCATGTCAGAAGATGACTGTCGCGATTTTTCATACATTTAAGTATTTTATTTGTGATCATGAATGTGCAAGCATACAAGATGCTTGTAAATTTAAAATCTAAGAATACTGTCACATGATTGTTTCACCTCGAGTTATCAGTTAACTACCTCTCATCTCCATGGTGATTCCAAGAGCTTCTTACATATCTCTGTGCAGAGGTTGATTCCTTATTTTCATTTTCGTACATAAGTGTTAAAGAAGGTAAAACTCTCATTCAATTGTCATATTGGTGAAATATTAATAAAAACTTGACAGATATGGGCAACAACCACACTACATAGATATCTTGATATTCTAAAGTGCGGAATGTCTTGGTTCATACATTGGAGTTGAAAAGAAATCAGATATTTTAACTACATAATTTTGAGGATTATGTCCAGTTAATAAAACATTACCCAGGGGCCTTTTTTAATAGATTTGGTTTATTTTTCCATTGATATGTCTCTTTCTTAATTCAAAAGTATTCCAACTCCTTTGGAAATGTGGGAGTGTTATGACATACTTACAATCAAAATCACCATTGAAATTGTTATTATTTATAAGATATAATTTTCTAAATGACATAATTACATCATAATAATCAACTTACACATTTTCAATAAAAATTCTATAAATTTAACAAGAAATATAAAATTAAAATATATTTATAACTTTTTAAATTATATATTGTAGGTCTTGAATTCACCACCTCCATTAGATACGTTCATAGATTTACTACCTTTTAGTGAATAATTTATCCCTGTACAATCAACACTTAGTCTTCATTAGGAACTACATTTGGCTTTACAAGATTATTATAAAATCTCTCAGCCTGCTCCAATAGATTTTAGATATATCATATAAACATGAGAGGAAGACCACTACAATCTCTTTCACAATTCTGAGAATTTTTTTTAATGAGGTATATGTCACATTTTAACTCTAAGTCTCACACTTCATTAATGAACCATGAGATAGCTCAAATTTTCTCATCCAGGTGATTTGAATGAGTAAAGTAGGACAACTATTGTTAGCAAGAACTCAGTGTGTAAGTGCTTGGGAGAGATGTTACTTCTATAAGATAGAAATATGGGGGATAGGACTGCTATGATATTTAATCCATTTTTCCTCAAAATTTTTGCTAATAATTCAGGCTTGGAGTCTCTTTGGACATAAAAATTCCTTCTATGATTTATCTGATATACTTGCTTTAATATTAAATCTTGAGTATGTTAAGAAGACAGACATCTCATATTAATATTTCTCAATGACCCTGTTTTAGAAAAAAATGCATAAATTCTACATTAATTATTATTTAAATATTAAATAGAAATTTTAAATTTATAGTGACTATCAATCACTAGAAGATTCACAATTTACACTTTCTCTATACAGTTTGTCTAGCCAATATGCCAAGCACCCTCATACAGCGTTAGACCTATCTCATTTGCATCTTTTTTATAACTCTTTCATGTACATATTAAATAAGTATGGTGAACTATTAAGTTTTACCTCCAAGTGCTTTAATAATATCTATGTTGTTTCTCTATGGAGTGACTATTCATCACTACACATTCACAATTCCTATCTCGTGACATATCTACGATTTCCAAGCCCCCTCAAATTCATTATCAAGCTTTCTCTTCTTTTTTATGTACTTTAATAACATTCATCACTACACATTCACAATTTCTATCTCGTGACATGTCTACCATTGTCATGCCAAGCCCCCTCTCACACATTATCCACAATTTTCTCTTCATTTAGTAATTTTGTGTCCTTTAATAGTAAAGTTTCATATTAGGCTGCACTATAAGTGTGTCACCACGATATGTGGGGAATTATACATTGTTTAATTTCATTAATAAAATTAGAGATTCTCACAGTTTAATTTTGTTCGATGGGAAATTAATTTTGCATAACACCAGAAAATCTGATATGTACATTTTTAATTATAACAAATCAATCATCAACTATATCCATCCTAAAAGATGATACCCCCTCATTCCCTTTGCCATTTTTTGTCACTTGACATCAATGACAACACCCATATACCCAAATAATGATAGAACAATGCTAATCATACACCATTGCTATCTACAATAGCAATACACACCCATATATATTAGGACTTTAAGTAGCCATAATTGGCTATGAGTAGCAACGTCACATGTCACTAAGTTATGCATTTTCACATCAAGCAGCTTGGAATTGAGAAGACAAGATTTGTGATTCAATTCAATACGACATGGAGCTATGCAAAAGGACTTAAAATCATGGAGGAAGGTTGTGGAGGCAGTGGGCTCTTTGGACCATACTTCCCTGTAACCACTAAGAGCAACAATGGGGATTTCATCAAGTACTGCTCATAGCGAAACTGACATCATTCGGCTATCTAGTTCCTCGAACTTTGAGTTGCTATGTGTGTGAATCCTCTAAATAATCTAGAATATAGCCGCAGATATTACTTTGTCTCAACTACGAATCAGGTGTTACCTTATGAGAGCCATGTGTATAGAATGCCCAGTTCGTATTTGAACTCCTCTCAGAACCTATGTCATTCGATAGTATGATGGCTGATTTGGAACGTTACTTGTGAACATAGGTCTCTTTCACTATATTGGAAAATGAAGATTTACTATTGGAGATGACGCTGCTTTCTCTTTTAGAAATTGTTCTCCTCAATTCTGATTTCCGTTGTGCAAAGGCTATTACTATGATCTCTAATTTCGCCTTTACAATTCTAAGCTTTCAAATGTTGGATATACTGCTGGGAATAATTGCCACTTCTTGGTTTTGTAATGCCCACCAAATTGTCCTGCAAATTTTGAAACCCAAGACAAAGCTTTGTGATCCCCTAGAAGAACCATTTTCCATGTGAAGAAGGTTTTTTTGTTGTAAAACCTGGTATGAATCCAGCACCAGGCAGACTAAGCATTTGAGGGTCACAATTCCTACCTAAAAAATTGTATATGTAAATTAATCATCTCTAGACTTTCCCCTTAGATCCCCTTTATGTGTAAAATGGCTAGGGGAGCTCCCACTTATCAAGAAACAAATGGCATATCCCACCAAGAAGCCCTCGATGAATATAAGTGCGTCTAGGGGGTTTTAATGTACAACTTTCATAATGCAACTTCTAATAGGACTTGGCCCAAGTCTAAGATCGAAGGAATTGAAGCACTGGTCTAGTTATTTAAATAATAAAGTTCTTTGTTATAACATGGGAGTCCTGCAATGCATTTAAATAAGGAAGGGCTTCATCTAAATTCATGCTTTTGGGTTAGAGAAGATTTCGTAACACCGAACTACACAGTAATTCAGTGGCCCCAACTGAAGTTTATCCATGTAATTTAGAATTTGAAAATTAACCAATGTCACTCACCAATCTTAACCACCTACTTTTTGTAGCTGATGAATCGTATGTAACATTGGAATTCATTATATGGATATATGGGGATACTATTTTCGCAAGGTATGAAGATTTGAAAGATAGAAAGTGACTTTTTTGGTAACATTGATGAGTTAATTGCAAAATTAACTTTTTTAGGATATCCCATGGTAGATTTGTACAATAAGCTGGTGAAGAGACTCTCGGCAAGCTCAAGCTCATTTGGATGCAATTCTTCCTTTCTGAATCTTGTTCTGATTTACACCCATAACCCTAGAGCTTTCTTGTATTAAATTTATTTTTGAATATTGAAGCAAAGCTAGAAATGTGTTTGCTCAAATCTAAGGGCAATTGTTTTTGGCCTCATTTTAGTCGAAAGGTAAAAGGGTGTGGAGGGTCTACATGAGGCGTTTGGCGAAAAGTTCTCAAGCTTTACATATGATTTTTACATACAAAAGAGCATACCTATTTAACATACATACATAGGAACTACATAGATACAACATAGTAGTAGTATATAAACCCTACCATTTCCTTTTGATGAAGAGTTGGACCATTTGTGATATATAAAAAAATATGAGAAGATTATTCCAAGATTCTTGTTTGGTGTGCGTGCGAATAATCCATTGGGTAGTAATAATTTCATGCTCCAGAATACCCGTGCATATGAATGCAAATTAGCTGTATAAACCAGTGAATGTCCTTTTTTACAACATATGTCGAAACTATTCATTAAAACCGACTTGATGGCAGAAGAATGAGAATGTATTCATTGTATTCAATGTATAGACAACAAAACAGAAGTGCAATGCCATATATAGGCTGCGGTAGAGGAGAGAGAGGATAGTTAGAGGAACAATTAAGTAACTGTTTACAAACAAAAAACTAACAATGTATTAAGCAACATAAACTAATGCGCTAACATTCCCCCCCTTAATACATTGCTCTTACAAATGTACCCCCTAAACAAATCAAACTTCACCTTACCTGAGAGACGTGGTGAGAATATCTGCAACCTAAAACTCAGTAGGGCAGTACTAGAGCTGAATTTGGTGGTTCAAGACCTGTTCCATGGATGTAGTGACATTCGACCTCAATATGCTTTGTAAGTTCATGAAAAATAGGATTCTTCACAAGATTCAACACACCTTGATTGTCGCAGTGAATGATGGGAGGTTTCTCTTCAGGAATCCCTATATCTATAAGAATGCGACGTAACCAAATTACTTTGCACACAGCTCCTCATGCGACGTGGTATTTAGCCTCAGTGGATGAGAGAGAAACAATAGTTTGCTTCTTGCTAATCCACGAGATAGGTCCAGATCCGAGATGAAAAACATACCCTGAAGTGGATTTCCTGTCATCAACGGATCCTACATAGTCTGAGTCTGTATATCCCTATAAGAAGAACTGAGTGTTCTTCTGATACTCCAAACCAAAGTCAACTGTACCTCAGACATATCTCAACACATGCTTTGCTGCTATCCAATGACATTTCTTCGGCTCCTGCATAAATCTAGCGAGATAGCTCACTGCAAAGCAAAGATCTGGCCTGGTATAAGTCAAGTAAATGAGACTCCCCACAAGCTACCTGTAGTGAGTTCCATCTACCTACGGTGAATCCTGGAATCTAGATAATTGCAAACCTTTTTCCATAGGTGTGGACATTGGTTTACAATCTGACATTCCATACTTCTCCAGGAGTATCTTGGCATATTTCATCTGGGAGACAAAGATATGATTCTTCTTCTGCCATATCTCTAAGCCAAGACAGTAGTGAAGTAGCCCCAAATCGGTCATGTCGAAGGATTTCTTCAGATCATTCTTTACATCATCCACAAGATTGTCAAAACTTCCTGTGATCACAAGATCATCTACGTACAAAACCAGAATGAAAATCTTTGTTCCTACCTTCTTGATATACAAATTTGTATCTGAGGGGCTATGAGTGAATCCATGCTGCAATAGGTGATCATCAATTTTTATATACCATGCCCTAGGTGCTTGTTTGAGTCCATAAAGTGACTTTATCAGACGACATACCTTGTGTGGTTGATGCTCGTCTACAAACCCTTCAGGTTGGGCCATGTACACTTATTCTTTGAGATCATCATTCTAGAAAAGCACTCTTGACATCCATCTGCTGAAGTTTCCATCCATTTTGTGCTGCCAGTGCACAAACAACTCTGATGGTTTTGATCTTCATAGTGGGTGCAAAGGTCTCGTCATAGTCAATTCCTTCTTGCTGAGCATAACCCTTTGCAACAAGTCATGCTTTGTGTTTGTTGATTGAACCATCTGCCTTATATTTTGTTTTGAAAATCCATTTGCAGCCAATGGATTTCTTACCTGGAGGCAGATCGACAAGTTCCCATGTCTGATTCTGAAGTAGGGAATCATATTCAGCATTCATAGCCTGTTTCCACTATGGTTGGTCTAATGCCTCACGAACAGTGTCAGGTTCGGTGCTATCAACAACTGAACTCATGAGTGCAAAATTTACCTCATGTCTGGCTTGACTTCGTGTTCTGACTCCCGTAGAAGTGCCTGGAAGTGAGTTCAGGTGTGCATCCCTAATAGTATTTTGGACCCATTTCAGACATTGGTGCTATTGTTGCTGATGTGAAGATGTGTTTTCCAGTGTGCCAAGATCAATGAATAAGTCTCCACTCAGCTCTTCTTCTCTCTGAGAATAATCATCTTGCCCATCATCTGGATGTGTGAGAAATCTATGTGATGAGGTCGGTACTGGATCTCCATTGTGTGGCAGGGAGTCAAAGGATGACTCATCACATACCACATCTCGACTCTCGTAGATTTTCTGTCTCAGGATCCATGAGACGATATGCCTTTGAGGTAGTACTATACCCCAAGAAAAGACATGGCAATGTCTTTGGATCGATCTTCTTCCTTCTTCTTATCTGGAACATGCATATATGCAGTACAACTAAAAACTCTCAAATGATGAGATAGAAGGTTTACGACCAGTCCATACCTCTTCCGATGTCTTGTTCTGCAAGATCTTCATGGGTGCCCAGTTGAGTAGATACACTGCTATCTGGACTGCTTCTGCCCAAAACTGATCCTCCAACTTGGTGGTGGAGAGCATACAACGAGCCATCTCCATGACAGTCCTGTTGTGTCGCTTGGAAATCCCATTCTGTTGGGGCGTGTAGGGTGCAGTCAGATGTTGTTGAATGCCATGCTGCTTCAGGTATGCTAAGAACTTCTTTGATATAAATTCCCCCCCCCTCGATCTGAGCAGAGGAGAGGAGAGGCTTCCAAGACTACCTGGTGGCTTACTGGTAGAAGTTTTGCAAATTGGAAAATGCCTCACTCTTCTTCTGAAGGAAATATACCCACATTTTTCGTGAGTAATCATAAATGATGAGCTGGAAGTAATCAAAACCTTGGAAGCTAGCTGGCAGGGGTCCACACAGATCGGTGTGAATGACCTGAAGATGCTCCGTAGAATGATAAGAGCTCTGTTTGAACGGACCTCTATGTTGTTTACCCGCAAGACATCCCGAGAAAATAGGTAAGGAATGGGAGAGTGGAGGAATCCCTCTTACCATTTCCTTGGCACTGAGCTGATGCAGAGCCCCGGCAAAAAGATGACCATATCAAAAGTGCCATAGTGAGGTGGACTCTGTCATTGAAGCAGAGAGAGCAATGTTAGATGAAGTGACTGCATCCAGTGCAAATAAATGGCCCTTCATAAATGCTCAAGCAATAACTGAGTCTCCCTGGGAAATGATGCAGGACTTGACCCCTTTCTAAACAAAGAATTCAACCCGCATTCGATGATTAAGAAGCTGACTCACAGACAAGAGATTTGAGGTCAAACCTTGAACATATAGCACCTTCATGAGTGTACATCTTCGTGTCCCAAGAGGAATGATGACATCACTAATCCCCGCCGCAATATAATCTTGATTATCTGTGATGGTGATCCGATCTCTAGTGGGCTAGTCACTCAGGGTATGGAACAACTTCTTATTGTCAGTCATGTGTTTGCTGGCACCCAAATCAATCAACTAGACACTTTTTGACGGCTGTGAAGTCTGCAAGACTAGGACAATGTCTGGATGAGGAATGTCTGGAAGCTCTTCATTGGAGGAGGCATCCTGCTAAGCAGCAATATGACCCTTCATCCTTTGATTACGAGCACGCCATTGGAATTTCTTGGAATATCCTTGGCCAGAAGTGCTCTCTTCGCTAGAGTTGCCATGCTTGCAACCGTTATAATAATAGTTCACAGTCGTGTGCATATTCGTGGAGCAAATGTGGCACCATCGATCTGCCTTGTTGTTCTGTTGCTTCTGGGGTGGCTGCTGTGAGAAGCCACTGTGAAGATGGCTGCTGAGCATGCTGCTTCTAGTTCTGGGGGGCTGACTACCCTTTCTAAGGCTTGTTGCTATGCTTTTGCCTCATGATGAGAGCCTTGTCTTCAAAGGCTTCTTGAACATTCTGAATGGCTTCTTCCTGCTGGAGATAATTCACCAGTTTGACAAAACTCACCTCCTATTGAGTGATGGTCAACATGGTGATCAGTGTCTGAAACCGTGACGGAAGAGCTCGCAGGGTGAGCGGGACAAGCAACTTTTCGTCCACTGGTTCTCCAAGTGCAGAGAGTTCTGCACGTAACTCAGCTACATGCCGCAAGAAGGCCAAGTGACACCTAGACCATTCTTCTACCTCTGAGCACATAACCAACAATACCAAACAAATTGGTTGGGTTCAAGATATAAGGATGCCACTGTCACCTTTTGTCCTGATGGTGTTTGATGTAACTCAAAGAAGTTATCCATTTGATTTATCCAATTTATGGGATCCTTACCATCAAATTTGTGCATATCCACTTTCGGCATCATGTTCCGTGGTTGCAAATAGGTTTGATTCTGATGGGACTGGAAAAGTGATTCAATATGGTTAGTTTGTCCATGATTTTGAATGGAAGGTCCTCATTGGTTTGATATGGGCTGGATTTGGGCCATACTGGTTACCCTTTACATGTTGCATGATATCATCAATCTGATGATTTATTTGGGCTATGTCTCCTTTAGAGGCCATATCAGATTGTACATTTCACAACTCATACTCAAGTTGGCTCACCTTATGATACACTAAGGTAAACCCTAGTGCTGAGGAATTTGTATTTACCCCTTATGACTCCATCTCTTCAATCACTACCCCATCTTTGTCTTGGGTTTTACCTGGAGTAACCGAATTCTTTTTTTCTCTTGTGGAAGGCACCGCCATGATGTCAAACCTTAGGGTATATGGTTTCGATACAATTTCGGTGGAATAGGAAAAAAAAAAGAAAAGATACTAATACTTTTTTTTTGAGTGCTTTCCGAAAATGTAAAGAACTTGAAATTTTTCTACAATTTGCACCCTAGGGAATGATTTTATGAAAAACCCTAAATTTGTAATAAAGTTTGCAAAATGAATCAAAAAAATCTAAAATTTTCAGAGAACCTTACTTGAAATGCTTCGTAACTTTGGTAAAAATATCTCATACCAATTTGCTCTGGTTCACAATATGTGGTGGAAACAAAACATTAGGGTTTTTTTCCCTAATTTCGGCTCAGATTGCAACTCTGATACCACTTGTAATGAAATTACTTGTATAATTCAGATTAAGAGAAACAATAGAACACCAAATAACACAATATTTTAGAATAATGATCTCAATATGCAATTATAATAGCTTCGCCACTTCGAGGGGGAAACCTCCAAACCATATAATAAGACTCAAATGCTCAAATGATAATGAAATACTACCTATAATCCCTTATATATACTATTAATATGCTATGGCCATCACCAAGGCTGACCTATTAAGCATGAGAAATTATAAATGATATAATAAAATGATATGGTAAGCCACATGTCGGCTACTCATATCCTAATACAAGCAATAGGTTAAGGGCGAAGTACACCTGTTCCCATTGGGAGGCATAAGTGGCCTCCCCATAGGTCTTGCTCTTTTGGCTTTCTTGATAAACCTTGTTATATTGTTGTTTTATTGATTCTTCTTGCTTGTGTTTGAATGTGGATGGATTGGATTGTGAAATTATTTTTGTTAAGTATCGTGGAATAGTTTTTTTTGCCATGACTTGAAATATTCTCCCATTGTAATGTGGTTGGGGCTCGGGGACAATGGAGAGGATGACTTATCCTCTCCATTAGATATCTTGGTTGGGAAGATAATGTTTCCTCTCCCCGTACTTTGTTGTGAATCAAAAAATCTTGAGAGACAACTATCTTGCTTAGAGTTGTGGAGATTGGAGTCTTGTTGGAGACCTTGAGAAGTTATCTTTGTGAAGAAATTCATTTTAATCCCACTTAGAGTGGAGGAACTTGTATTATTGTACTTTCCTTTATTTTCATTCTTGTGGTATTTCCCGCCTTGAGTGGATGACTTGGATAATCTTGTGGAGAAGAGTTTGCATTCAAATATTTGTATATTGAAAAGAGAAAGAAAGATTTGTGTGAATTAGTTGTGAAATGGAAAAGAGAGTTACTTTCATTGTAAATTTGTTTTTATTGTAAATATGAAATAAGGAAAAATAGAAGTCGTAAGAAGTTGAACTTGTATGCAAAATAACATTATATCAAAAAAAAAGTTATTGTGGATATTTTGAATGTATGCATATTATATTGAAATGAAAGAGAGAACAAGTTAGATATATTGTATTTAGAAATGTTTTGTTCTTTACATAGCAAGAAAAATGATAATGTATAAGTGGTTATAGATTCCTTTTTCTCTGGTAATGGAAGGAAAACTAGATGAACATAATAGAATGATTTTGTAAGTAGATGTGTTTCATTAGATTAGATAACTTTAAAATATGAATAAATTTAACTAAGAAATGAATTAAGGAGTAATAAATCTTGAACATGGAACTCAAAAAAAAAAAAATCTGAATGCATTTTTAAACCTTTTGGTAACTTTTAGTTTTTTGAATTCTCGCCATTAAGGTTCTATTTCTGTGAAATAGGACCGCCACCTTGTGCAGAGTGGTGGTCCCGTAACCACCACTCAAGCTAAGGTGACAGTCTAAAAACCAACGCTCAGTAGGGCGGAAGGTCCCAGGACCGCCTGTCTGCTCTAGGTGGTGGTTTTGTCACTTATGACAGAACTCCACAGATCTGTGCCTATGTGTGAAATTTATCCAATTTTCTCCATTTTCTAAGTTGTAAAATTTATGTGTTAACTACCAGCAATCAAAACAATGAGTAATTCTATGGATTTTAACAATTAAAACATACAATGGTGGATGTAAAACTAGTCCTTTTCATTTATACCAATGGGGTAGGGTTTTCCCCAAATTTTTTAAAACCCAATATAAAAATAAGTTGAAACAAAAACTAAATTGATGGAGAAAATCTTGCCCAATCTTTGAATGAAATAGATTACATTAATAAAACTAAAACTAAACTAAGCCTAGAATAAATCTCCATGTGAATCCTTTATGGCTCTTCCTCTTTTGCTTTCATGGCTTCCTCCTCTCCAACCTGCAAATTCAACAAAAAAAGGAAATAGACCAATTGAGAAGAATAGAATGAGGAAAGGTTTTAATAGAATTTCATAAGGATTTTTAGTGTTAATTTTGGAACCCTAGGATCTAGTGGCCAAGATGGATTTGATCCAAGTTTGGAGGATTGACCCTACTTTTGTAAGGTAGAAATTTATTTTAAATGTTTAATTTAAAATCCCTAAAGGTATGTGTAGATGGGTGAGTGGGGCCATTTAATTGCCTAGGGGTGTATTGTCTTTGTAATCCTTAGCATGTTGTAGGAATTTAATAAAAGGACTTTTAAACTATTAGGATAATGAAACTAGAGTAATTAAGCATGAGGTTAACCATATTAAAGTTAAACATTATTTGAAGAGAAGAGGACATCTAATTAAGTAAATTAATCCTTGTTACCTTCCTTTTGAATGATTGATTAATGGACCCTAGAGATAATTTTGAAAACTTGTATTCCTCCATCATACTTTTTTAATCATTAATGCCCTTAATTAGACCTGGTTCTTAGGCAATCGTAAAGCTGAGTTAAGTAGTGTAAGTTAAGTTAACGAACCCATGAGAGGTTAAGTACCCTTGTAACCTTCTGGTGTAACTTAAATCAAAAAAATTGCCACAATTTTCAGGTTAAATTAGTTGGGTTGTGGCGTGTTCTTAGAATGTCATTTTTGTAGAGCATCATGCACAATTCATCTTTACAACTCACCATCACTTTACTCAACTTCTTTGTCTTACATATCACATTGGGCAAGGGGCATATTTCTATTGAATGAAAACATAACTCATTCTTAAAATTTTAATCTTCTATCATACAAGGGAACTCTAGAGCTAATTTGATAAGGCACCAAAGAGAATTAGAGAGTTAAAAATATCTAGGTAGTGAAATCCCACTCCTATGTCCAAAAGACATCTATATCTATGAAAAGATATTCGGATGAATTTGATTATTCCCAATTGACCTTGTCTAGCTTGTGCTAAATTTAAATATAAAACCTTGAAATGAAAGTTATTCAAATGGGAACTAGCTTATCCCAATGCCCTTCTCTTCTATGGTTAGTTTATAGGGTATTTCCTTGATAGCTTTGGCCAATTATTTTCACAACCTCTTCTAAGATCCACATTCTTACTTGACTGAGGATTCTAATTTTCTTTTTAAGGTTTGATTAAAATATAAGGTTCCCTCTTAGGAGGCTTCCCTCAACATACATCATTGACATCCTTTTTAATGCTACCACAAGATAAATGGTGAAGGAGCTACCTGTCAATGGATCCGCCTCTCGGTTTTACCTCTGGAGTTTTGGGAGCCTAAAGTATTTTTAGAGATCCCACAAGACATCGGGGTATTTGATTAAACAGTAGACCCTAATACTAAAGCCCAATCCAGATTGCATATTTTCTTATTGAACTTTGCATCAATATTCTTATTAGATCTAATGTGCCCCAAATAGGATTCTTTTTAATATTTTCAAGATTCAGATAATTGGGAGAAAAAATATTGACTATCGAGAGCTCACCAATAATATGTGATAATCTGCAAGAAGGTGGGATGCACTTTGAATAAATCATGGTGGAGGTGATTCGATCTCATAGTAGGTGAAGCTCCCCGAGCCAGTCACCAAAATTCATCCTCCTCTAGAGTATGAATAAAAAAATGGTGCAAGGACAAATGCTCAAATTCAGTCTGGTGGTGGGTGCTCCCCTGGTTGCATTGATCGTGGAGCAGGCTATTGGTTTTGTGGAGGCTAATACATGTATGGGTAGGGAAGGTGTCTTCTAATTTCACCGCTCAAGGATCTATGTGGTAGGTGAGTGCAACGGTGAGCCCATAAGGCAAGAAAAAAATATCTAGCCATGAAAATTCAAATTTATAGGACCAACAGTGGTCAATAAAGCATGAAATTAAGTTGGCGTTGGTGAATATAGTTTGGGAAGTTACATCCCTCCACACGGATGCTCAACAATGTCCTTAGATAGTCAATTAGAGGTGTTCTTTGGTTTGGGAGAAGAGGGAACCTTAATTCTACAAATCCACCTCAGATGCATTGAACAACTCTGTTTCTAGGAATAATGAACACGTGGTGAAATAGGAATGGAACAGAAAAATGTTGATGAAGGGTGGACCCTACGGTCCAACAAAAGAAACATAAGATCTATGATCGGGTTTTGATGGATACTCTCTTTGGTAGCTTCGAGTGGTGCATCTTAAGGTTTAGCTCTATCTTTACAATCGGGTCAAGTCTTTCCTTGATTCTAGGATCTCCAATAGGTTTCCAACTCTTCCTTTGTTTTGGTTTATCTTCTCTGACCATTGGTAGTTAATGTTCTTGTTGGGTCCCTTATTGAAGAAATATCTTTCTCTCCCTTGTTTCTCTCAAAGATTAGTGATCTTTTCATTATAAGGATTATGGAACCATAATCCCTATTTTTATTACCTTATCTAATAATAAACAAAGTATAAGTTATTTTTTGGATTTTAACTCCATTAGTTTTCTTATGCACTAAATGGTTTGTAAAATGAATAAAATAAAATAATCATGCAAACATTAGAACAGATTTGCTTCACTGTGTACAATGGAAGATGATAGGTTTAGTGCAATAAAATTTTTGTTAGATTTTTCATGGAGCCATTACACATAAGGGAATATGTTAACTTCTCTAATTCTTACAAATCCTCTAAGCCTATAAAAACATTTCAATAACGTATTTAGTCTTCAGGGGAAATCATGTAAGTCGATTACCAAAAATTATATGGATATTTGTGTCTATAAGGTGTTATATGTATTGTTTCCCCAGCTGCAAGTTTAGATGTATTAGAACTCAATCATAATCACAACATGCCAACTTGGTAGTTGGGCACGTGATTTGACACTTGAAAATCAAATGAAACCCTACAAACAGAATGTGATTCTCTAGAACTGTTGTTAAAAATAGAGCCTCATTCAATAATCCATCTGAAACAAAATCAATACCATTATTGGTTAGATCATCCCTGCAAATAGAGATCCTGATGCTATAACCGTGATATCTCCTCATATTGTTAATACAAATTGATTGTGTTGGTACCCAAATTGATTCCCCTTCAAAGTCTGAGTAACATCATAGGTTTGGCAGGAATCTTAGAGACAGATAGATCATAGTATGAATCATTTTATAGCTCGGGGATGGGATTCTAACTGAGCCCTCTGTCACTCAAATGTGGAGAAATGGATAGCACCCTCACGAATGGATTTGATCTATCCTCACTACTTTAGGTTGTGTCTTTCAACCAAGGTGAGAGAACCCATTTTATAACACCTGTTGTTTATGGAGGAGATGGGGGATTCCTTCTTTGTGAAATGTTTAAAGGAATACCTTGAAGAAAATATGATCAATACAACAAAATAACTCTCACGAGTTGTCACTTCTAAAAAGAATGGTGATATTTTCTAAATAAGGTTGAAGGTTACTAAAGACACTTAAAATCCTGATTGCTTTTACAGTAGCTATTTGTTCCCACATAATGTGACATACAAAAACTGACAAACTTAGGGGTACTTTAGGTAGGATTCATGATTGTTTGAATATTTTTTGGTGGGAGACATTAAGCTAGGATAAAGTTGATTTAATGATAGATCCTTGAGAACCTTTACACTAAATTGGAAAACTAAATGATAGAACTTCTTGGATTACATAACTAAAACAACTATAATAGCTATCAACTGGAGGTGTGCAAATCTAAATGGTTGAACATAATCTTGCAGATAATGGATTTAACACTACAAATACTCAAGCTAAATATCCGTTAGAATAAATATTATTGTAACACTGCGTACATGTCATAGACAACTAATCATCTGCTAGTTTCTTCTAAATTTTAATCCATATAAAATATATTTTTATTAGTTTTATATATTGTTTCTACCTCTATCGTTCTGTCAACAACATAAGTTTTGTGAAAAAAAAATTAAAAATCACCCAAAAGTATAAACCCCAAAATTTGTAGGCGAATTGATATAGATGTTTTTCCAAATAAAAATTTAAATTCAATCAACCCAGATAATGAAAAATGGATTAGATAACTGATATATTATTAAAATAGTAGTACAACTATTAACAATAATGGATTTGTAATGTGATTACTCCATGAGAGACAAACTAGCCCAAAGGTGTTGCAACCGTTTACAAAATCACTTGAGCCCTCAACCTTTAAAATTGATTAGATTTTCAATATATGTCATGGAGAAAAAAATACGAAGGTTATATGTCATTAGCCAACCATATAAAAGGTATTTTCCATCAAGAATGAGCTCCCATCAATTTGGGATTGATTTAGTTTCTTTACATTTTTCTTTGTTTTCATTTTCCAGGACTTGGGGTGACGAGATGCAAAAATCCGACGAAGGGGCATTGTCTATTGGAAATGGGAGAGATTAAATAGGATGTTTTGGAAGTAGTGAGCCCTATGTCCTAAGATAAAGATGAGGACAAGAGTGCTAGCATGGTAGCAAGCGACATCTAGAGCTATGGCACAAAAAAATTTATATAGATTTTTTTTCAAATAAAAATTAATATTCAATCAATCAAGATGATGAAAATAATTTATTTTATAGATTAAATAATTTTTTATATTAGTAAACATCTCAGTAAAAGTATTCACAATAATGAAGTTGTAATATGATCATGCCATGGGAGAAACTAGCTGTAGTGCCCAACTAAATAAAAATAAATAAATATTTCAAAAAAAAAATAAAAAGGGAAATGTGTGGGTGAATTAAATGTTGAGGTTGAGGAAGGCATGTGAGTGAAGGAAATGGATTGTCAGTGTCATAGGGTAAATCCACCAATCAAGTAGTAAGGAGAGCAACACATCCTCACAGCCTTTCAAACCTGTCTTTTCTTTTCATAATGATACAAGCTCTTTATCCAAGGTTCAAAGGATAACCATGTTAAAACCCAAGTTAACATTGTAAATTTTTACATTAAGTGGATAGTTCCAGTGTGCACAGAATGTTGTGGGGAAAATTTTTCTAACAGGGCTCTCGTAAATAGCCGTTAGAAATCAACACGTATTTGGGTCAAAACAACTCTGGAAGGAGTTAAATCAATACTCCAATACCTTCTTTTTTCACAATATACAAATGTTTTGATCATGGATTGTTATCTGCATCTGAAGTGGGTTTGATTTTTTTTTAGAAGAAATACTGGATTCCTTTGTTTTGTTTGTTGTATGAAAAAGTAAAAGAATAAGATGAGGAGTAGAAGTCATATCTGTGGGTGTAGTATCTTGTTGTATTGATTTTTATTTCTCTACTTCTAATAACTTGTGCTATGTGTAATGTAACTTGAAACATGATTCTCCAATGAATACCACTTTTTTCTCCTACTCTTTTCATTTTATTAGAGTAATTGTTTTATTGATTAAACTATTGAAAGTTCCTTTCTTTCTATCTCACATATGCCTCTGAAATTTTGTCTTTTCACTCTTCCTTTCCGTGGAATAATTTGTTAGTCTAAAGGTTTCAAATGGAATGTGATGGTTTTGGCATAATTTTGAAGGAAACTTTGAAATTTATTAAGTAAATATAGCTTGTAGGTGTCTAGTCCAACCCAACCACCTCTGTTATGAAAAAACCCATACGTGGGAGATAAATGAACCCCAATATGTTCAAATCAAGGTGTTTTGAGACACATATGGATGCCATTCAAATATTATGGAAAATACTTTTATTATCTCATAATATACAGTAACAAGTTCCCTGTTAAACATACGTGAGCTTTAGCAATGGATGTTTTAATGCCCACATTTTACACACATAATACAACACTAAGAAATGAATATTACATGAATATATATATATATATATATATTATATATTTGAATTACAATGTAGTACACATGACACTATAGGAGATTACTTAGGACTACACATAACACATGACATGTTTGTAAAACATTAACCCACACAGATAATGTGAAAACACATGATGCAATTCAAGGAAACTTTTTTTCTTCGAAGAGGAACTGTTATCTCCGAATCACAACACCCTTCAGTTTTCACAAGTGTGTGTGTCTTAGAGCTCAAAGTGTGATTCGATAACATGGGTACTATCTCCAAGTTGTTGGACTTGCTACTTGAGATAGACCTCCAGAGAAATTTGGTTCTTACTCCTAAACTACCTACCGCAATCTACTCTAATGCATGAAAAATCGTTTGGTCCTAATCTAAAATTTCAAGGGACAAGGGAGAGAGAGTGCCTGAAAATAAAATCCTACACCAAAGCAGTGATACACCAAAAAAGGAGAGAATGAGGATAGTTTTTCAATGTGTGAAAAACAGAGGGAGAATGCATACTAGAAGGGGTGATAACAGTCCTCCACAATCTGGAAAATGCATTGACAACCATAGTTCATACATGCAAAGTAATAACGAGTCCCTCCAATAGAATCTAATAGAAAAAATATATAAATAATGATATCTAAGGGTAAGGAGAATGCAAACCAAACACAACAATGGAAGATAATATCCAAAAACTCTCATGTATTGTTGCATTAAAATACATAGTTCAATCCTTTACAAAATATGGGTCTGGATCACCATGCGAGGAGTCCACTACAAGGGCATGCAGCACATTGGCTTCACAAAACAATTTTTATAGAGTTTTTCTACCCAAAAACACCTCTCTTTACAATGAGCCCAACACTCCAATTTATAGAAATCTGAGAAGAGAGAGAGAAAGGGAAAAATGGAAATCCCAAAATCTATCTTCTCACAACTTACAAGAGGTATTAAATGAAGTGAAATGATGTTTTTTTACTTGTAAAATGATCACCATGTTGTCTCTTGACTTGCAGTAGTAAGAAATGTTAGCACATGCTTCATTTAATGCTCCCCCAACTACCAAATAGAACACTATTCTAAACAAGAATATTTTCTATAAAATCACCATCAATTCATTATAAATACCTAATTTCTCTATTTTTGTGTGTTGTTCTTAGATCCACAATTCCAACGGTACCAATTTTATGCGATTTCATTGAGAAATACAAAAGATATGGCACTCTGAGTAGAGGCAATTGTTTTGGATTTGCCAGGAATTTATGTCATTTAACAGACCTAGGTATTTAATTGACTGGAGTTGGATATGTTTCTTTAATTTTATATATCTACCCTCCTCAAAATTAAAGTCCTATTTTGTGAAAATCGGAGCTCTTGATTGAAAGTTATGACCTTTTGAAGTTCATGAGTCCTGCGTGAGGTGCGGAAGGGAAACAAAGGGTAGGTGCGCACGTAGGTGTGCACACATGAGGAAGCTATACCTATAGAAGGCATGGAAACAAGGTGTGCAGGTGCACAAGAGGAAGAGCATGGTCAACCAATTTTAAGGCATGTCTGCAGAAGGGTGTTGGCATGTGTGTCCAGCACTCCCCATGAGTTTCGTGACATGGACTAACTGCCTCTTGTAGATCCTAACTCTGGTGATTATAGTGGAGACTAATACCTATGGGTTTTGGTCTAACAAAAATCATGGTCCAACAAATGGTATTAGAGTGACATGTCTCGAGTTCAAAACTCATTCAGGTAACGCTCAAGGGAAAATTTTTGGCATGTGTGTCCAGCGCTCCCCGTGAGTTTTGTTACAAGGACTAACCACCTCTCGTAGATCCTAACTCTGGTGATTGTAGCCAAGAATAATACATATGTGCTTCGGTCTAATGAAAATCTGTGGTCTAACAAAGGGTGTGAGAGGAGGGCACAAGAGGACAAAAAAGGTGTGCATGTAGGAAGAAGGGAAGAAGACAACCACACACAACATAGTACTTGTCACACATGTTCCCCTGACACAATAGTACCTATTAGTACCCAAATTATTTCTCCTTTTAAGACCAAGCAGCAACGCTAATTCAACATTGATCTTAGAGGCAGCCAGATCATAGATATATGTCATTTTATAGCCAGGGAGGAGGTTTGACTGTCCCTTTGTTACTTGGATTTGTGGAGAGATGGGTAACACCTTAAAAGGATATGATCTTATCCTAACTATTTTAGGTTGTGCCTTTCAACCAAGGTAAGAGAACCTATTTTTTAACCTCTATTATTTGAAAGGAGATACATGTACCTTTCTTTTGCATAAATTTTGTAGAGAAGGCCTTGGGGAAAATATGATCAACACACTAGATCTGACTCTCACAAGTTGTCACTTCCAGATCATGGAGATATCTTCACAACAAGGAAAAGGTTACTAAAGACATTTGAGACCTTGATCTATCCTGCACACTTTGGCAAAATGATTTTTGTCTTATGTGGGTATACAAAGTAGAACTAGAGTATTATGGATGGGATTGGATGTTTTAAATAGATTTTGGTTTGAGGAGAGATAGGATGAACTTGACTCACCATATCCTTGAGAACTTATTCAAAATGGAAAGGTTCAGTCAAAAAAATGCTATAAAATCTAAAAATGTTTCTTCAACCAGAATATGTGCCCAAATGGAGGCCCAAATTTACACTCTTACACAAAACCGATGGGATTCTTTCATGAAGGATCGAGTCAGAAAACCTAATAAAGCACCAATATTCAAATCAAACAACACCTCTAGTACACCTAGAGGCTTATAGATAATATTTGTCAACAAAATGAAACAAACGTGATTTTAAACCGTTTATCTTACTCCCATATGAAGGCTCTTTTGAGAAATGAAATTCTAGATACCAGTAAACTATTGCAAGGACTGAGACCTATGTGATTGGATTGGATTTTGATACAAGATTGCAATAGAAACAAGAAAAACTACTTGCATACATTTAGAGATGAAATAAATACACTTTACTCAAGATTGATACAAAATAACTCAAGTTTGATTAAATTTATTAGCAAGGAAGATTTTCCAGGACAATCTCAAAGCTTTTCAATGGATGTATACTTGCAACCACCTTGACACGATTGGATTTGATAAAAAAGATAGATATACATGCTTCTTAGATGACTTCTCATGAAGGGAAGGGCTCTGTCAAGCTTTTTCTGCTAGAAAAATCAATCTATGACTTTTGTAATGTCAAGCTTTTTCTACTAGAAAAATCAATCTATGACTTCTACAAAAACTCCCAACCATTTGCATGAAAAAGTTGTTCCATTTATAACATTTACAATAGAGCCCCTTCTCCCCAAAAGAAAAAAACGTTTAATGCACCAGTGTTCGCCATGATTCTTCTATCATTCTCAAAATCAAACATGCAAAAAGTCTCCACATGCTCAAGGGGGTAGATTTTATCAAATGCCTCCCACATTTAACTCCTCACTTTAGTAGATCACTTTCCCTTTCATTTACCAACCACTTCTGCCCTTAATCTGTCAAATTTGGCCCCTTACATGCTCGGGAGAAGAAAAATGGAAAATCTGATCAAGCACAAAAGTCAGACCATTTTAATGGTGAAAGACACCTTCCAAATCTTTCCACCAAACTTTAGATATCAACATTAACTTCCTTCTCTACTTGGCA
Source organism: Taxus chinensis (assembly GCA_019776745.2). Taxonomy (NCBI): domain Eukaryota; kingdom Viridiplantae; phylum Streptophyta; class Pinopsida; order Cupressales; family Taxaceae; genus Taxus; species Taxus chinensis. Next base: position 137,982 of record JAHRHJ020003453.1, on the reverse strand, counting down.
TGTAGAAAAAACTAGGAAATCATGAAAACTTGCACTTCCAGATGTGTTGCAGAGAAATGGAGGGAGAATAAGATTTTGAATCTCAGCTACTATTGATCTTCACTTTGAGTTTGTTCTATCCATGTGGCATATTCAAAGATTAGAAGAAACCTGGGGGCTTCCCTTGACTTTTTACAATTTTTTGGATAAATGGAAAAAAATTCCATTGTTCTCCGCACCTCCGTCCTTGGGAAGTGATCCTGACACGTGTCCTAACATGGGCCCCAGTGGGACCATGGCCCAATTCTGCCATTTGATCCTCTTTTTAGAAAAAGGAAAATTTTCCAAGTTTCCCCCACAGCTCCACCCTTCTGATATTGACCGGGGAAAAATGTTGACTATTTCCCTCATCGGGCTTGCGGGCCATTCTAAGATTTTGATCCTTTTGAGGACAAGAGGAAAAAAATCCATGTTGCCTCCAATGGTCTGTTTCCCCGCCCTTCTAACTTTTCAAACCGCCACGTGTCACAATGGCGCACCTTGAGATGGTTCCAAAAAAATTATACCTTAAACAAGCGCGGGCTCATGACATGTCCTGCTCTGAAATTTTTTGTTTGATTACTTGAATCTTAGTGGAAGGCACCACATGTCATGTTCTAAGGTAGTCTCCTCTGGCCTTTGAAAATTCTAAGTAAAATGCAAAGTGAGTGAAGGCCTCCATGTGTCATCCCGTCACTTCTTTAGAATGAAACTCAAAGGTCAGTCCCAAGACATGTGCGGGTCCTCCACGTGTCTCCATGGTGTAACTTCAAAATGGTTCCCAAAGTAGAGATCCTAAATGAGCACAAGCTTTCCACGTGTCTTGTTCCACCAAACTACTTCCAACTGCATAAAAATTTCTTTAAGTTTGGACCAAGCAGCGTAAGCCTCCAAGTGTCCTCCTGCGGGGTCAAAGGGAGACCTTTTCCCTGCCCTTAATTTTTCTCCAATTATAGCCTAGTGGGGCCACAGGGTAGGTTAATTTTTTTTCCAAAGTAGCTAAAAAAGAAAAAGTTAAAAAATATACCCGCCATGCCCCATCCAATCAGAAGAAGCCACGTAAGCACCAAAAGAACCAATGAGAAATGAGTGGGGCCACAGGACCAAATTTTCCTTTTTGCCAAAAAAGAAAAAAGTGATAAGTTACAGTATTCATCTGCCATCCCCTAACCAACCAAAATAAGCCATGTACCCTATCGATGCAAGGATGTAAATTTGAATGGGATAAAATGCCCATCAAACCGTAAAATATAGAAAAATGATCATTCGAGCCAGAAAATGAAAATTTCTTTAAGGACAGAAAGCTTAGAAATGTTACAGGGCTCAAATACAATCCTCAGGGATACATCCATTCATTTTCTTCAAGTAATTAGGGAAGAAACAATAAGGAAGACAAATCCCAACTGTGGAGAACAAAGAGAACGGGAAAACATGAGCTTTTGAAGGAACAGAGCATGGAGGACTCAAAATACAGATCCTTAAGAGATTTAAAACCCAGGAACAAATTAAAAATTGCCACAAGGGTCAATGAGGAAAGACACAGGGAAGGAGAGAATGAAATAGTTCGTAAATCAATAAGTTTTCAAAGGAAAAAATGGGATGAGACTATTTTGAGCACCAACAACGGCTCCGACTCGGGGATGGGCACTCGCTGCGAGAGCCACAAGAACAAAAGTAGACCAAGTGCCAAAAATATCCATTGGGAAAAGGAGTTAGTTTTCATAGTAAAGGAATAGAGCCATCTCAAAAACAAATGGAGGAACCAACAAAAATGGGTCACCGAGGACCAGACGAGAAAAAACACAAAAGACAGGGAACAAACAACAAACTGTACACTGTACAAAAGAGTTTCTTGATCCTAGTGAATCAATCCAAGAAATGCTTCAAATGCCTACCATTAACAGGAAACTCAAGAATTCACCATCCAAATCCTTCAAGAAGAAGGTATGTTCACCAATCCTGATATCTATGGAGTAAGGGCCCATCTATAATGAGTCAAATTTACCATGCTTGCCCTTATCCTCATGTTTTTATCCCATAATAATAGAAGATCTCCAACATTGAAAACTATGGGAGTGACCTTTTTGTCAAATAAATTTTTTAGTTTCTCTCTGAACTTCACATGCCTCTTGTGGGATGTCATTCTCTCTTCATCAAGATGAACAATTTGGTTAATGTGAGCATCATAATGACCTACCTCTTGATCTTCCATCTGTTACATAAACTGATATGAAGCCAGTTGCATATGAAGGGGCAACAGGGCCTGAGTCCCATACACCAACTCAAATGGAATCTTTCAAGTGACCCTCTTGACAGTGATCCTATCTACCCAAACAACAAACTTCAAATTTCACCTCATTTTCTCTTGTTTTACTCCAATGTTCTCTTGATAATCTTTAGCAAATTTTTGTTACTGGACTCATCTTGTCCATTTCCTTAGGGATTGTAATTGGATGCATATGTCAAGTTAATCTCATACTCCTTGCACATTTCCACAAAATTTTTAGCTCTAAATACTCATGGCATTATCAGCTACAATCTTGATTGGCACCCCAAACCTGCACATGATGTTGTTCAACAAAAAATCCATGACAACTTGGTGTGTTGCCTTATTGGTGGGATTACCTCCACCCACTTAGAAAAATAATCAGTTGCTACAAGAATCCACTTATGGCCAACACTTGAAGGGTCTGAAATCTCACCAATAAAATCCATTCCCCATTACTTGAATGGAGCTTTGATTGATACAAGCTGCAAAGGAAGGGAGCCTGAAGCTTTCAATCTTCCAGAGAAGCGTTGACAGCTCTCACATCTTCTAACCAACAAGGTTGTATCATTGAACAGAGTTGGCCACCAATAACCAGCCCTCAAGATCTTGTGTGTTGTGACTCTTGCAGGAAAATTCCCCCCACAAACTCCTCCATGGAGATCAACAATTATCTTGGGGTCTTCTTCTTCAGTAATTCACCTTAAGAGGAATCCCTCTGGATTCTTCCAAGCTAGCCCATAATAAGTAATGACATAATTCTGGGAAGCTAACTTAAGGGATATTTTTTGGTTTTTACTTAAATATTCAGGGTATTTCAGATGTCTGAGATAAAAAATTACATCTTTGTACCATTCATAACTCATAAATTTTTCAAAAACATCTACCCTACCTTCTTCCACCTCATTTACCACAATATTTTGCAAGTTACTCTTAGCCATAAGCTTAGCCAAGCCCAAAGCTCTCACCAGCTTCGTGGTTTGGATGTCCATGTCATATTCTTGTAACTTGTTCACCCACTTGCACCTCTTGCTTGATATTTCCATCTCTGATAACATGTCCTTTACCATTGTGTGGGGAACATAAGTAACAATTTTAGAACTTAGAATATAGGCCTGAAAACCTTTGTTTCTTTAACCAAGGAAAATGTCTGCTTTTACATGATAGTGTACTTCAGCTTAGCCCCCTACAAGGCCTTACTAAAAAAGGAAATAGGCCTCTCAGCCCCTTCACCATCCTTCTGCAGCAGGACATAAGAAATAGTGTTCTCTGAAGGAAAAGAGAACATCTGAAAGGGCTTCTATAATCTGGAGCTTGCCAGTACAAGTTCATGCTTGAGTGCATCTTTAATCCTATGGAAATCTTGGATGGAAGCCTCCTCCCATTTGATGGCCTGGTCTTTCTTTAGCATGGAATTGATTGGAATGGTCAACTCAGTAAAGTTTGATATGAATCTTCTAATGAAGTTTATTTTCTCAAAGAAGGACTAAATTCCTTTCTTGGTTCTTGGAATTGGGACTTTGCTGATGGCCTCTACTCTTTCAGGATCAATCATCACTCCTTCTTATGACACTATGTGACCAAGAAAATTTTCCTTCTGCACTCCAAAATGGCACTTCTTTAGATTGAGTGAGATGCCATATTCTCTACATCTTATCAACATTTTCTCCAAGTGCAGCAGGTGGTCACTTCTCTTCCTAGAAAACATTGTTACATCATCTTGATAGACTACAATAAACTCATTGATGTAACCAGCAAAGGAAACATACATTTCCCTTTGAAAAGTGGCTCTAACATTCATTAGACCAAAGGGCATACTGACATACACATATGTTCCCTAAGGAATAGTGAAGGTTGTCTTGATCCTTTCTGATTATTTCACCACAACTTTCTTATAACCAAAAAATCCATCCAAGGTGGAAAGTAACTCAGAACTAGTCACTAACTACAGCATGTGCTCCATGTTTGGTAAAGGATAGTTATCTTTCATTGAACCTTTGTTTAGATTCCTGAAGTCCACACACAGCCTGATGTCACCATTCTTCTCTCTGATTGGTACTAGGTTGGTATCCCAAGAGGAATACCTTGTGGGTTGGATAATCCCTCCATCTCTTAGCTTCTTCAGTTACTTTTGCATTTTGAGGTATAAGAGTGGATTGATGGGCCTCTATTTCTCCCTGAAAGTTTTTGCATTAGACTCCAAGGGAATCTCATGTTAAAACAGGTCCTCTCTATATGCTTTTAGTTCAGAATAGGTCCAAGCCATGCAATCTTGGTATTTTTTCAACAGCTGGATGTAGGACTACTTCTCCTCCTTGCTGAGATTGCTGCCTAACCAAATATTCCTTGGCTCCTCCTTCGTGCCAAGATCATGCTCCTCAATATCCCTTGAGGATGCCATACATCTGTTAACAATGCGATCAACATTATCAAAATTGGACTCAAGAGAAACCAACCCTCTAGGAATGGTATTGGTTCTTAACTAGATGATGCCTTTACGAAACAAGGTTTATTTTCCTTCTGTTGTGCATACCATTGGCTCCCAATCAATCCTTTGATCAGCAAATTCTCCCTTGTTCTAGAAATCTTCTGATCTGAGCATAATCATCAAAAACCTGCCAATGCTTAATGTTGTTAGGGACAGAAGGTCTTGCCAATACCTCAACCTCATACTCACAATATGGGGACATTGTGTAACTGTCAAACTAAGACCCCAAAAGTGCAAGCTTTTCTTCCAAGTCATTGAATTTCCTATCATGATGCATGATGTTGAATGAATAAAACATCTCAATGAAATCCCAAACTACATGCTTTTACTGCTTCATTTGTTGATTCTTTGTGGCATAAAATTTTCTGACTTGTTTTACTATTAATTTTGAGTCTCCTTTGACAATGTTGTCCTCGACACCATAGTTCGAAGAAATTATTAAACCCAACAACAATGCCTCATACTCAACAATGTTGTTGGTGCACTCAAAGTTGAGCATGAAGGAGAAAACAAATTTTTCCTGACTAGGAGAAAGTAAAACAACACTAGAACCATTCCCAAACTTGGAGCAAGCTCCATCAAACAACAGAGTCCAAGGAGATCCTGTTTGTTCAAGACACTTGCATTCTTCAATCTTGTGCTCCTTTCCATCAACAAACCCTAAAAAGTTGTCTACATCAACAATTGTGTACAATACCTCATAGGATGCATATTTGGGATCCTTAATAAGGTGCAACATTTTATTTTCTCCATACAACCTGATAAGGCTTCCCTCAATTGGGATGGTGGCATAAGACATGTTAATTTGGACACTCCCACCAACACTTGCGGCCCATTTTTTTATAACAACAACATACCCCATTTGGCCAGGCAATCAACTATGACAACATCAAGTTTTAAATTTTTACTTGGGTAGGTTGCAAGTTGTACCACTAGGCCCTTCACACTTCCCACTACTGGTACCTTTCTGGAATCCATAGCAGTACACTTCCCATAGGCTACTGTCACTTTGAGGTTTAGCTCATTCACGACTTCCAAAGGCATGACATTGCATGATGCTCCTGAGTCAAACATGCAGTTATGCAATAGTCTATCCTTGATGATTAAAGTGGTGGAGAATGGATCCACATTCATCTCAGAGTCCAACAAGGATGTTCCCAAATAGACCTCAGGTGGTTCATCTAGCTGTTTTAATGCTGGTGGTGCTTCTGGTTCTTTAATGATTGGAGGAATCTCCACAATGTTTATGTTTCTACCTAGGGCAGTCTTCTCTTCTTTTAACCCCAGGTATTGAAATGCTCTCTTTTTGTGCTCAGGAATCCTAAGCAACTCAAAAATTGGAACAGAGACTTTGATTTGACTGAGGACATGAGAAATATCATATGGGGCATTCCTTGGCAAGGCAACACTAGAGGAGAAACCAATACACTCATTGGTATAAGATTTTTGACATCTTGGGCATGAGGAGGGGTATGATTTTTGTTTAGAACTACAGGGTTTTTAGTAGGTGCATCTTTCCTAGGAGCCTCTTTAGGAATGTTTGAAAGTAAGGGAGCTTTTGGCTTGGCTTGAGGCCCTATCCCTTTGACAGCCTTACTTCTTGTATTATATTCCTTCTCTTGAGCCACAACAACATTCATCAATAATTGTCTATCTTCCTCAGAGGGGATGCCTTCATCATACTTCTTTATCATTCTTGGCCAATTAAAAATATTATACAATATCTACTTCTAAAGTATGAGAGAGATGAAGAATAGTCACCCTATGAATGCAATCCCAAAAACTGGTAGTAGTCCAGGAACTTATTACCTCAATTGAATTTTCCCCTTGTTGTGAGCTTGTAGAACAAACCCATCATGCATACATCATCATCATTTTCATCATCAACTTCTTCTTCTTCTTCTTGCAGATCTTCTTCACAAGGAGCATGGGGCATGAAACATCTATCACACTAATCAATGAATCTATCTCCTCCATGACAGCAGCTCTGGCAGCCAAAGGATCAGGTACTATTATGTTCTCCCTAGCTTGGGACTGTCTATTTCCAAACCCAATAGGTCCCTTACCTCTATCATCAGATCTTCGGTGATTAGTGGACCTGTCTTGGCCTTACTGCTTGTGTTCACCCTGTGAACCCTGCCAAATTCCCTTCTCAACCCAGGCTAATTTTTAGGAAATTTCTTTGACAGCCCCTTCCAAAGTTTTCACAACTTCTTCCAAATCAGTAGCGTTGCTTGTTTGAGGTTTTTCTAGGTTAACCATCTTCACACCTTCTCTCTTTGGAGGCTTTCCAATTGCCTTGATATTGTTCTCTATTTGTAAATCCATGGTGAAGGCTTGCCTCAAATTTGTGGGGTTCTTATCTCTTAAATAATATGCAGCCTTTTTATCAAATGCATCAGTATATTTGATCAAACATGACTCATCACAATGCCTTATCCTGACAGGTAATCTCCTCAAGGTCTTGTTAAACCTTGTGTTGAAATCATGTACTGACTCATTATGGTTCTTTTGTATGTTTTCAAACTCTGTCAATAGGAACATAGGGTTAGTTCTATCACCATACTCAAACCTAAATGCATTACTCATCTCAGTCTAAGAATCAATTGAGTTATTTGGAAATGCTTTATAACAGTCCCTGGAATCTTCTTCCAAAGTGTGAATAAACAAATTGATATACACATCTTCATGTTCAATCTCAAAGTATTAGTAAAAAATCTGACTTCACCAGTAATAGATTGTTTCCTTGGAGAGTTTAAGACACTATTTGTATTCCCAGAAAAATTTCAAAGGTGTTTACAAAAAATTAGATCCATATTAATTTGAGGAGGTGATCTTGTCAGAAAGAAATTTATGAGGGGCAGGGCTAACACAGGAGTTAATTTTCAAAATGGGTATCCCCCAAAGGCCTTAAATCTCTATCAACCTCAGTGCAGAGTGTGAAGAAAACCTTTCAAAATACGAGGGACCCTAACTGGAGATTTCAATTTCACAAAGAGGCTACCTGTTCAAACCTTAATGGCAGTCTTCAATGATAGGCATCACTTTCATCAATGTGGATCCCTCTTCTTGTCTACTGATCTCTAATTCTCCAAGATTTTCATCCTTCTGATTTTTCTTTTCCTACCTCTAGAAACAATGTCCTAGAGATCCCTAGAAAGAAAGACCTTCTTCCTTCCATTTTGCAAGTATTAGTAACAAATCTGACTTTGATAGAGTTTAAGACACTGGTACACTAATTAGATCAACAGGGAGTCACCACTACACCTTAGTTGTGTAAAACACTAAATATGATATGTCAAATGTTTATCAACACTAGAAATAGGAAATGGAGAGACTCTGACATTTCTCTACAAAGATTTATCATTGAGTGGTGAAAGAGAGCCTACACTAAGCAATGATACACTAGTGGAGAGAGAAGTGAGAGAGGTGAGGAGGATGGGTGGACAAGATGCACCACAGAATAAAGATGAAGTTCACACTGAACACCACTCCAATACCCATTAAGCACAGCTCCCAGAACCTGAAATAAACATAAGAGTATGCACAATATACCTGTTGACAATTTTTGCACTGGTGTAAAAATGGGCAACTCGAAACTTCGTTGTTATGATGAAAGTCATGGCTGAAGTATACCTAAGATAAGGAAGTTCTGATGTTATTAGTTACTACTGAATTAGTTATAAGATTAAATGAAATCTGTAGTTATGTGTGCTATTAAAAACATAACAGATCACATATTCTTCAATTTCATGCCATCTTCAGCAAAAGAACACAAATCCCCAAAGGACAACTATGTTGTCTTGATGAAGACAACAAATTACAGAGTAGGTGAAGTGCTGATTTTTGAAGCAACAAACAGAAATACAGATATCACAAAATCAGGGTTCATTACTGAATGTTACAAGTTCTCATCAATTTTTCTTTCCTTCATGGTTAAGACATTCAATTATGTTACTGAGTTGTTTAGTTCATTATACAATCCATATAGAGAAGATATAATTCAGAAGGGAATACATAACTCATTTTAAGAATTCAATGTTTTATTCACAAGGAAGGTCAAATGTTTCCCACACAAGCCATGGGATGTAACTAGAAAATAAAGTTACAACTACTGAAATAAAAGGTGCACATGCATGAAAGTGAAAGTAAAAGAGTATGAGTGAACCCATCATTTCCTTGGGGTTTTCTTTCTTTGATTGAAAACATCTCCATTTCCATCTTCTTCTTCATCTCCATTGTAGAAGCCATTGTACCTAAAAAGAAGAAAAGGATAACTATCAGTTATGAGCTCAGGGATCAATTCATATTCCTAGACTATCCTAATTTGTGCATATGAATCTCTAATAATAGGAGATGTAATTTACTTGAATATCAAACTACATACATGCTTTATTCACTCAGATAGAATGAATGAAGGGAAAAGAAAAGAAGAAATCATGCACATAAAAGACGCAAAAAAGCCTAAGTATTTTCTAGCTATTTTCCTAAGTGTGGAGGTGGAAGTTACATCCAATGAAAAATAAACAAGTCATAAGTGCATGCATAAAAAGGAAGAATGTAACTAAAGGTTTCAGTAACCGTTCTGAAGTGCAAGAAGGTACAGTACAAAAGAGAGACTGGGAGATAGAAATACATGTTTTAGGTTGCTACAGAAGGAAGAAGAAGAATTTAAAAGTTGATGTTTGGCTAAAAAGAGAAGGTTACAGTTGAAAAGGAATGAAGACAAGACTCTGGGAAAATTTTGATAGGGCTTTGCCATGTAAAATGAACATTTACAACTTTCCATCATGTTGCTTTTAACTACTACATGCTTAAAGGAATTATTTAAATCAAGTAAGTGATATAGGAAAGCAGTAAAGCATGCCATGATAAAGATAAACAACTATGATGTCTCATTTTTATCTAGCTTCAAACATGAACTATTATGTTCTATATTCAGAATTAGAAAATACAACTACTATAGGTGGAAATGGATGAAAGAGAGAATTCTGGAAAAAAAATTCCAGTGCTTCACCATGAAAAATCAACGTTTAAGATTTTCCAACATGCCAGAAATACTACTATCAAGGAAATAAAGTATCTAAGTAAAATAAATAAGTTACTGTATTGCAACAAAGCTTCTGAATCAAGGCTTATGCCTGAAAATGGTGTTACAACAGATAAAGAATTGTTTACAATTTCCAGAAAACCACTTACAAGATACAAAACATCTTAAGTTTGGTTTTTAGTTACAGTTTTCATTTCTCATAATCAAATGTTTCAAATTTATTCACAACTGAAATAAGAATGATGCCCAGTACATAGTTGTCGAAAGGAGTTTTTAATCTTCAAAGCACAAAGTATATTTTGGATCTAAATATGCACATGATGAAGGAGATAGATCTATTAACGTAGAAAGAAGCATGTAATTCCCAATAGAAAGAAGCATAAATTCCCAGTGAATACCCATAATAAGATCGAAGGAACAAAATCTTTGAGTCAACTGACAGAACATGAGAAAAAGTAAAATGTCCCATGGGATAGATCAGAGCTCAGATCACAAAACACAAGAATGCATTGATAGTGAGTTAATGGACCAAGTTTGGTATTACAAGTTTAAAAAATTACGAAGACCCAAAACTTTTCTATAAAATAGAGATTGAAATAGAATATTCAAGATAAATGTGTCTAGTAAATGAAAGGAAATTTCCCAAAAGCTAAACAAAGTGGAGGCCCCGGAACGAACCATAAAAGTAAAAAATAATCAAGTAACAGATCTTGTGATACAGATAATGGGTCTGAGATATTCTTCAAGATTTGAAGTTTTCAAAAAGCTCCAAAAGTTACATTTCAATGCAACATTTACAATATTCACACAAATTTGGCCAGAAGAATGAACACACTAATCCTTTTAACAATCAATTAGACACACAAATCAGAAAAAAATACAATCTTAGACCTTTCGATCAAAGAATTGAATTTCTGGGTTGTCTTTCGAAAGCACTTAATCAGGGTATGAGTATATTTTGTAGCCAACATATACCTACAGTCACCAATTTTAGGTCAGAGAAGTCAAAGTATAGAGATAACGTAGACCCAAAGGTTTTTCCCACAGTTTTATGGAATCACGAGAACACTACGAGCAATAGAATTCAAGCTTGAATGATATCAGAAAAAAATGACCACATTCAAGTGCACAAAAATGTAGGCCCATAAAGATATATAGATAAACTCTCAATGAAAAAAATCCAGATCCAGGGATAGCGAAGCAAAATATGGAATACCCAGAATGTAAACTATCTAGTAAACCCTCCACAGTCGGTTCAAATAAAACTAATAGTAATAACCAAGAAAGTTATGGTGACACAAGCTTATCGATATCAAGAAAAATAGAGTATTCATACTACTGAGCCATTCATAAAAGGGTGAATCTAGAGTTAACTCTAACCGTGGTCAAAAGAATTTCAAATGGTAATGAATGAATCCTCGAAATTAAAAAGAGCCACGAATTCTAACTAGAGCTTTCAAAAATGGTCAAGAAACAAATCCATACAAGTATGTATTCATAAATTTCACATAACTGAGCTCCAAGAGAATGACTATGGTGGTCAATAGACCACAGAGATCCTAAAAATAGAGAAGAATCGAGCTTCAGAACTCACCATGGAGGCCATTGTAAAGACCAAATGTAATAGATCTAGGTATTGAATAATCAACAATAGCACCCCATAAACACTTAGAAGCTCTAAATAGATCAAACATATGAAAATAAAGATCATGAGAGTTCAGGAAACCATTTTGTAGAAGGAACCAAGCTCAAAAGCTTCAAACAATGGCATCAAGAAAAAAAAATTCCAGGGCTTCACCCACATAGTGAAAAAACAAATGAAGTGATCATTATGGGCTCAAGTTACCTTAATGCATGCAAACTCGAGAGACAAGTCAACATGACTCAACCATGGTTCAAGATCGACGGCTTTAGATAAGAAGGACTCAGATCAAAGGTCAATAATCATGCTCAGAGATCAAGGTGAGTAACCACAGTTAGGTTTCCACCGACTACCTTAAATGACAAGTAAAAAACCCTAACCACAGGTTCCAGATTGATGTTTTGCAATCAGTCAGTACAGAGATCAACGGCCCAAGATCTTCACCATTTTTCAAAGAAAACTCAACCCAGGTTAGAATTCCACTGACACCATGATTGAGGGGTGAGTCATCGTGGGGAGGGGGCCAACCCCACGTTCGAATAAAATTATCATTGCATTGAATTTCAAAGTCCAAACTATAGTCATTTCCAAATAATACAAAATGCCATCATACATGCTTATCACCGAAAAGGTGAATTTTGAAATATGCCAAGGCCAACAACTATGGGGTGGCAACTATATACTATAGTACTCATTACAAAGGTGGCAGACTATGTAGTATGGTCATGGTAAATAATCAAAGGTGGCCAGAGTATGGTAGTGTGAAGGTGGTCCCCACTTCAAGGAGTTAGAATTGATTTGCAGAGTGTCACTCATGTGACCTTTTGGAAGGAGATGTCAATATTACAACATGTGCACATGGATAATGGCCCCCACATTGGATGTTTATCTTTCAAATATTACAAATGTGTGAATTATTTACTCACAGGTAGAGAATTGATTTGTTGCATGTTCATGGAGAGAGACTTTCCTAGCAAGCAATCTTATTTTTAGAAAATTATTCATCCTTCTCTTTCTTAAAATAGATCAGTCAACTTCAGTTGACCAATTGTAATCAAGGCTATTAATGCCTATTTGTAATTACATGTTCTATTTTTTATTCCTTATCTATTATTAAATAAAGGATAAAAATAGAATGCATGGGCAAGTACAAGCCTTAGGATATTTTTAGGAAGAGGGTGAATTTTATTTTTGTTATATATTGTGTGCCTTTACAAAGCACAAGGGAGGAGAACTTCTGGAGGACTTTTGGATATAGGAGTACTGAAGCAATTTTTGCCAGTTTTTCCTTCTGAGTGTGAAGAGTTTCTGCCTTACCAATTATTTGCAGTCTTGTGTATGTTTCTATTAGTCTTGTGAATGCAAATTCCCTGATTAATCATCTTACCCTTTTGCAAAATTCAGTATTTTCAGCATGATATTAATGTGCATGTTTAGCTTAGCAGTATTGTTGTGATAATCTCCCTCAATACCTCCAAGTGTTTTTCCCTTAATACTCTGCAGAAGAACTATTGGTTCATGCACCCAAAATCCTTCACATATCAATTGTGCATATACTCAGTCAAAGCCCTCATATAAATTTGGTGTATCACCTTAGTTATAATTATTTTAGAGTCATCTTTTACCCTTAAACCCTAGAATCAATTTAGGATACATCAACAAGGAACTGGGCTTGATACCAGAGACTCACCTCAAAATAGGTATACCGACAGACCTGAGGTGTTTCCATTGTATCTACGAAAGAGAGAGATCAAATTTTTACAAGCTTAGAAAACCTACAGGCATCTATCTATAGGGTTCACTTTTGAGTGATAATAATTTTTGGTACGTCCGGTGGGAGCACGAATCAGATCTGCATGCAAGTTACAAATTCTACATCAGATCTACAGTAGATTTATAGTAGTTACAAAGTCATTTTCGGGAGCAAGCTGCAGTAATTTATTCTAAAGATTTTAAGATCTTTTGGTGACTCTGTTAAGCTGATATCAGACCAGTATTGTAGCATGTTCCATGCCTAAAGTGACTACAAGATCATCGGTAAGAGGAATTCCTCCTGAGTTTGTTTCTTTACCCTTGAATTTTGCTAGAACGAGAAGAGTTGGTAATACTTTACCTTATAATAGACCTGGTTTTGATAACCCTCCTCCTAATATTCCTTCACCACATATCAATTTCTCTATTAACATCTAAATTTTTCAAATGGCTATTCAACCACCAAGGAATTTTGTGACCTTTACTAATGGTAGTCCATTAGTAATCCCAGTCTACCATGACATTCCTAATGCTGCCATGAAAAGTTTGCCATCATTCACAGGTGAAAATTAGGTTACACCTGCTGAACATATCAAAGATGTTACAGACCTATGTGTAGTCCAAAATATCACTCATGAAGACATAGCTTTAAGACTTTTAGTTGCATATTTTAAAGGGTAGACCTTGCAATGGTTTAGAAACCTAGAAATTAGAAGCATAAGAACTTCGGATAACTTAGGTGAAAAATTGCTGAAACAGTTCCAGGATAGTTCAGATAATTTGTCTCTCATTGAACAGTTGTCTACTATTAAAAAATCTCCCAATGAGTTTATGTCCAGTTTCAATATTTGTTTTGTCAAAACCTAGGAAAGAATTCCAATAAGTGTCAAGCCTCACGATGATCATGTTATCCTTTATTATCTTAGGGCATTAAACAGATCTCTCAACTATGATTCAATCAATGGGGGGAGATACACTCCCAGTAGCCTATGATATCACTATCCGAGCTGAAAATAGTCTTATTCAAGCTGGAAAATTGGCACCAAGGCCTTCAATGCCATTTTTTGTAGATTTAACACCTATTCCTCAGCCTATTACAATCATAGAACCTACTGTTGTAGCTCCATCAGATGAGGTATTTAAAGCTTTGAAAACTATGGGAAATAAATTGACTTTGACTGAGAACATAATTGCATTACCTAGTAGACCCTATAAGGTTCCTTATCAGCAAAATTAACAGAATCAACAAAACAGGTAGCCCTATCAACAAAATCAAAATTATAGGTAGCCTTACCAGCAAAGGCAGTTTGACCCAAAGGATCCTAGTTCATCTAACACTTTAGTCCCAGTTAATATGGCTACGGAAGAGTTGTGTGAACCTTGCAATCAACCTCATTCAGCTGCAACTTGCCCAAATGCTTTTCTAAATCTAAATCTTGTTGCACAACCTCAATCTGAAACATTGTTCATGCCTCAAATGGAGGGTGGGCAGCAAGAAACTCATGTTCAGAAAGCACCTGAACAAAATTTAGTCAGTTTTAATGAGGAGGATTTCATTACAGTCACTACTAGGGCTCAAGGGAAAGCTCTAGAAAGTCAAAAATAATAAAATAGGCCTATCCTACCTACTGTCACTGATAAGACAACATCTAAAGTTCCAAAGTCAACCAACAACCCTGTTGTTCCTCAAAAAACAACAAGTGTTCCAGTTGATAAAGGCCATCAAAAATAGCTACAACCTAATCCAAGAAGACTGTTTATACCTCAGATATCCAAGGCAGCTGAAGCAGAATCATTTTTTGCTAAGGCCTACTCTAAGACAGTTGAATCCGTCTCTAAAACAATTGCTTCTTTTAACATTGTTGATGTAATGAAAAATCATAATGTTAATATCTCAATGTGGGATGCTCTAAGTATTCCTCAACAACAAGATTTACTCTCTCATGAACTAGATAAGCTAGAGATTTGTTCAAATACAACAGAAAAGAAAGTTCATAAGACAAACAGGGTCCTTGGAATGTTTGAACAAGACCACATTAAAGAAGTTAAGTGGATGGTCCAGAAAGTTCTGAATGCTCATGATATCAAGAAGCCACCACCATTTTATTTTTCATTGATTATTGGAGAACATCTAGTTCATAATTGCATGGTGGACAGTGGTGCAAGTAGCACAGTTATGCCAAAAGCAATTGCAAAAAAATTGGGTTTGCAGTATGAGCCTACAGAAAGGAGTGTCTTACAGCTTGATGGAACTGCAACTAATACAGTTGGTATAATAAAAAATTTAGAAGTGACGTTACATGCTTGCCCAAATGTTTCTATTCTACAAGATGTTACTGTTGTGGATTTACCTCCATACTTTGCCTTATGCTTATCTAGAGACTTCACAACAAAAATAGGAGGTTATCTCTCTTCAGATTGGTCCTTATTTTTCACTACTCGTTATGGTACCAAATTTACTATCAATTCAAATCCATTAGCTAGATTTCACATTGAGCCTCACTCTTCAAATGCAGTGGCTAAGCATTCAGCCCTAGATCAGTCTGATTTTGATGAGGTAGCTCATGTTTCAACATAAGATGGTGTTTCTAACATGTTTATGGATGAAAAGATAGTGGAATAACATGCTCATGATCCTTTTAAGGAATTTGAAGAACACATGTTTGGTGTGTATTGTATGCATGAAGAAAATACACCACTTCCCTTATTGTCCAAAATAGAAGATTCAGTAGAAGGGATTTGGAAGCTTCATTTTGATGGAGCTAAGAACAAGAAGGGACAGGGAGCAGGTTTGATGCTCACTTCCCCAATGAATGAAAGGTATTTCTCAGCTTTGAGTCTCCAATTTGCATGTACTTGTAATGTAGCTGAGTACAAAGCATTAATTCATGGCCTACTTTGGGCTATAAAGAGAGGTATCAACATGCTACAGATTTTTGGTGACTCTGAGTTGGTTATTAATCAAGTAAGAAATTTCAATGTTTGTAAGAATCCATTAATGAAGTCTTACAGACATATATTTTCAGACTTAATGGAAAATTTTGATGCTATTAACATTCAGTCTATTCCTAGAGCTGAAAACAAGCATGCAGATAGACTTGCAGTAGTTGGGGCTAGTTTTGAAGTGCTGGAATAAATTGAAAATATGAAAATCTAGCCTCATATAAAGTTAATTGTCAGGCCCTCAATACCTGATAATGATTCAAATTGGCAAGTTTTTTAAAGTGATGATCAAATCTGTAGGTTTTTACAGCAAGAAGTTGAGTTTTCTACAGTTAATCAGGATAAATTACAACACTTATATGGTGACCAGATTGTTCAGTTGAAGATAAATAAACTACCATCGAGGTCTAGGTCACATTGGAAGACATCTTCAGCACTGACGATCAGTTAAGAAAGGTCCAAGACTAAAATGTCAACCCATGCTGATAATTACGAAGAGATCTCGGTTGATGAAGGGAAAAAGCTATTTCTTGGAAAGGTATGTTCCTTAACTGAAAAGTAGTCATTTATTAATCTTTGCAAGGAGTTTAAAGATGTTTTTGCTTGGAAATACCAAGAATTGAAAGGATTTGATCCCATTTTAGCACAACATATAATTGAGTTGCAGCCAAATTCTAAACCTATTAGACAAAAATAGAGACCTGTAAATCCCAAAATAGAACCTCTGATGAGGAAATAATTATCTAAGTTGATTGAATCAGGTATTATCTTTCCAGTTAATCATTCAAGTTGGGTAGCCAATCTTATTCCTGTTAGGAAGAAGAATGGTGAAATCAGACTATGTGTAGATTTTAGGGATCTTAATAAGGCTTCATTAAAAGACCATTACCCACTCCCAAACATGGATCAGATTCTAAGAACAGTCTCAGGTTCAGATAGATTATCTCTTCTAGATGGTTACAGTGGATATACTCAGATTTTAGTCTAGGAAGAAGATAGATATAAAACAACCTTTACCACTAAGTGGGGTACTTATGCTTACAAAAGGGTGCCTTTTTGTATTTCAAATGTCGTTGCAATGTTTCAACATGCAATGGACATGGATTTTCACATCTTATTAAATAAATGCATCCTTGTTTATTTAGATGATGTTACTATATTTTCAAAAGATTTTGAAGAACATCTAATGCAATTAAGGCAGAATTTTCAGTTGTGCAGGCAAATTTGGAATATCTTTGAATCCACTGAAGTCTATATTTTTCAGTACATCAAGGTAAACTACTTGGTCATATTGTTTCTAAGCAAGGTTTAGTAATTGATCCTTTCAGGATCAAATCCATATCACAACTATCATTGCCCCATCATAAGAAGGCATTACAGAGTTTTCTTGGAAAAATCAACTTTGTTAGAAGATTTGTTCCAGATTTTACAGCATTGGTTAAACCACTCACAACTATGCTAAAGAAAGAGAAAAATTTCTCTTGGACCAGTGAAGGGAGAGAAGGATTTGAATCAATCAAAGAAGCTATCTCTCAAGCTCCTACTCTTGCAAATCCAAATTTTGATAAAGATTTTACAATGTATGCACTTGCAGGAGCTGAAACAATCTCAGCTATATTAACTCAAGTCAATGATGAAAATATTGAACAGCCTATTGCTTTCTTTGGATAGAGTTTGCATGATTACGAAACAAGGTACACATTTCTTGAAAAATAGGTACTTTCAGTAGTCAGAGGACTAAATAATTTCAATTATATGCTTTCAAACAATAAAATCCATGTTCTTGTTTCTCATCCAAGTGTGAAAGCATTCTTACTAAATAAGGAGTTGAATGAGAAAAGAGAAAACTGGATAACGAAGGTCATGGAGTATGATGTTGATATTCAGGTTGCTAAGATGGTTCAAGGGAAAGGTCTATGTGAACATCTAATTGCTGATATGGAAAAACAACAAGTTACAGAACCAGATGATTCAAAATAGCATGCTGAAATTGTGTATCAGCAATCAGAAATCATGGTTCAACCAGGAAATCAATAGCCTGAGCTCACTCACGAGATTCAGGAATCAAGATGGATGACTGATTTGGTTAATTATCTATAGCATGGCACCTATCCAGAAGGTATGGACAAGAATAAATGAAGGTATTTTAGATTACAAGTTGTACCTTATATCTTCATTGATAATGTGTTGTTCAAAAGAGATATAAATGGAATATTGCTGCAGTGTGTTGACTATGATAAAATTCAGAAAATATTGTCAGAATTCCATGAAGGACCTGCAGGAGGTCATTTCTCAACACATACCACAACCTTAAAATTATGAAATTTGGTTACTATTGGCCTAGCATATTCAAAGACTATTTTGAATGGATTAGAAAGTGTAAAAAATGTGCTTTCTTTGTTGGAAAAGAGTGTTTAACTTTACCGCCCTTACAGACTATTTCAGTTGATCAGTCTTTTATGTAGTGGGGTCTTGACTTTATTGGAATGATAAACCCACCCTCATCACAAGGACACAAGTGGATCTTAACTACTACAGATTACTTCACAAGATGGACTGAAGCAATAGCCTTGAAGGATGCTAATGAAGCTTCAATACTATCCTTTTATGAAGGTATAGTTTACAGATTTGGTGTTCCAACAACTATCATATCAGATAATGCTTTAGCATTCCTTGGTGCAAAGATAATAGATTGGGCTGTCAACCATGGAATCTATCTAAGTTCTTCATCTAATTATTACCCACAAGGTAATGGCTTAGCTGAGAGTACTAACAAGAATCTGTTAAGGATCATTAGAAGAACACTTAAAGATAATCAAAGAGCTTGGCATCTGATGTTGAATTCAACACTTTGGGATGACAGAGTGACTCCTAAAAGATCAGTTGGCAATTCACCATACAAACTTGTGTATGAAAAGGAAGCAAGAATGCCTATTTCAGTTGAGTTACCTACATTGGATTTGCTGCATCAAATGGAGCTTTTTGAGAATGAACCATTATAGGTTCGTTATGCAGAGTTAATGGAATTACAAGAGCTAAGAGATAAAGCTCATTTGAATATGGAAAAGAATCAAAAAAAAATGAAGAAGAATTTTGACAAGAAAGCCAAATTTAGAGTCTTAAATGAAGGAGATAATGTGTTAAAATGGGATGCTAATTGTGCAAAGCCAGGAAGACAATCAAAGTTTGATACACTCTGGAGTGATCCTTAAATGATTTCAGCTTGCAAGGAACACAATGATTTTCAGCTTTCAAAGCTGAATGGAGAGGAACTTCCCATTCCTGTGAATGGTATGTTTCTCAAACACTGTTATTGAAAATCTTATAGTGATTGTTAGAGTAGGATTTCCCTTCAATAAGTGTAGTTTCTACACATTGCATCATTTTTCAATTCAATAAGTGCATTCATGCACATGTGATCTAGTTTACCAGATCCTTTCCCAGTTTTAGTTCCGTTTTGGAAGGGTTGGACCTTTCAAAAAGGAAGATTTTGGTTATATGTTTTAGACTCCATGCCCAATGGATAAGAGCAAGGAACTAATATTTAAGCTAGCAGGTAGCTTTCCCCATAGGATCGCTAGAAATGTTGACAATTTTTGCACTTGTGCAAAAATGGGAAACTCGAAACTTCATCATTACGATGAAAGTCATGGGTGAAGTATACCTAAGATAAGGAAGTTCTGATGTTATTAGTTACTACTGAATTAATTAATAATTAAGTGAAATCTACAGCTATGTGTGTTGTTACAAAACCTAACAGATCACATAGTCTACAATTTCATGATACCTTTAGCAAAAGAACACAAAGGCCCCAAAGGAAAGTTGTGTTGTCTTGATGAAGACACCAAATTACAGAGTAGGTGAAGTGTTGAGTTTTGGGACAACAAACATAAGTGTAGATTACAAAAATCAGAGTTCATTACTGAATGTTATAGTTTCTCATTAATATTCTTTCCTTATGATTAAGACATTCAATTATGTTATTGATTTTTTTAGTTCATTATACAATCCATACAGAAGAAGCTGAAATGCAGAAGGAAATACACAACTCATTTTAAAATTCAATGTTTTATTCACAAGGAAGGTCAAATGTTTCCCACACAAGCCGTGGGATGTGACTAAAAAGTAAAGTACATCTACTGAAGAAAGAGGTACACATGCATGAAATAGAAAGCAAAGGAGTATGAGTGAACCCATCATTTCCTTTGTATATTCTTCGTTGTGCAGATTTTCTTCCTTCCATCTTGTTCCATCTTTGTCTCCAATTCAAATCATGGTACCTAAAAAGTAAAAGAAAGGAATCATCAATAAAGAGCTCAGGGTTAATCCATATTCCTACACTATCCTAATTCATGCATATGGATCTCTAGCAATAGGAGATATAGAGTACTTGAAGATAAAAGTACATAGCTCACTCAAAAGAAGAAAAGAAAAGAAAAGAAGAAACATGGACATAAGAGAGGCCAAAAGCCTAAGTATTTTCTAACTATTTTCTTAAGTGTGCAGGTACAGGTTGCAGACAAGTAGAAAAAGGACATGTACATGCATAAAATTGAAGAGTTCAATGTAACTCAAGGTTTCAGATAAGTCATTATTGCTAAAAGGAAGAAGGTTACAGTACAGAACAAAGAAGATGCATGTAGACAATGTAACATTTCCAATTTCAGTCAAGGAAGAGAGAATTTGGGAAAATTTTGATAGGGCTTCGCCATGTAAAATGGACATTTACAACTTTTCCAGTATCCATATCAAGCTGAAATAAAGGAAATGAAGTAAAAGTAACAATGGATTACAATATTTCAACAAAGTATTTGAATCAAGGCATGCTTAAATGGTATTATTACAAAAGTGATACTTGTAATTTCCAAAGTAGTAAAGCACTTGATCAAGGATAAAAAGGCATCTATGATTACAAAATCATTTTTAATAGATTTCTTTTAAACAGTGCATTTTCATTTCAATATTCAATCATAAAATACAATCTTAGTATCTTCAGGAAAGAGTATAAATTGTGCAACTACAGGTTACAAGTAGGCATTCCAAAAGTCAACTAAAGAAAAAAAAATGTAGATTTTCAAGCAATCCAAATTCATTACAGTTTTATCAACATCATGCAACCTTACAAAGCTTAGACTGGTCAATACATAGTCAACAAAGAAAATCAAGATACTCATACTAAAAATTCATGTCCAATGAACAAGTTCTAGTTAGAATTGATTAAATTTATGAAAGAACTTATGGTGATAAAAACAATACTGGAATGTCAAATTTTCAACAGGATTTTCATATACCACAATCAAATTTTGAAAGAAAGTATAAATGGAATACATAATGATTCAATATAAAGATGCCAAAAGGATTTCAAACACTTTTTTAAAAAAAAGTATATGTTTCAATCAAATTTGCAAATGAAGTTATACATCATTAGATCATAGGAAGAATGTAAATAGACCCAAACATATAACGTAGCAATCAAATGAAGTGTAATAAGAAGGTTAATTTATCTCAAAGTATTCAAAACTCCCAAAATTCAAAAAAGCTAATAGATAGCCCTAAATCACACTCATGATGGGTAATTCAAGTGATTTCCAATAACCAAGGCTCTTAAGTTTAAAAAATTACAAAATACCCAGCACATATATACAAGTATCTGAGATTCAAGATAAGCAATTCAAGTTAAAATGGATCTATCAAAGTGAGGAAACCCTCAAGGAGATCAGCATTTTCAGAGAAAAGAAGGGCCCAATTAACCATCTCAAAGATTCCCAAAAGAATCAAACTTCAACAATATTGAAGAATGACAAAAATCAGGTTTTGAATTCTTCAAGATCTTCGATAGAAAGATGGCAAAGTTAAAAGTTCAATGCAAATTTACAAGATTCACACAAATTTGGCACAGGAGAATGAACAACTAATCCTTTTAACAATTGAAGAGGCACAAATCAGAAAACAAAATACACATAGAGTTTCAATCAGTGAATTGAATTTCTGATTGGGAAAAAGCTTGACTTATACCAGTCTGAGCTCAAAACTTCAAGCTCAAAATATATCAGGGTAAAGAATGGAACATATACCTACAGACCATCACTCTCAAAGAAGTCAAAGTACCAAAGATAACGCATATCCAGAAGGTTTTAACAGAGCTTTATGGCGGAATCATAAGAACTTACGAAAATAACTGAGAATTCAAAGCTCGAAAGATATCAGCAAAAAAAAAAATGGTGGACATTCTTGCAAAAAATGTAGAAATCAAAGACGACAGATACAAATCTTGAATGCTAAAAAATGGATCTCAATTGATTTTTCAAAGCAAAGAAAATATGGAATAAAATTAAACTATCTAGGGAACCCTCCACAGTCAGTTCGAAAACATAATAAATGACCAATGATTATTAGGGTGACACAAGTTTGACCTTTACCAAGCAAACTTGAGGGATGAGTTAACAGAACTCAACCACGGTTAGTCATAATGATCAAGATTCAAAAAGTACAAAGATCAAAGGTTGAGGATTAATCTCTACATTAAATGCAAACCATGGTTTGAGCCTTAAAAAGATTTAATACATGTCAGAGACCCTAAAATCATACTTTGGAGATCATGATCAAAAATTCCAACAAGTACAGAGATCGATGACACAAATGGATCATCAAAATCATGAAAAATCAGCTCCAAGTGGAATGGAGGTCATTGCACCGACTTAACGTCAAAGGTTTCAAAATTTCACAATAAAACCCCATAATGCCATTAGCAGGCCTAAGAGGACATGATCACCTTTACAAAAAGCAGGAAAATCACGAGGTTCAGAAACCATTTTGTTTTAAAACCAATCAAAAGCAAAACAACCTTGGTCAAAATTCAAAAAAATTCCTAACTTCGGTTCCATAAAGCATAGGCAAAAACAAATGAAGTTATGAATTAAAATGGGCTTTCGAGTTACCTTAATGCATGAAAACTCTAAGAGGAGGGTCGAGTCAACAACTTTGTGGTTTTCCAAACATCTTTAGAAAAAACTCAGATCAAAGGTCAAACTTGCAAAAGGCCAAGGTGAAAACAGCTAGTTTCAGACTTAAAGCTTCAAAAATCAGGCCCGAAAGTCCGCCAAGGGAGTTTAAAAACCCTAATTTTCATGTAGGTTCCGTAAATTTTTTGCAATTAGAAGAAAAATTGTTAAGTCATCCGCGGACCATTTTTCAAAGGAAAAATAGAGTAAAGTTAGAAAGCCACGTGGCCCCACCACGATTGCCAAAGGATAAATCGGAGAAGGGGACTGCACGGGAATAAAATTTCAGTTTTGAGCCCTTTAAAGTCGGAAAAAGGGATTTCCAAATAATGCATATTTTCGGGCATACATGCTTTCCACTGAAGGTAAAATTTGAACATATGCAGAGCTCAGACCAAAAACAAATGGCAACTAAATACTTCAAACATGCAAGTTTTATTACAAAACGTTAGGGGTGTTTTGTACAAGGTCATTTTGGATAAATTTTTTTAGCATGGTTATCTTTCAAGGTAGTAAAATGTGAGATCTACAAGAGGACTTCAACCAGTTTGCAGATATTGTCATCGATGACCTTTTTTAGTAAAATACAATAGCTTCTTGAGTGGCAATAGGGGAAATTAATTACCAGAAATAGCTCATTTATTTCTGTGAAATATTGCAAGTATTACATCACGAACAAGGAGTTGTTTCTGCATGCTTCACAAGAAGACAAAACACACAAGATGACAAATTTACATGTTCATGGAGATAGAAACTTGCCTAGCAAGAAAGCTTATTTTTAGCAAATCATCCACTCCTTTTTCTTAAAAATAGATATGCTCTTCTTTCAAATAGATCAATCAACTTCAGTTGACCAATTGTAATCAAGGCTATTAAATGCCTATTTGTAATTGCATGCTCTATTTTTATTCCTTTATCTATTATTAAATAAAGGATAAAAATAGGATGCATGGGCAAGTACAAGCCTTAGGCTATTTTTAGGAAGAGGGTGAACTTTTTTTTCTATATATTGTGTGCCTTTGCAAAGCACAAGGGGGGAACTTCTGGAGGACTTTTGGATATAGGAGTACTGAAGCAATTTTTGGCAGTTTTTCCTTCTGAGTGTGAAGAATTTTCTGCCTTCCCAATTATTTGTAGTCTTGTGTATGTTTCTATTAGTCTTGTGAATGTAAATTCCCTGATTAATCATCTTACCCTATTGCAAAATTCAGTAGTTTTTGCATGATATTAATGTGCATGTTTAGCTTAGTAGTATTGTTGTGATAATCTCCCTCAATACCTCCAAGTGTTTTTCCCTTAATATTCTGCAGAAGAACTATTGGTTCGTGCACCAAAAATCCTTCACATATCAATTGTGCATATACTCAGTCAAAGCCCTCATACAAATTTGGTGTATCACCTTAGTTATAATTATTTTACAGTCATCTTTTACCCCTAAACCCCATAATCAATTTAGGATACATCAACAAGGAACCGGGCCTTGATACCGGAGACTCACCTCAAAATACATTGTATCTATGAAAGCGAGAAATCAATTGTGCAAGATTAGAAAAATTACAACCATCTCTCTATAGGGTTTAGATTCGAGAGATAAAAGTTACTCCTTTGTGCTAAGGTCATGCTCCTCAATATCCCTTGAGGCTGCCATGCATCTGTTAACAATGAGATCAATCATTATCAAAATTGGATTCAAGAGAAACCAATCCTCTCAGAATGGTATTAGTATTTAGTTGGATGATGACCTTTTCCAAACAAGGTTTCTTTACCATTCTGCTATGCACACCATTAGCTCCCAATAAATATTCTGATCAGCAAACTCCTCTTTGATTCTACATAGAAATCTTCTAACCCGAGCATCATCATCAAAAACTTGTCAATGTTTAGATGTTGTCAGGTACAAATGGTCTAGTTAGCACTTCAACATCATACTCACAATATGGGGACACTGTACACAATTATCAAATCGAGATTCCTAGCACAGCAAGCATGTCTTCCATATCATTGAACTTCCTGTCATGATGCACAATGTTGAATGAATCAAACATCTCAATTAAATCCCAAACTGCATGCTTGTATTGTTTCATTCACTTATTTTTTGCGGCATACAGTTTTCTGACTTGCTTTATAATTAATTCTGAATCTCCCTTGACAATGATGTCTTCAACATCATATTTCCAAGAAATCCTCAGTACCTAACAATAAAGCCTCATACTCAACAATGCTATTAGTGAACTTGAAAGTTGAGTTTGAAAGAAAAGACAAACTCTTCCTGATCTTGGGAAGATCAGAACAACACTAGCACCATTTCCAGAACTTGGAGCAAGCTCCATCAAACAATAAATTCCAAGGAGATCCTATCTATTCAAGACACTTGCATTCTTCAATCTTGTGCTCCTTTCCATCATCAAAATCCTACAAAGTTATCAACATCAACACTTGTGTGCAATACTTCATAAGATGCATTGTTGGGATCTTCAATAAGGTGTAACATATTCTTTTCCCCATACAACTTGACAAGGCTGACCCTCAATTGGGATGTTGGCAGTAGGACATATCCATTTGAACACTCCCACCAACACTTGCAGCCCATTTTCTAGATAACAACATACCCCACTTGGCTGGGTAATCAATAATAACTACATCAAGCTTCAAATTCCATGCCTAGATAGGCTAGCAAGTTGTACCACTAGACCCTTCACACATCTTACCACTAACACCTCTCTAGAATCCATGGAAGTACACTTCCCATATGTTGTTGTTACTTTGATGTTCAGCTCATTCATGACTTGTAGAGGCATAAGATTGCATAATGCCCCTGAGTCAAACATACAGTTGTGTAGTAATCTATATTTAATTATTAGAGTGGTGAAGAATGGATCCACATTCAACTGAGACTCTACCAAGGATGTTCCCAAAAAAATCTCAGGTGGTCCATCTAGCTCTTCTGATGTTGGTGGTTCTCCTAGTTCTTTAATGAGTTTTGGATTCTCCACAATGTTTATGTTTCTACCTAGGGCATTCTTCTCCTCTTACAGTCCAAAATACTCCAATGCCCTATTCTTGTGCTCAGGGATCCTAAGCAACTCAAAAATTGGAACTGAGATCTTGATCTGAATCAAGACTTGGGCAATATCATAAGGGAAAAACTTTGGTAAGGTGGAATTGGAAGGAAGTTTGAAAGACTCATTAGATGGAACATGATTTTTGACAGCTTGGGCATGAGGGGGGTATGAGTTTTTTTTGCGACAATAAGGCCCTTGGCAAATGCATCTTTCTTAGGATCCTATTTAAGAACATTTGAAAGAAATGGAGTTCTTGGATTGGCCTAAGGCCCTATCCCTTTGAAAACCCTACTTCTTGTGTTGTGTTCCTTTTCTAGAGCCACAACAACATTCATCAACAATTGTCTATCCTCCTTAGATAAGATGCCTCCATCATACTTCTTCATCATTAAATCCCTTAAATATTAAAATTCATTAGGGAAATTCAAAAGATTGTACAGTATCTACTTCTAAACTATGAGAGGGAGGAAGCATAGGTACCTGGTGCATGTAATCCCAAATATCAGTAGCAGTTCTAACACTTATTACCTTAGTTGAAATTTCCCATTATTGTGAGCTCGTGGAGAAACCCATCATGCAAACATCATCATCATTTTCATCATCTGCTTCTTCTTCTTCCTGATGATCTTCCTTAAATGGAGCATTTGGAAAGAAACATTTGTCACACCAATCAATGACATTTGTCTCCTCCATGACTGTAACTTTGGCAGCCAAAGGATCAAGTACCATTCTATTTTCCCTTGTCTAGGGCTACCTATTTCAAAATCCAATAGGTCCCTTTCCTCTATCATCAGATATTTGGTTATTTATAAACCTGTCTTGGCCTTGTTGCTTGTGTTGACCTTGTGAACTATGCCCAATCTCTTTTTCTTCCCGAGCTAATTTGTATGATATTTCTTTGACAACCCCTGCCAAATTTTTCAAAACTTCCTCCAAATCAGTAACCTTAATTGTTTGAGGCATTTCTGGGATGATTAGTTTTACACCCTCCCTTTTTGGAGGCTTTCCAATCGCCTTGATGTTTTTCTCTATTTATAGAGCCATTGTGATTATGTGCCTCAAATTAGTAGGATTTTTGTCCCTCAAGTAGTAAGAAACTTGTTTTATCAAATGCATCTGAATATTTGATCAAACATGATTCATCACATGGCTATAAGATAATAGGAAATATCCTCAATGTCTTGTTAAACCTTGTGTTGAAATCATGTACTGACTCATTAGGATTCTTCTTGATGTTTTCAAATTCTAATAGAAGAAACCTAGGGTCAGTTTTATCACCATACTGGAATCTAAATGCATTATTCCTCTTGGTCTAGGAATCTATTGAATTATCTGGCAAAGCTTTGTACCAGTGCCTGACATCTTCTTCCAAAGTATGGATAAACAATTTGATATATACATCTTCATGTTCAATCTCATAGTATTCTTCCATCATATTGATAAAAAGCTTTAGATGTTAATCACCAAGTTATAGTCGTTATTTCCTTGGAACTTTGGTAATCTATTTCTCACATCCCGGGGAATTGCATTTGGGTAACCAACCATTCCTGTAAAATTTATAGGAGCAAAGGTGTTTACAAAAAATTGATGTCTAGGTGGGGGTAGGGCCATGTTGTTTTGAGGAGGTGGCCCTAGAGGAGACACAAATTGATAAGGGGCAAAGGAAATTTGAAATACAGGAGTATAACTTCCAAAACAGATATCCCTTAAAGGCCTTGTTTCTTGGAAATCCTATCAACTTCTGAAAAGACATTGGCAGAATGAGAAGCAAAATTTTCAAAATAAAATGAAGGCCCCTCTCCAGTTGGAGAATTCAATTCCACAAAGAGGCTACCTGATTCAGAAGCACTTGAATTACTATCTTCAATAATAGGCCAATCACTTTCATCAATGGAGAACCCTTTTCTTGTCTACTGATCTCCAAAAACTCTCCAAGATTTTCTTCCTTCTGACTTTTCTTTTCCTATCTCTGGAAATAATGTCTTAACAGGATCCCTGGTAAAGAAAGACCTTCTTCCTTCCATCTTTGCAAATGTTAGTAACAAATCTCACGTGGACGAGGTTAATACACTGGTATTCATTAAGAATCAGATCAACAGGGAGTCGCCACTAAGGATTTACAATTTTGCTATGCAAATGCACTAAAATGCGATCTATAAAATGTTTGTGAACACTAGAAATTGGAAATGGAATGATTCTAAGTTTTCTTTACCCAGATTTATCAATGAAATCTAGTGCACTAGGTATGGAAACTAAAAGAATTGCACATAGCACTTGGAGCATATAAGAATTATTTTACTAGGGCCTGAATATCAAATGCAATCACTATGTTCCTAGGAAATGGCACCAGTAAGGTGTTGTTGATGGGCCAAATAGATACGAATGGGAAACAGATCAAAAAATCTGTCTCAGCAACTCAAATTAGATCCCTAAAAATGGCACCAGTAAGGTGTTCGTACCCAAATTGACTCTCCCTCAGAAGCTGAGCATCATCACAGGTCTAGAAGGAAGCTTAGATGCAAGCAGAGCATGTAATGTGTCATTTTGTATCCGAGGATGAAATGTAGCTTGCTCTTTGTCAATCAGATTTGGAGAAGTGGGTATCACCCTCAAGAGGATTTGACCTATCCTCAATACTTTATGGTTGTGCCTCTCACCTAGGGCGAGAGGACCATTTTGTGGCCTGTTGTTTATGGAGGAAATGGAAATGTCCTTGTGAAGTA
This sequence comes from Taxus chinensis, assembly GCA_019776745.2. Lineage (NCBI taxonomy): Eukaryota > Viridiplantae > Streptophyta > Pinopsida > Cupressales > Taxaceae > Taxus > Taxus chinensis. Next base: position 109,037 of record JAHRHJ020003453.1, on the reverse strand, counting down.
TTAAGAAGACCTTGAAGAAAATATGATCAATGCAACAAATCCTAACTCTCACAAGTTTTCACTCTAGATAATGGAGATATTTTCTAGGCAAGGTTCAGGCCACTAAAGACAATGAAAGCCTGATTGTTTTTACATGTTCTGGTAGTAAAAATTATGCATTTTTGTACATACTTGACAAACAGGGGTAGTACTCGTATGATTAATTGTTTTTGAATGATTTTTGGTGGGAGGTGAAGTAGGATAAATTTGGTTATACTAAATCTTTGAGAAATTTTACAAAAATGGAGAGCTCGAACAACAGAATGCTTTCAGAGTAGCTAGGATGTTCCTTTAACTAGAATATGTGCTTCAATGGAGGCCTAGATCAACACTTTTCACACAAACTTCAAGGATCCAAAATGAAGGCTTAAATTGGAAAACTTAACTGAACATTATCAATCTCTATTTCATCATGCCTAAGATACCCTCAAAGGCTAAAAAATAATATTATAGTCATGTTAGGAGTCAGAGTGATTTTAAATTTTTTAATTTCACTATCAAATGAAATATCTTCTGATAAATGAAATTGTAAGTGCCACCAAATTATCAAAAGGATAAGATCTTGTGTGATTCACACAGATTTCAATGTAAGAATGCAAGAGGAATAAGAAAAAACTACTTCTAGACATTCATAAACAAAGAAAACAAAACAATTTCTCAAGAATAACATAGATTAACTTGAGTTTGGTTAAATTTATCATCAAGGGAAATTTTCTCCAACAATCTTAGAACTTGTCAATGGTTGTACACTCACAACCACCTTGACATGATAAAATTTAACACAATGGAGATAAACAAGCCTCTTCAGATAGTTTCTCAAAAAGACAGGCTTTATCAAAATTTTCTCTTAGGAAATCGATCTCTGACTCCTTAAATTTCTACCTTCACAAAATTCTAACCCTTTTCATAGCAAAATCATTCCTATTTATAAAATTTTACAACAGATCCTTTTCCCCCCAAAACCAGAGACATTGAGTATACCAGTGCTAGCTATGATCTCAATCGCAATTCCTAAAATCATATTTGTAAACATTTGTCAAGTGCTCAGGGGGAAGATCTCTTTGAACATCTCCCGCATTCAAATCCTTCTAATATTCCACTTTTCCCTCTACTCACAAACCACATCCACCCCTAATCTACCAAATCTAGTTCTTTGCATGGTCAGGAAGGAAAAATGGAAGACCGCATCGAGACCAGAGGTCAGATCTCATCTTAATGGAAAAAGACATCCCTAGATCTTACTCACTAAACTTAGATATCAAATTAACTCCCCTTCCCTATTTGGTGTGCAAGAAATATCGAGAAATCATGAATACTCGCACTTCCAGTAGCTTTGGTGAGAAAATGGTAGAAAAATTAGATACAGATGCACAACTGCCATTGATTTATATTTTGAATTTGAAACGTACACGTGGGAGATCTATTTTAAAATGGGCATGCATGCTCCTTCTTTCCTTTTATAGTTTTTTGGAAAAATGAAATTTTTTCACATTTTGCTCCGTAGCTCTGCCCTTGAGAAATGACCTTGACACGTGTCCTAAGGTGGGTTGCAAAGAAACCGTGGCCAAATTCTGCTATTTCACCTCTTTTTCAAAAAAGGAATTTTTTTTCAAGTTTTCCCCACAGCTCCGCCCTTGAAAATTGGGCTTGACATGTGTCCCAATGTGGGTCCCATCGGAACCATGCTTCCTTTTTCACTTTTAACTCTTTTTTCCACAAAAGGAAAACTTTCCAATTTTCCCCAGAAGGTATGCACCTCCGCCATTTACTAGAGCAAGTTTTGACTTTTATCTATTAGTTTTGTGGGTCATTTTGATGATTTTAGTCATTTAAATATCAAGGGGCAAAAAATCCAAGTTGCCCCCGATGGCCAACCTCCCCTCCTTTTGACATTTTCAATGCCAACTTTTACCTCCTTCATTTCATGCTTGCGGGTCATTTTGAGATTTTAATCCTTTTGATTACAAGAGGCAAAAAATACAAGTTGCCTTTGATGGTCCACTTCCCCACCCCTTTGACTTTTCAAACTGCCACGTGTCACAATGGCGCATGTTCAAAAAAAATATTAAGGCTTCAAAAATGATTTGGTGGGGGCACACTTCCACCTTAGAATTTTAATCCATTTTTCCAAAAGGGTTAAAACATCCAACTTACCTACGAATGCCCTGATCTCTGCCATTAGTCTATGCCACGTTTCCTCCTATAGGGTCAATGCAAGGCTTTTTGCTTACCTCTTAAAATTTTATTTAATCAAATCCTGATGAAACCGCGGGGTAGGTTCAAACATTTTTCCAAAGTATCCAAAAAGATCCAGTTGAGAAAACCAACCCACCGTTCCCCACCCAATAAGAAGAAGCCACATAAACACCAAAAGAACCAATCAGATTTGAGCGGAGCTACGGGACCAAATTTGCCTTTTTGCCAAAAAAGAAAAAAATGATAAGTTAAAGCATTTTCCCGCTGTCCCCTGACCAGCCAAAAGAAGCCACATGACCGCCAAATGCTGAGGAATAACTTTGATAGGAAAAAGACACCCGTCAGACTGTCAAAATACAAAAAATCACCATTCACGCCTAGAACTCAATTTTTCACTAAGGATGATTTTTTTTTAAAACAAAAACAAGTGAATCATGGTTCTGAGCATCTTTTTCGACCATGGATTTTGATTTTCAAAGGAATAAAAATATAAATTAACCATTCTTGAGCTTCCATTGTTGGGGAAAAATAGGAAAAATGGAAAATCCTGCGGATTTTGAGGAAATTAGGGAAAAAATAAGGAAATGTTGAAGAATCTTTCAAGGAGGGACATGCCAATGGATTTTGCAAATAACTTGAGGCATTCAAATGGAGGTAGAAGCATCATAACATCCACATCGGGAGATAAAATGTTTCACAACACATAGATCATAGGAAAATAATGGAAAATGGGGTGAGACAAATCTGAGCATCAACAGATTGATTGGAAGGGAAAAGGGAAAAGGAATTGAGATGAGATGGAAGATTAGAAGATGGAGAAGGGAAATCAATAGTTGGGGCATCATACAATGGGATTGAATCTTGACACTTCTAAAATGATATTAATTGAGAAAGAGGAAAAGAAGAGCTATGAGGTGGTGGACTTATTGTCTTATATCCAACTCATAAGCCTAAATCTCCTCAGTCCACTGTGTAAGTTGAGGAAACATTTCAACCATGAAGTCAAGATTCTACTATGGGTTGTAATGTCTTGGAAAAGGGCCTTCCCATGGACAAGGTGCCTTGCAACCAATTCTGAAAGATTTCATTTGTCTTGTATGCTTACATTGAACCATGTTAGCCTCCATTATTTGAATCTTCCCCAATAGATCAACATTCTCTATATAACTGTTATTATCATATGCGCACCCTCACTCTTGATAAGCTCCATAGTTTGGTGGATGACCAAAGTGATCTACATCCTATTCATATGGGTAAGCATAATGGTTCTAAATCTCATTATAATGTTGATTTGGAGAAGTTGTGAAATAAATTAGAGGTGGACTACTTTGTTGCTGCTGCAAGTGTGAATTCTAACATGGGTATGAATTCATGACTGCACAACTTCATGGAATGGATGGAAATGGATGAAACGAAAGGTTTGGAACTCAAAAATGGGTTATTTAGAATAGTTTAGTCATCAGATGTGCTTTGCATGTACCTCTAAAGGCTAAATCTCACCAAGAACACATCAACTTGATGAAATGAAGTGGTAAGGTCCTTTAATCCTATCCCACTGGGCATTCCATAACTGCTATAAAAAAAAAACACCCTATGATTTTTCATGCCTGTGTAAATGAGAAACCAATGTTTTTTGGTAACATGGGACCATCTCTCAAGTTGTGGGACTTGCTACTTGAGATGAACCTACAGAGAAAGTTGGTTCTTCTACCTAATCCTAGTACTAAACTACTTCTAAGGTAGAAATGTGACTATATACTCCTAATCTAACAATTCAAAGGGACCAAGGAGAGAGAGAGCATGAAAATTAAGAAATCCTACACTACAGAGGTGATAGCACCAAGAAAATGGGTGTAAAATATCCTATTGAGGGAGAATACAGAAACAAAATGGAGTTGAGAGAGGTTAGACCAATGTGACACAGACCCAGATCTTCATTTACCACTAAATTTCCATGAAACACAACATCTTGCAGCTGCAAATGAGACATACATGCATAGAAAAACAACAACAAAAATAGGATGGCAAGGAGATACAACAAAACAATGCAAAGGTTGAAAGAACACCACGAACACAATTTTATTGCTTTTAGAATATGCACATTCCATTAAATTGTTAAAATAGAGGAAAAAATAAACTTTCCAGGCCCATGAGAGGGTTTGCAACTCAGTGGTATTGAGAAATTTTTTTTACAAAGTTTCCCCACATCCCATAATATCTTCCTTCTCAAATGAGAAGTGTTTACAATATAGAGAAAATGAATGAGAGAAAGAGAAAGAGTGAAAATCAGATTTCTTCTCTCAACAACCAAAAAATTCTAGTCAATAGTTTGAAAATAGCATGGTCACCCTTACAAATCATCTTATGTATGCACTTTATATTATGGAAGAAGAAATGGGGTGCCATACTTTATTAATTGCAGTGGTTGGGCCATGAAATTTGTATTTCCGTGATGGAGATGTTTTCCAATTTTTCACACATTTATCCTTAGTAAAACTAAGAAATATGATCCCCATTGCATAGAGGGAATTGAGACCTTTCCAATGAAATATATTTTGTCAAATTTTGAGAAGTGGATAAAACGTTATGCCCATCCAAAGTTTCACGTGAAAACTGTCGATTTCTTTTGTTCCGTTGATTTTCCAATTTTCTGCAACATTTCGCGAAGTTGACTTTTCCGTGGATTTCTAAAGATTTTTCCATGGATTTAACTCTATTGCTTTGTTCTGTGGCTTTGCGTGGATTTTTCTGTGGATTTTAATCTATGACCTTTTTCTATAGATTTCTCTGTCAATTTTAATCTGCGGATTTTTCTGTGGCTGTCTGCGGCTTTTCTGCGGACTTTTCTATGACTTTTCCTGCGGCTTTTTCTATGGAAATTTTCAGCGGAATTTTGTCAATTTTTTCACTAACTCCTTAGAATTTTCTTGGATAGAGGAGTTAGAGGAAAGCAAAGAGGTACCCAAAAATCTTATTTTGGGCCTTAAATCATTTCTAGTCGCTGAAGCTTGAAGAATTTGTGTAAGTTATCAAAATTACCTTGGGGGGTGAGTTTCTGATAACAATTACAAGGATAGATCATGTTCCTAATATCCCTTTCAGTGATCTTAGAGCCTAACAATGCTAATGTATTATCTGATATGATAGTGGCTGATATAACTAAACCTAGTCACTATCCCTTCATAGAAATCTAGTATGTTAGACTCGTTTGTTTCCTTGAGGGCTATCACCTCAACCCACTTGGTGAAATAGGCTATTTCCGTGAGCATCCACTTTTGGCCTTGGATTGAATTTGGATTGATGACCCCAATTAATTCTAATCCCCATTGCATGAATGGTTGGTCAAAATAAATTAGGCTCAATGGAAGTGTTGTTAATATTTTCTTACCTGTGAAGAACAAACGTTTTTACACTTTTTGATCCATTTATAACAGAAATTGAATATTGTGGGTCAATAGCACCCTACCTTCATTATCTTGAGTGATGTTACCCATGGGGAATAATTACTGCTAGACTCTCTGTCGTGAAACTCCTGTAACACCTTCTTGATTTGATTCATTCCAATACACTTCAATAGGACACCCTTGATATTATTTTTGAACAAAACAACATCAATAAGCACATATGGATTGGCTTATAATCTGAAGTATCTTCACTTTTCTTTGCCTATTTGTAGGAAATTACCATATTTTGATTCAAGCAAGGAGTGAGCACATTATTGTTTAATTTCTCGTGATCATCCTCTAGCACCAAGACAATTTCTTTTCCATCACATGTTTCATCCTCTTCACTTGAGGCTACTTGTTCACATAATCCATTTCCATGAACTGACTTAGTGAATTTAATTTCAATGTCATATTCCATGACATGGGTGATCTAGCCTACACATTTGTCATTTAAATCCTTGTTCAAAAGGAATACCATCACTCCCACATGGGAAACTAGCAGCTAGATTTTGCTATTTGAAACTAGGTGCTTGAAATTTTTTAGACTCCATATTACTACGAGGACATGTTTTTTTATAAAGGAGTACTTAGTTTCATATTCCTCCAAACTTTGACTAAAGAAGAAAACTGATTGTTCAAATCCTTCTTTGAAACTAGCTGCTTGAACTTTTTTAGACTCCATATTACTACAAGGACATGTTTTTTGATAAAGGAGGACCTAGTTTCATATTCCTCCAAAATTTGACTAAAGAAGAAAACTGGTTGTTATGTTGTACTAGGATTGCAGGAATCATTTCCGAATGACTGAATGAATAGAGCATGAAATCCTTTGAGAACTATGGAATAATTAGAGTTGGGCCTTGAGATATAGCCTATTTTATATCCTTGAAAATTTATTTTCCATGCCCTTCTTTAACATCATCATTATTGGCTTCACAAGAGCGGAAACATTTTGGTACAAATATGCAGACAAAATTGATCCTTCGTAAGAAGCTTAGAAGAGACTTCTTATGAATTGGAAAGGGAAATTCTCAAATTTCTTTAACTCTTTTTGGGTCAATCATCAATCCTTCCTTTGACACAATATGACCTGGTAGCTTGCCTTCATGGGCAATTAATACACATTTTTTCAGGTTTAAAGAAACTTTGAATCTCCTACACCATTGAAATACCTTCCTTAGATAAAATATATCATTAGCCACATTTTTTGATAACACAGTGATATCATCAAGATACACTATCACTATTTTGTTGTTCAACCCCTTGAATTCCATATCCATTTCTCTTTGGAAAGTGGCTGTGAAATTTGAAATTCCAAATGGAATATTTTGATAGGCATAGGTACCCCACTTAGTGGTGAAATCCATTTTGAACTGATCATCTTATTTCACCATTACTTGATTATACCCTTAGTAGCTATCCAGGACAGGAAATATTTCCGAGTTGGTTACCTCCTGCAAGATTTGCTCCATTGAAGGGAGTGGGTAGTGGTCCTTAAGATATTCCCTGTTCAGGTCTCAAAAGTCCATACATAACCTTATTTCTCCATTATTATTACTAACTGGTACTAAATTTTTAACTCAACTAGAGTTCTTGATTGGAAATATAATACTTGACTCTATAATAATTTTTAGTTCTTTCTTCATTATAGGCTTAATGTGTGGGTTAAATGGTCTTTGATTTTTCTTGATGGGCTTAGCATCTGGATCAAGTTCAATTATATCTTGTGAAATATTTGGATTGAATCCTCTAAGGTCTTCATATCTCTAGGTGAAGAAATCCAAAAAACTCTTGGCAAAGTTCTATGAACTCATATCTTTCCTGCTTAGTGGTCACTTTACCAATTCGGAGTGTTTTACCTTCTCCTACAAAAATCAGTTATGTATCCTCTCCTTTGACTTGTATGTTGAATTTATCTTTACGAAATTTATCATTCGGGTTGAAGATGGAATCTATTATAACAAAGCCTTTGGGAAGCTTATTGGTTTGCACTTGTACTACTTGATCCCCTTACTACTGCTGAGGGTTCATTTTTAGAAGCCTCTAGTAAATTTGAGGTGGAAAATCCATGATGAATATACCTTGAACCACTTTTTTTGGAAAGGAAAATTTTCAAGTATTTTTGAGTCAAATTTTTGCCAGTCATTTTCTTAAGAGGGAACACTCAGCATTATTTTGGTGTCGGGAAACAACAAAGTTTGCTATCGCACAAGAATAAGCCTTGATGTCATGTGACAACAAGCTTTGTTGTCATGTGAAAAATAAGCCTTTTTGTCTTGTTATCATGTGACAAAAAGCCTTCTTGTTATGTAAAAAAAAATCCTTGTTTTCATGCGATAGAAAACCTTATTGTTGCATGAAACCAAAACAATACTTCATTTTTTCAACCGTCTAAAACCCCCTTGTTGCTCGTCAACAAAACTTATTTGTCACCCACCTATATCCCACCCTTTTCGTGCATTAATAACACTCTTTTCTGCATAAAAAACCCTCTTATCGTGTGTCAACAACTCTCTTATCACACATAAACACCTTCTCTTGTCATGCATCAGAAACACTATATTATTATCTGTCTAGAATTGAAAATATTCCTTGTCATGCATCAGTGACACTTTCTTGTTACAAGTATGATAATCTGATCCACACTTTTTCTACTTGTAATTTACAAGTAATTCATATAGTACCTCAATAAGTTACTAGTATCCTACTAGGTTAACTACCTAGGCTTATATAGGAGTAGTTTTAAATAGTAGGCAAAGACGACCCCCTAAAAAAAATTTATACTGGAAATTTTAGGTGAATAGTACATTGACCTACTCCAAAAAATTCTCAATTTCAAATTTTCCAAAACTGGAATATTTTCCAAATTGTGAATATTCACCACTAAAAATATCCCTGTTACTACTCCGAGATCTCTTGGTTCCTAACTGAGAACTTAGCCTATTCTTGTAAGAAATTGATGATCTGTTGATCGTTCTCAAACACCTGCCAGTTTGTGTTATTATCTGGAACTGCTGGCCTCACTAATCACATGGATATGTGGTTGTGTTTTTTCTCTGTCTGATGTTGTTACCACCACATCAAACGTTGCTCCAACTGCTGTACAAGCCTGTCCATGCGGCTTCATTTTTCTTCCTGGGTATGGACTACAATGTTGACAAGCTTCGAAATCCTCAATGAGGTCCCATACCCTAATTCTTGTAGCTCTTTAGCAGGTCATTCTTTGTAGCATGTTGTCCCCTAACTTGGTTGACGACCAGCTCGCTATCTCCAAACACCTGCAAGTTCTTTATGCCTCTTTTTCCTGGCCCAATGAAGTCCATGAATCAAAGGCCTCATATTCAGTTGTTTTGTTTGAACAAGAAAACTAGAAACGAAAAGCTGAATAATATTTGATGTCTTGTGGTGAAATCAACATTGCACCACCTCCAGCACCTTGTTCTACTCCTTGATCCATCGAAAAATAATTGTCCATACCTCATTGTTTTCATCCTTTTGTCTAGGCCGAATGACAATGTCGGGAATGGGTTGATTTTTCTTCATGTACACAATACACGCCCAATTTAGATTCCTCAATTTCCATGTATATGGGTCAAATTCATGACTCTTGTTTCTCACCTATTCATCTAAGAGTTAAATCAAGAATTCCCTTGACCTTAGTATACTGCTTCTAGATCACTTGAACACTCCTCTTGATCAAAAGCTGAGAAATTTGCATTGATAGGACCTGGTACATAAGGCTCAATATGGAAAGTTGGCAATTGATTTTGACCTGATTGAGATGCTTTGGCCCCATACCTTGTCTTGAAAATCATGTGCGACCAATCTGCAGATACGGTATCCACCGTAAATCTTTGCAGTGAAGTCCCCTTGATAAACACAACACAAAGAGTGGCGGGAGGTCAATTACAGACACATCTTGCAGAACTGTAACATTAGGACATGACATGTAGTGTAATAGGCTTAACCCCTATGATGATCCCAACTGTTCCTACTGTCGTTCCATCTCGCTGTACTACTCCTTTCAGCACTGGCTCGTACCTCAGACCCAGTTGATCCGCTATTTGCTTCGGCATCACTAAACTACTTGCCCCAGAATCTATCATGCAGTTGTGTACCAAGTGGTTCTCCAACAATCAATGAAACATAGAATGGTGGAGGCTTCAAATTTTTTCTTGTCTGAGCCCCCATCATGTTAGCACTGCATTAGTGAGAACTTTCTCATGCCCCTGGTTTGAATACATTTGTGGCAGACCAATTAGCCATTGCAGCTTGCAATAAATCTCGTTGCCCTGGGATTTCACCAGTGATTCCCACATGGAAATGTTCACATGTGTCTTCTTCATTTGATCGATGATGTTGAAAGGGGGATGAATTGTCCTTTTTCTGTCCCTTACTTGGTGCAACCTTTTCTGGAGCTTGAACAGGTGTATGTGTTGCTACAACAGGTACCTTAGGCTGATTTTGCACATTCGGAGCTGCGTTTGGTCTACTAACCCCTTGTTGTGTAAGAGCGGGTTGAGAAAAAACTGGATTGGATGGTTGTCCCTCTTCTATGTTTCTCTTCTTTGACCGTGTGTTGGCAGCCATGCCTTGAAAAGGCTGTTGGTTAACTCCAAAAAAGTCTTCCGTCTGCCAATTTGCTAATGTGGTTTCTATTGGAGGTGCCTTCTTGTTGTGATTTCTTGCTGTTGCCTTCCCTTCTTGGCTTGTGTTCTTGAGGCACACCATGGATGGTTTGCACCATCAGAGGCCTGATTCAGTGCACCATTGAAAAACATGCTGATTGATTGTGAGGTAGATTGCAAGGGTAACACCAGTTCGTACTCTTGTGCCATGTTGTTTTGTGTTAGAAACCAAGGCTCTTGAGGATGTCATTGTGTTTGGATCATATATTTAGAAATGGCCTGGCAGCTTGAGGTTGTCCTTGGCATTTGGTTTTGAATTTAGCAGCCTGAGGTGGTGGTGGTCTATTCTATTGGTATGAGGGCCTAGCCTGGTACTGTGCTTGAGGCTGATACGGTCTAGCACTTTGAGCCTATGCTGTCTTTTGATAGTCACTAGCTCATTTCCTAAGGTTCTAGTAGCTGTTTCATAACCTCCTGTAATTCCTTTAGAAGTATCTTGAAGAAGTAGAACGCCTCACTGTACTGCTTTGATTTCTCAGGAGTTGGAATGGGATTCAACTCTGGTGCTTGACTGGTTGTAAAGGAATTCCCATATCTGGATAGAGAGGCATTGGTGGCCTTGGTACAAGATTGCCAGCTTGGATCAAATAAATTCTCTACTCTGATAGCTTATGTCATAGGCCCCTGGCAGCGTTGTCCCTCCCATTGATTGGATCATCATGGCTATGTCTGAATTTATAGCCTTTAAGAAATTAAAGGAATGCTAACTTCGGCGGTTGGTCTTTGACGGCTATTGGAATCCTGTCCCATGTCCATTGGAATCTAGAAGTTGAAATATGTCATTTGTTCGTTAGGAGCCCTTTTAACTATGTTGTCAATTGTTCCAATAAGGACAAATTGTCCGCCCTCTCCCCGAACTGGTTGCAAAGAGCTGAACAAAGTTGGTTCTAATTCATAATAGACCCTGCTGTAAGGCTCCTAAACCATTGTAAGGCCTTACCTTTGAAAGATGAATCCAACAAACTTGACTGCAACAAATCCATTTCATTTATTTTGTGGATTGCACATGACATTAGCAATATCCTGGATGTGATCAATACGAGTAGTATGATTTTCTCCTATAAAATAGGGTATATTCTTTAGAGCTGCAAACTGGAATTTGATTTCTGAGCATTTAGGGCAAGTGGACTACTTCCCGTGAAGTTGACAAAGGGATTGGGTGGTCCCTGAGGTGGTAGATGTATATGTTCCATTATGATTGGCCTAAGAACGCTAGTCGATGCGAGAAAAGGTCTACCAGGTGGAGGCGTAGACAAAGTCTTGTTAGGTGGAGATGGTGATCTTTGTGGTCTTCTTCCTCTCCTTCCTCTACCTGGGGATAGTTGCAAGTGGAAAAATAGCCCCTCTTCTCGAGTATTAGACCTTGTTCGAATTATTCTCATGTGCCTGGGAAACTTGTGCTGCCACACCGCTGAATTCTATCCCTTCGGAGTTGCTAGATGTGTTAGATAACAAGCCTCTAAAAGGCTGGATTTTGCCAAGTTACACACCAAACTTGACAACATTGAAAATATAATTTAAACTTTGAAGGGCCTAGAGGAGACAATCTTCAATTCGGAATTCGGGCCTTGTTGTGCAGCTGCGGATCCCCGAAAAGTATAGGCGGATCTCAGGTCATGCAATGCAACTCACAAACCCGAATTGCCATGTGTCGGAACTTGGGACATGCCCGACACCCCAAAAAACCTGAAATGACTATTGTTGGGAATAGGACCATGCAATGCATCCCCCAAAACCTGAAATGCTGCTTTGATGTTCTCAAACCCCGAAAACCCAAAACCTGAAAAACTTGAAATTTTGAGAATCAAAATATCAAAAAACTAAAGATACCCTTTTGAAGATTACCCTTAGATCTACCAACTGCTGAAATTTTGACTTGTTTTGAGCAAGATAAACCCTTGAAAATTGATTTCGGAGTTCGGCCTGGACAAAGCAAAAGTCTGCAAAATTTTAAAATCTTGCAATTTTCTCAGTCCGAATTTATGTGAAAACTCCTTCAAATTTTTATTGAATGACCTCATCTGTCCCACCGGGAATGTGCCAAAATTGTTGGTGTCGAAATCATTGTAGCACCCCTGATTGACTCTGCAAATTACTCGAAAGTGAATGGTTGAGACAGTCTTAGTGTGATTTGTTACAACATGGAGCTTACTCTCAAGGTGTGGGACCTTGCGAAATCAGGAAAATCTCTCTGGATGAAGGATAGCCTCTTATTCCTATCCTAGTTCCAGATGCATGAATAAATGTAGAGGGTTTACCAAATCTAACGCTAATCTAACTTTTCCCAAGGAGACAGGGTTATCAGAAATGCGTAAAAATAAGAACCTAAACTACGGTTAGGTGATGCACCGAGAAGAATGTTAAACAACTTGCTTTGCATAATTTAACACAGACACTACCAAAGACCTTGCAATGAACATAACAATCATGCACAGGTAACCAATTACCATGCAATGAAGAGATCAGAAAGATGGCAACAACGAATACTATGAAGAGGGTAAAAAATTCAACGCATCCAGACATATGATATTATATATTGCTTAATTGAGATGATACAATACATTGCAGTGGCCAAGAGGCAGAAGAAGAACTGGTATTACAACCCATAGTATGGAGGTTCTGGAAGCTCCACGAATTCTCTCAGCAGAGCAAGAAGAAGAAGGGAGGCCTGCAAAATGAAAATGTTTCTAACAACTTTTGAAATGAGGCCTCTCCCGGCCATTTATATGAGGAAGAATGAGGGAAGCGAGAGAGAGGAATATCGGAATATTCCTTCAACCACCTCCAAAACTACACCTAACTTCACCTACAAACCATGGCGGTAGGTAAAAAACTCAACAAACTCGAAACATGGCGAACTGTCCATTTCCACGTCGGGATTTTGCACCTGTCGGGTTCGGGATTCCCTTGTGCACCTGCATCGGGCTTGGAGGATGGCTCGACATGCTTCCGATCCGTGTTTTCCTGACGTGTTTCTCTGCCTCCGAAACCCGATTTCCTTTGCGTCGGGTTTTCCAACCCTTGCGACATGTTCTTTGGCGTCGGGTTTTCCAACCCCTCCGGCATGCTTCTGCGACTTGCTTTTCTACCTCCGATACCCGATTTGCTTTGCGTCGGGTTTTCCAACCCTTGCGACATGTTCTTTGGCGTCGGGTTTTCCAACCCCTCCGACATGCTTCTGCGCCATGCTTTTCATAGTTTGAACTCTAAAATTATGTCGTGTGATACTGTTCATAATTCAAGTTAAAATTTCATAAATTTTGAAATCCTAAAGTCTCAAATTCAAACTTTGGGATTTGAGGTTTCGGGACTTTAGGTTTTGGGGGTTTGGGACTTTGGGTTTTGGGCGTTCGGGACTTTGGGTTTCAGGGGTTTGGAACTTTAGGTTTTGGGGGTTTCAGGATTTCAAGTTTTGGGGTTTTTTGGATTTCAGGTTTTGGGGTTTTTGGACTTTGGGTTTTGGCATTAGATTATCTGCTTGGCACATGAAACCTCTTAAATCCTAAAATTCCAAAGTCCAAATTTCAGACTTTGGATTTTCAGACTTTTCTTCTCCCTACGTGGCGCTGTCACTACAAGCTAGTGAAACCTCCGAGACTTTCAACTCTAAATTTTAGATTTCGGGTTTTAGACTTCTGACTCCCTTTTATGTGCTTCTTTCCATTGATTCCCTTCATTTCGCTTTACTACCTACCTCTGAACGACCACACCTGCAAAGTCCAAATTTTAGACTTCGGAATTCCTTCATTCTGGTAAACCAGCTCAAACTCCTGAGATCCTTTACAATGTGCTTAGCCCACTTCACTAACTTGATCATCTCAAGCCCGAAACGTGAGCTCCCATGCCTGATTCAATCCCTCCATGTACTCTCTGTGGGGTCTTGTTTGTCCAATTTTTCCCAAGGGGCCAAATTGGATAACATTTCTTGAGAACTTTTATTGGCTATTCTAGATTTTTAGTGTATGTTTTTAGAGTTGTGTTATATTTTTTTGGAGTTGTGGTCTATCTTTGTGGAGTTGTGCTTTACATTTTTTTACCTGTGTTGTATTTTTCTTTAGCTATCTTGTATATTTCAGAAGTTGTGAAATATCTTCCAAGAGTTATCTTTTATATAAATGGAGCTACGATTTAAATTTTAAGAGTTTTTTGTATCTTTCAAAAGCTAGCTTATATGTTTTTGGAGTTGTGATCTATATTTCTGAATCTATTGTGTATCTTTGTAGAGAAGGGCTGTGAATTTATTTCTTAAAGGGCAGCTTTAGGTTGTTTATATCTTTGGCTCGCACATATCTTGATCTGATTTAATTTTATACCCTATTCTAATCTCAGAGTAAATATTATATTTCTTGTCATTTACACTTTAGTATTTGACCAAGTACTTGGAGGTTTATCCAAGATCACAAATTTATTGTGTTCAATGTAAAATATATATCCCTTCTGTAGTAATTAGAAAATTCTCATTAGATTATGCTTCAAACCTGCAACATAAAAAACATCGCAAATAAAAAATTTCTTTCCATTTTTACTTAGAATGTTGAATATTCCTTTTCCCATCACAACTACTCTATTATTATTCCAAAGAGTAATATCGATCTTCACTTACTCATGCAAAAAGGAAGATAGATCTAATTTTCCTGACATATGAATACTGCAATTAGAATCCAAATACCCAACATCATGTGCAATCTCTTGAGAGAGATTACATTCAATATTTGATATAGAAGGTATTTCTTCAACAATAATTGTGCATGAAATGAACATGGATCTTTGTGTAGAACTTTAAGCCTAATTTTGTTTCTACTTGTTTTAATCATACTACTTTTTCTTGCATTCATAAGCATAGTTCCCATATTTTTAAAAATATTGTCACTACACACAAGATTTATCTTATATCTGACTAGAAGAGATATTGTGAATGTGATCTTGACAATATCCTCTTCCACTTTGATTATTTAGACTGTTGTTGTGTTATCTTCTTTATGGAATTTTTTCTCTGCCTCTAGGACCGAACTTGCCTCTAGCTATGCGATGACTTGTTGAAGTCTAAGATGAAAAATATTGTTATATAGTTGTATGTGATCTAGTTAATATTTTCTCATTATTTATTAAAGATGCATGCAACTAATCAATTTCAATATGACTCAAAACCTTAGTTTGTTTTATGCCTACAATCAAAGGATCAAATATTTAAGGGATACTCCTAAGTGTATATTTTAAGTTATTCTTCTGTCATCCAAATTTTATCGACGATATTTAATTTGATTTACTATGTCAACAACATATGTAGAGAATGACTCTATGGATTCCAATTCTTTCATAGACATATTCTCAAAAGCTATTTAATGTAATTAGATTTTGCCATTTTTAACTTTCTCCTTACCTTGAAATGCAACCTAGAGAATATCTCATGCTTCTTAATCTGGATTGGCTGATGCCACTTTTTGAATAATACTTTCATACATAGCTGGATGTATATAGAAATGGGATTTTATATCTTTTTTCTATGCTCCTTGAGGAGATCCTTCTCTTCATGTGAGATTGCATTATACATTACTGGATTTTTTTTTTTTATGCATATGTTTTCTATGATTTTCCAAAGATATTGGGATTTGAACGAAGCCTTCAATATTAGATACACATACACATAATTCTTCCGTGTGAAATGAGGAGTCTTCAATCTTAAAAGAGATACTCAAATTTGGAAATTTACCATTTTTCACTTCCTAGATTCAATTTGGCTCATGAAATGGGGATGCTTGAGTGTTTGCAAATGGAAGAAGTTAATTCATTGACTTAATAGAATGCTTCATACCTAAAGTCTTGACTACCGTAATGATTGTGTATAATATTTTAGATATTTAGGGAGCCTTGTGTGATTTTTATCACAAAAAATTATCACCCTCTGCATGTGTTTTTTACTTAACAACAAAAAATTGGTGTAACATGGATTTATCTCAAAGTGTGGAACTTGTAAGTGAGACAAATATTTAGAGGAGTTTGGTTCCTTCTCTCCCAACCCAATGCAAACTAACCTACAACCATAAAATAAAACTAAACTAAACCTAACTACTTAACAGACTCATGAAATAAAGTAAACTACTATTTGGATCCAAAAATAGACTCATGGAGGAGAAATTAACCATTTTAAAAGTTCCTGCCCTCACCTTGGTCCAGGTTGTACTAGATTTACAAGGATTTCGACATCATTTTTAATTTTTCACTTTTCATTTAATGTGAAAACTAACTTCGCATTGTTAGCTTCCAATGCTCGTAGTGTTCAACGAGTTTAAGGGACTCTTGCATTTTTACACATGGATTGAAAACGTTTTGTGGAGATTCTGAAATCCCAACTTGATATGAATTTAATACCATCAGATATTTGAAGTTCAAAAATGCATTAGTTTAGTTGTAAATTGGTGCTTTCATCCCCTTATCTTACCTTAATAATTCTAGTTCAGGATCTTTCCTTTTTCTCCCATATTTTTTATGTTCTTTTGCTTCAATGTTTTGCGTGTTATCGGTATTTTTTACCTTTTTCTTCATTGTTTGTTTCATTATCCTATTTAATTAAGATTTGCATTTCCTTTCAATAATTTTTATTATATAATCAAAGGTTTTCCTAACTTTAAATGTAGCTATGGCATGGCGATTACTATTTTTTTCTAATTTCCTATAGAAGAAAGAGAAATTTTAGGTTCATCTCATATCCCAAGGAGGGATATCGTAATGTTTTAATGAAGAGACCTGATATTCATAATGAAAAGTGGACAATTGAACTTCTTGCGCACCTTAAATATCTTTTGAATGTCTTTGTGGATATCCAAGGTGCAAAAACAAATTGAAAAAATGTTACAGACCTTCACGGAAACACAACGTGAAAATTCAGCTGTAAGTTTTTCTACAAACCATACTGGATAATTTTGATGAAAATGTATATTCAAACCGCGACAAAACTTCATGACATTCATGGTACAAAATCAATCAAAGTTCTGCCCACACTTGTTTAGGAAAGTTTGGTGTACAAGCACCTCATAAGTTTCTCAGGGTCGTAGGTAGATTGAAAGGCAATTTTAAAGGAATTTTTACAAAATACATGTTTGAATAATCTAGAAATAAAAAAGAGATCAAGTACAAATTTCAAGGGGTCACCCCTCCCTAAAATCTGAAATCAAATATTAATAATATCATAAACACAAATCTAGGTCATATCGATCTAGTTGAAATTTGGGAGATGTTGTGCCAACGAAAAAGGAGCAAGGAATACAACCAAAAATAAAGAACAAATAAACACAAAAAAATATTTATATTTATTCAGAAGTAACTCAATATACAAATCTCAGAGTTGCTCTGTTTTCAACAAAATACCACTGAAAGAACTCTCTTTATACTATGTTGTTCACTGTTCTGTATGAACTTGGGATGCTGCTCTATTTTTCACCATGCATTCATCTTCTATACCCTACTATTTTGAATTGTAGTCTGCCATTTATTTCCTTGTTCACTATCTTCTCCATTGCCTTGTTGTTCCTATTATTCTTGAGATGTTGTTCTATCTCTTTCCTAACACGTATATTCCTCTCTTTCACACAAAACAAAACTAAGGTTTTTGCAATAAATGACATTCCCTCTAAAATAGGGATTTTAAATCTGGGAACAAAAAAATAGTAGTATAATGCTATCAGAGAGTTAGTAAGAGAGAGAGAAAAAATTAAATTTGATAACAATGCGGGGCTCAAGATTATAATTTCAATACTCCTCCTTAATCTTGAGCCAAAAAAAACAAAAATTCATTTCAAAATATGGTTTATGAATTCTGGAGCTAGATGGTGGGAAACTAACTATGCTTGGTCCAAAGTTGCCAGTGTTCTAGGCCGAAGCTGCCCATATAGCTGGTCTGGAGTTTCTTTTTTGACTCACCTGGAACTACTTGTTTCACTAGTATGGAGAGGCCTATATAACTCATCTGGAGCTACTTCTACACTAGTCCGGAGCTGCCCATAAAACAGGTCAGGAACTGCTCCTAGACTAGTCTCGAGCTTCCCATATAGATGGTGTAGAGTTCCCATATATAATTGGTCTTGAGATTTTAGTATAAATGATACGGAGTTTCTTCTATTTGGTATAAAAGATCTGGAGATGGTCCTATTTGGTTAAAAGCTTACAAATTTAAGTATTGAGATGAATGTATCAACATCAATGACACCAAAAATTTCTCTCAAACACTCAAACCTATCTTTTGACAAGTTCTTGTTAAAAATGACAGCTAGTTGTTTCTCTAAAATTTAAAACTTAAGCTCTCTATTTCACCCTTTACACCTAATTCATGAATGAAATGGCACCTAATTGCAATGTTCTTTCTTCTTCAATGAAAAATGAATTCTTTGCCAAGGTAATGGAAGATATCTTCTCACAAAATAGTATAACCTTGTTGTTTCTCTTCATGAAAATCTAATAGGATTCTTCTAATCCATATCACAAGGGAAGCGACTAAGTTAATTTCAATATACTCCACTTTCGCTATGGAGAGTGAAACAACCAATTGTTTCTTTTAAGCCCATGAAACGACTCCGAACCAAAATTAAACACATATCGAAATGTGATTTTTCTATCATCTAGGGTACCTACCCAATCACTATCTATGTATCTAACTAACTTAAAATCATTATTCACAACATATAAAATTTCATAATTTCTTGTGTCATTCACATACCTCAGAATATATTTTCCTTCTTGTCAATTTATCTACTTTATAATCTCCATGAATATCTAAATAAGGTTGACTGCATACACGATATCTAGTCTAAATAAAGTCAAGTACATAAATCTTCCTACTCTACTTTTGTACCTTGTGGGATCCACATTGTTGTTACAATTATTTTTGGATAGTTTCAAACTTACTTCAGTTGTTGTAGATGTTTGTTTTCTAGCCAACATTCTAAATCTGTCTAGAATATCCTTTGCATACTTTTCTTGAGACACAAATATGTGATGTTCCATTTTTTGACATCAATACCCAGAGAGTATTTCAATAATCCTCATTAAATCATCTCAATCTCCTTCTTCATGGCTAATTTGAAATCATCTATGGACTTTTTTACATTTTTGGTAAAGATTAAATCATCTACATGCAAAAAACAATTAAAATATCACCTTGCTTTATCTATTTTATGTAAAGTTTGGGCTTATTGCCACTTTTTATAAAGCCATTTCTTGTCAAATAGGATTTAATACGGGTGTGCCAAACCCAAGGTTCTTGTTTAATTCCATATAAATATTTCTTGATCTTATAAACTTTATTCTCATGCCTTGGAATCTCATAAACAAGTGGTTATCCCACATAGACCTCTTCTTCCAACATGCCATTCAAAAAGTCTGATTTAATTTCCATTTGATGAAGCTTTCACTTGTGATGAGCAACTATAGTAATGATGTTTCTTATGGTTTATAGTCTTTCCACGGGAGAAAATGTGTCATCATAATCACAGATAGGCCTTTTTGTAGCCTTTGAAAAATAATCTTGCCTTATGTCTTTCAATCTTACCTTTGGGAGTGTTTTTTTTATAAAACCACATTACTCCAATTAATTCCTTTCCCAATGGAATATCTACTAACTCGCATGTTCCATTCCTCTCTATTACATGTATTTATTCATCCATTTCTTCAAAGGTCACTTATTTTCCTTAATTTATTCCTCAAATTAAATAAGACCAGTTGCTGAAAATAAAGCAAAATCAATCATTTCATCTTCATTTTCATCATACCTTGATTGCTCATATATTTCTTAAACACTCCTCATTCAAACTTGTCACTGATTTGAGTCAGATGACGATAAATATGGCTCATTAGCTATTGCTTGTATGCTTTTCTGGGTGTTTCCATTTGAAGATTCACTCCTTCATGAGATAGGTTTCCAACTTGGTGAATTGTTTACTATACCATCTATTGTTTGAATGTCAATGAATGGTGAATTTTCCTATGTTTGTGACTTTTGCACTTCTAATAAATGTCCCCAAGATTCTTCATTAATGAATTGAACATCCCGAATGATTATGAGTTCCTTTGGGACTGGATTGTACAATTTGGAAGGTTTGGATTTCTAATTGTACCTGATGAAGATGAATTTATCTCCTTTATTATCCCACTTTAATCTTCTTCTCATAAACACATGTGCATATGTTACATACCCAAAAAATATTAAGTTCTCAAAAATAAAATTCCTTCCACTCCATGCCTCTTTAGGTATCATATTCCTCAAGTTTTTTGTAAGACATGCATTCAACAAATAAACCGATGTTATAACTAATTCAGCCCAATAATCATCTGGAAATACTCTTCTTTGATATTTCATTTTTACATTTCTTGAATGGTATGATTTTTCCTCTCATCTACATCATTTCTCTCTATCACAGAGGATAACATCTGCTAGGATTCATGTCGACAAATAAATGGACAACATAAAAGATGCATTGTTGTTCATTCATATTTGCTGAAAAGAATAGTTTAGCAGCTCCTAATACCTAACACAAGTAATGCATCTTAGAGATCGGTAAGCATTTTCCTTGCTAGAAACTGATGTGAATTATGTGTTACACACATTATATTTTATAACAACTACATGGCGCTTGATCCCTCTCGAGGGTATATAGAGTAGCACTTTGCTCCATAAGGGATAGTTCATCCAATATGCTACAATTATAAAAATGAAAGACAATAGTGATCCAAAGATGTAGAAATAGTTTTTACAATGACTAGATATAATGGTAGATTCCTAACGAATAATAAGCTTGACCATGATTTTTTAATCAATCACTATTTTCAAAACAAGATACTGTTGAGCCTATCGACCATCAAGTCATACCTTTTGATAATTAATAGAGCTTAGCAGTTGCTAACCATTTCACTTGATACAAACCATTATGATTTATCTATTACCCACAATATATCTTATGAGATCTACATAAGGCTTGATCCCTCCCTAGGGTATGTAGTGAAAAATTTGGCTCTGCCAAGGATAGTCCGACAAATATGATGCAATTACAATCAATCAAAAACACCAGCGATCCAAAGTTGTAAAGATGGTTTTTATTATGAGAAGAGGTAATGGTTGGAACCTATCATCCACTAAGCTAAATGATGATTTGTTATTCTATTGCTATTTTCAAAATACTAAACTATTGAGCATAGTTGCCACAAAGGCATTCCTTTCAATAATTAATGGATATTAGCAATGACCAAACATTTTCTTTGATACGAACTGATCTTAATTATATATTATACAATTCATATCATATGAAAACTATATAAGGCTTGATCCCTCACGAGGGTATGTAGTACAGAACTTAGCTCCACCAGGAAAAGTCAAGGTAATCTGATACAGTTATAACCAATGAAAAAGAGTAGTGATCCAAAGTTGTATAGATAGTTTTTACAATGACTATATATAATAGTAGGAGCTTAAACACCATTAAGGCAGACCATGATTTGTTATTTGATCGCTATTTTGGAAACAAGAAATGGTTATATATAATTAATACTTGTCAGGCTACAAAAAAATACCTTCCTTATAAAAGAGATCAATATTAATGCAAACAACGAAATTTAAGTTTTTTAAGTACCAAATACAATAATCAGTCGTTGCAAAATTTGGTACAACTCACCAATAATCACTTATCCCGAAACAATTCGAACTAAGTTATGAGGGAATTATTATTGATATCATTAGAGAGTTAATGGAGAGTTGGTGGCTAAATGATCGACGAAAGCACAACGAGCTCAATGCTTAACAACACGGTCGCCGAAGAATGAACAGGAGTAATGACAAATTGGGCATTACAATAATCAGTCGTTGCAAAATTTGGTACAACTCACCAATAACTGCTTATCCAGAAACAATCCGAACTAAGTTATGAGGGAATTTTTATTAATATCATTAGAGAGTTAATGGAGATTTGGTGGCTAATGTTTGGATAACTAATGCGTACAAGGCTACAACAACTAGCCTTCGTTGTGAGAGTGGGTGGCATCAATGAAAATAATGACTAGTTGAGCTCCTCTCCCTTACACACTTCAAAATATACTATGACGCAAAAGTCATTTTTTAAAAATTAAACGATTAAGACAACACGATAATAGGCTTAAATGACCAAGGGGAGAAAACTAGAGGTTAACGTTTGAATTGATCATGGATCAACGACCAACCATGGCGCTATGACAGAGGTAATCCCTTCTCCGGTGTGGAATGAGGCTCGGTTTAGGGGTGCAATCAAAATGAAACAACCAAAAGTAATATAGAGATAATTAATATAAGATATTGATAATAATCGATAATAAAGTAAAATTAATAATAATATAAAGTAATGGCAGATCGAAAATTAAATTAAAAATATCATTATTATCAATTTTGTTACTACTTTTACAACTAAAAAAGTAATAATTATTATTGATATTAGCAATGACCGAAAATCAAGCTCGACAATCCAAGAACACGATTTTCTTTTAATAGGGAAATCTCACCAGACGTTGCGGGGCCAGCAACAGAAAACATTGACAATGACACAAGTAGGCATGATGAAGAGGGAAAATTATAATTATTCTCTGTGACAAAGGTGAAGAAAACTAATGATCGACGAAAGCACAACGAGCTCAATGCTTAACAACACGGTCGTCGAAGAATGAATAGGAGTAATGACAAATTGGGCATTACAATAATCAGTCGTTGCAAAATTTGGTACAACTCACCAATAATCACTTATCCCGAAACAATTCGAACTAAGTTATGAGGGAATTATTATTGATATCATTAGAGAGTTAATGGAGAGTTGGTGACTAATTTGTGGATAACTAATGCATACAAGGCTACAAAAACTAGCCTTCCTTGTGAGAGCAGGTTGCATTAATGAAAATAATGACTAGTTGAGCTCCTCTCCCTTACACACTTCAAAATATACTATGAAATGTGTAGTATTGACATATTATTTTTTGGCTTGCATAAAAGAAAATACTCAACTAACGCTAAGCTCCATTAATACGATTAGATATTCTGACATGATATTCTAAGCCTATGAGTCACCGATCTTGACCTTTATTACAATGCTTTGATGCAACACAATGAACTGTTTAGGTTAGCATCCTTTAAGTGAATTATTACATTCCACATAATGGAATGATGTAAATTAATCTAGACAATATTCATAATTCCCATTTGTATTCTAGATCTTACTGAAGTATTACCTAGTGAAGCCTAGGCTCTAAATATCTTCCATTGATTTTTTATCATCATATAATAAAGTATACTAGGAAATGTCTATTATTTGCATATTGTTTTTTATGGTTTCATAAAAAAATCTACTCAGCTACCACAAAACTCAATTAATACAATTAGATATTATGAAATGATATTCTAATCCTAGCAGTCGCTAATCTTGAGGTGGATTATAAAGCTTTGATGGAACATAGAAAATATTTTAAGATTAGTAGTCGTTAGGCAGATCATTACATTCCACACAAGCTAATGATGGAAATTAATCTATGAAGTATTTATCCTTCCCATTTTTATTATTTATATTCTCGAGGAATTTCATAGTGGTTTCTAAGCTTTAAATATATTACATTGTTTTGTTATGGCATATGATCTTGTATACTACAAATTATCTATTATTGACATATTATTTTTCAACTTGAATAAACTACACTACTCAGCTAATGATAAGCTCCATTAATACGTTTAAGTATTCTGACATGATATTCCAAACCTATTAGAAACTAAGCTCGATGTGTATTACAATGATTTCATGTAACATAAGGAATTGTTGAGATTAGTGGTCGTTGTGCAGTTTATTACATTCCACACAGGCCAAGAATAGAAATTAATCTACAAATTCTTGATACTTCTAATTTCTATTCTATATATTATTTAGGAATTACATAATGAGCGCTAAGCAATAAATATCTTACATTGCTTTGTTATCATATTATAATCTTGTATACCATGAAATGTATATTATTCACATTTTATTTTTGCTTGCATAAAATACACTACGTAGCTAATGCTAAAGTTCATTAATACGATTAGATATTTCAAAATGATATTCCATGCCTAGAAGTTGCTAAAATTAACGTGTATTACAATGTCTTGACGTAACATTACAAACAATTGTGATTTACAATATATTCAACCCAATGATGTAAAATAACATACAAAGTATTTATCCTTTGCATTTCTACTCTATGGGTTGTTAAAAGTTATCCTAGCAACCTCTAAGCTCTAAATTTCCTTTTCTAATGATTTATTAATTTACAAAAATAATCAAATTAAGATGCATTAGCTCCTTTCTATAGATCTATTGAAAAATAATATTTATCCTTACCATATATTTATGAATTATTAATTTTTTCAATTCCTTTTATAGGTAATATATATTCCATTGGTGGAACTCTGTTCACAGCAAATTCCATTAATTGAAAGAGAAGATGGTTGGAAGAACAAAGATACGAGGAATTGTTTCTAGAAAAGTGTTCGCCAAAAAACTATCACATTGATTTGTTATTTTTTTAATGATGATGTCAACAATGAATTCAATATGGTTTTATGTTCAAAATCTATCGATCAACAAGCACTGCATATTCAGATTGTCTTATTCTTCATATGGATTGGAAAGTTTCCTTGTTCACGAAATAGGAAATGCAAGCTTCTATATAAAATCAAACACGTTCTTGTTTTAAATATGGTAGGAATTTGGGGATGTCCATAGACTCTGACAAAACAAGCTATGCAGATGCCCATGAAATTCATAATGGCATGAATTTGGTATCTATAAACTATATAGACATGACAATACCTATAATGTTTTTGATTATTTGAATAGAAAAGGTTTTCTTTCTCTACCGAAACATGTAAAGCTATTTATAATGCTGAGGAAACCTTGTTTTTCTATATTCTAATTTAAAGTTGAACATTCTTAAAAGAAATAAAAACTTGACTTCATTGTTGATAAAAGTGACCAATATATTCAATAAAGGAGAATCTTTAACAATTGAAAATATTAATTTTATTTTGTTCATTGGTGATGTATTTCCAATTGAATTTTCTAAGTGCAATGTAACATCTCAAGAATATCAATATTTTCCTATAGATGAGGGGAATCTTGACCTTATTTTACATTCCATGTTGATTAATTATATTCCTACAAAGAGGGACGTAATTATTCTTCTCTTTTTACATTCTATAAAGAAGATTGTGCAACTCGAGGATTCAAATGATCTAGAAAAGGGATGATGTGCATTTCTACATTTTTTATGGCCAACATATAATTTTTTCCTAGAAAAATTAGTTAAAAGCATTTACAAGACATTACATACTAGGGTGCAGTTTATAAAGTCTCGCATTATTTCTTCAAAAGCATCTAGTTAAGACATTGTTAATATTTGCAAGTAAGAAAACAAAGTAAACAAATCTGGGATTGAAACAAATTTTATTGATTTATTCTACAAGGATCGATCAATTTGAAAATTTGTAGGATGTCCATAGAGGCCCGAAATGGGAAATACAAAGATAGAGGAGTGGAAGGTAAAGAAATTTAATTTTAATGCATTATTATTTATAATAGAATTTTTGTATTAGGAAAAAAGTAAATATACTTTTTGAATTTTGAATTCAAAGCTTCGAGAAGCAACGTCTTTCTATATTTTTCATGAAAAATATAGATATTTTTTACGAAAATTGTTCTTTTCTACTGTTGCATAAGTATATATGGAAAAAATCAACAACAAAATTTGATATGTTTAGATCACGTGGGCTTTCTTGTTCTTCTTTTAAGGATAATGGACCCAACTTTCATCAAAATCCATTGGCAAGGTTTATATCAAATTCCTTCAGGGGTACAAGAGGAAAGAACAATGAGGAACTATCAGTAGTAGTTGAAAAAGTGCAATTAGGGAATGTATGGTTAATGGACTATTTTGAGACAGGAGTCATAACAAATAATTTTAAATTTTACTTTCACAGAGTAAATGATGACAGGAAAATGAGAGGAAAGGTTTTAAAATATTTTAATTAAATAAATATCCAAATAATATTGTAATGCCCCATTTGTCATTACTCCTATTCATTCTTCGACGACCGTGTTGCTAAGCATTGAGCTTGTTGTGCTTTCGTCGATCATTAGTTGTTTGCACCTTTGTCACAGAGAATAATTATAATTCTACCTCTTCATCGTGCCTATTTGTGTCATTGTCATTGTTTTCTGTTGATGGCCCCGTAACGTCCGTTATGATTTTCCTATTAAAGTAAAATTGTGTTCTCGGATTGTCGAGCTTGATTGTCAGTCATTGCTAATATCAATAATAATTATTATTTTTTAGTTGTAAAAGTAATAATAAAATTGATAATAATGATATTTTTAATTTAATTTTCGATTGGCCATTACTTTATATTATTATTATTTTACTTTATTATCGATTATTATCAATATCTTATATTAATTATCTCTATATTATTTTTGGTTTTTTCATTCTGATTGCACCCCTAGACCGAACCTCATTCCACACTGAAGAAGGGATTACCCCGTCGTGGCGCCATGGTTGGTCGTTGATCCGTGTTCAATTTAAAACGTTAACCTCTAGTTTTCTCCCCTTGGTCATTTAAGCCTGCTATCGTGTTGTCTTAATCGTTTAATTAAAGAAAAATGACTTTTGCTTCCTCCAACATGTCAGTCGTATGCAATTTAATATTTTGGTTGGTGTATGATTAATTGGATTCCTTTCTTCCTTATTGCTATCATGTGAATGCATAGGGGGTTGTGTGTGGTGCAAGTTTTGAAGGGGGTTATTGTTTTATCCCAAAAAATTTGACTCCAACACTTACCACCTCTCACCACTTCAGCAGCGACTTGGCCTTGTCACGTGGCCTCACCAAATGAATTTATTTGTGCTAAGCATAATCCTTTTTCCCTTGCAAAATATGGTTTTTTAATAATGTATTATCTGTCTTTATCCCTTTTGGCGAGTGGAGGGTGGTTAAAGACCTATCAACTTTAATTTCTTTAATGAGTGCACCCCCATCCATTACTCCACCCTGCTGGCCGACTGTTTCCATTTAATTTGTTTTATTGACTCCTTGGCCTGCATATTGGTAGAGTTTTTCCTGGCACATTTTGTGGGAAACTTTGGGTGAAAGAAATAAATATTTTCCTTATTGGCCGCATACATGGGGATCTTTCCCTAGTTGTTTTTAGTTCTCTGCTCTTCCCCAATTGCTGGCTACATGAGATTGGTGGGTTAGAAACCCCTTTGCAAAGTGGGATGCCTTTCTATGGAGTTGCTGGTCATGTGGACTACTTGGAGGAGGATATCTGCCTGTATGTGGCCATGGGAGAAGAATTTAAAATCAAGCATGTCAAGTCTAGACTCTTGAAATATTTCCTACCTTTTTACAATTTCATGAGATAATTATTTATTCTCCCAGAAATGGTGCCTAGAAAAGGATCTTGTGGTTGTTTATTTACTGCCTTGAGTGTACTGGTTATCCCTCTGATCTTCCTCCTTCTGAATCACTATTTTTTTCATGATTGGCTTGCAAAAAGGGAACTAATTTTTTTTCTTACTCTTTTTTATTTATTTGGTTATGAGCAATATTACAGCTAGGAATTTATTGCACTCACCTCCCCTCAGGGTGACCAAGTAATGGGTTTGGATGGTGCAACTGCATAGATAATTAGAATGTTGGTAAATCCTGGATGCAATGACTTAGAGATGTAAATAAACCTATAACGGATAATTTGTTATTAATTCAAGTTTTGTTGTTTCACTAAAAATTGATGTGTAATAATATAGGAATTATTACTACTCAAGTTTTAGATCTGATATTAATGAATGCTTATGAATCTTCATACCTATGTAGTGATAGCATTGAAGTGGACTATAAGTAGGTATAGAGATTTTTTTTGGTTGAGTTCCATAACTCCAGAACTGGATGTCATAGTTATACGTTTATTATTTTATCTTATTTAAGTGAGTGGAGTAAGAGCTAAGAAAAAATATAATTAAACCCTTCTGCGTCAGTAGTAAAGTGCTATAAACATTTAGTTGGTTAGAAGTGAGGCAGTAAAGTTCCAATTTTATTATTGCAGAATTGTTTTTGTGTATATGCTCTCTATGTTTTATTATAGATAGAAATAGGCTATTCTTCTACAATATTTGAAGGAATATTGGGTTATCTAGACTAGTGTGGGCACAATATTGTGCAAATAAACTTAGGGCTAAAATCCCATGATTAATGAATTCTTGTAAACTAATTTCAAAGGTGTATAACCTCAGAAAAATCTCAAATCCATATTTCCTTGGAATTAGGTGATTTGGAAGGAATATCAAGCAATGAATACTCTTGCTATTGTTTTGACCTTATAATATATCCATCCATAACTAATGATCTATAAGGAGTGAGTTCCTAAATTCAATATGGTTGTATGAAGTCATCGCTATACTATATGGTAGCTGAAGGGTTACTATTTTGGGTTGAAAACAATGTGGTGAATCCATCCTGGAATTTATTGGACCTATAAATTTTATTAATTTTGTTTAATCTATGATCCTATTAAGGATTTATGATTACCTGGAAGTAACCTTATAATATTTAGTTTGATTATATAATCCTTTTTAATATCTGTGATTAACTATGCAATAATTAAGGTTTCATTGTATGATCCTATAATAGATATTTGAATATCAAGCCATAACTATATGTTATAAAAAATGGTTTAATGATTGTGCAATGAATATGAGAATTCATTGAACAGAGTAACAACCCAGTAATTGTTGTTATTATCCTTGATAATTTTATTGATTGTTCTTGGATATAATAACATTGTAAATAATACTATGATAGTACCTAGGAATAGAGGTGTATTTGGTACTGTTAGGGTACCTTTCAATATATGGATTTATACACATATTTTGATAATATGTTTATTACATTGTGTAGTGTGTTGTTGTTATGTGTTTAATGTTGGTATACATTTGTATTATATATATATATCCCATTATGAAAACATTATTGGCTTACATCGGAAATATGTTAAAATTATTATTGGAATATGGGGTGTTGTCTTTCATATTATGGATATGTTATTGATTATGATGGCTTTGTTGTTTCCTATAATGGTTGTTGGTGACAAATCTAAATACCTTTTATGAGATGTTTTGATTATGGTAATAGGTGTCACTTTAAAAAGAAAAAAAAATTGTAGGAGGTAGTAAACTTCTTTTTTAGACTGAAACTCTAAATTTCTTCAGGAGGGTTACAAACCCAGATTGCTATGAAACCTTCCTCCTGGAAGGATTGAATAACCTTTATTGTTCACGTCTATGATCGTAACTAGTATGTTTTGACTTCTCAAGGACTTTTTGAGATGGATGGATTGAGTATTAGATTTCAATCACGTAATCTATAGGATTACATGATTGAAATCCCAATACTCTTGACCTTTTTTCTAACTTTTGAGGTCTTGCCTTGATTATTTGAGATATCATTCTTACTAGAATATTTGGCTTCCTTCTTGTTGGCTGGTGGAAAAAAAAATTTATCTCGTGTGAATAATTTGGATTAGGGATTTGTGCTTTGATCCATTCTTTAAATAGAACATTCCTTTCATGATATTGTTAAATGTTAGCTTACTGTTTTCAATGGGTAGTGTCAACATGCTCAGTTCTCGTGAACTAACTCTAGTTAATACTTGTCCAGATGGCTTGTGTGTGTAAATAAAGGAAATATTTGTAAAGGTTTCATCAGGTTGTTTGATGAAATTTCTTGTAAGAATGTCTATTGTGTTGTAAATCTTGCAATGGTGCTTGTAATGGAGTTTGGAAGGCCTCTTGCCTTGGATTTTTCAGTATTTGTGAAATAAGGTTGTCTTATCCTTTTGTAGAAAAACTTGTAATTATCTTTGTGAGGAATAAAACTCGATCATCACCTTGTTATGTGTATTTTCTTTATGATATTATTTTAGTCATGAAAATTTTGTAGCGCACGACTTGACCAATGTTGTTACCTTCTTTCCTTCTCAGCCAAAGTGCAATCGAATCTTTTGACACCTTTGGTTTGTGTGCCATGTTGAATAGAAATGTTATAACCATGTTTAGTGTTCTCGTTAAATAATGGTAATTTCTTCTTTTGGGTCATAAAAATTTCATGTTTAATAACCCTCCATGGTATTGGCATCAATGCTATTCTAGGCATGTTTTAGTGGGTGGCAATCCTTTTTCTAAAGTTAATCAAAAATACAATAAAATGAATACATATATGAATAAATAAATAAGATAAAAATGAAATTTTGTTTTTATAGATAAAATTAAGAGTCCTTAATTGGAAAGAAAGGGGTTATCTACAAGTGTAAAAGAATCCACCCTCACTAACCTTAAGCTACGAATTAAACCTTATTCTCATTGTTGTGAAACATTAAGTAATTTTAAAAGTAAGGTTATTGTTGGCTTTTGGGGATATTGTTAGATCTTAGTTAGTAGGGGAGTTTGAATAAGTACACATTAAGTCTTGTGCTTCCTTTTTGGGAACCCCATGTGCATCCTTTGTCAAAATTAATCAAGAGATTACTAAATGAAGCTTTTTCCCAAATCCAGTTGAACTATTAAGTCTCATTAAAAGACTGGTAAATAACTAAAGAGATCATGATGATGAAATAAATTGACCTTATCACTCTAACCTTTGCCATAATACTTCGTAATCTTCTCTTAAGCATGGTTAATTGTTGATCCTTTCAACAAGGAGGTTGTAGTTCTGAACCTTAATGGCAATCTCCACTTCAGTTAGAGCTTACGCTCGTCACCTGTGCAATGGAGGTCCGGATCAAGATTTTGTAGCTTAGGTATGTTTAAGATAACCTTGTGAGAGATGGAAGGTGTCCCTTTTGATCAAGAGAATTTATCTAGTTTTTCGAGTCTTTAGCTGAACCTCTTTTAGAAAACTTTTCCTCCAGCTAATTAGTCAATAGTATAAAAGTAATAAGTTCACCTTGGTAGGAAGAAATGCTTGAATCAAATCTAAATCTTCTAGATTGTAAAGTCAATCTTGTAAGATGTTTTAGTAATTACATAACCTTAAAGGATTTTTGTATGCCGTGGAGTGTATTCAACTGTGACTATGTGTTGTGGTTGAGTTTTTTTGTGGTGCCTTGTCAAAGAGAAAAGTGAATTGTCCTTGATAGGTGTTGGATGTTTCGTGTTGCCTATGTGTCATCATTGTGTCAAGTTGTTCGAAGAGTTAGTTGTAGTCTTTTGACCACCTGTTGTGTCGTTCTATACTTCGAACAAGTCAAAAAAAAAAGGTTATCCTGTACTTTTTTTGTGTTGTCTTGTGCGTTGAAATAGTGGGTGTTACACTTGGTATCAAAGCGAAGGTTCATGCTCTCGAATCTATGGGCTAGATTTGAGTTTTGACGGTGTTATATGATGATGGTGATGGTGTTGCATGATGGTGGTTGATATTGGAAGAGTAATGTGATTTAAGCATGATGTGAACTATGTCATAATTGTGATATTGTTAGTGCACATGTTGTGTATGTCACTTAGTGCATAACTGATGGCATGTTGATGTGTTAAAGATGAGAGTATTCTCTCTCCTTTTCAGGAATTATATGTGAATTTGAGTGTGAAACAATGTTTTGTTGTGTGTGTGGAAGAAATGTGATTGTTGATTTCAGAGTGTTGGATCCTTTTGGCATTCGTGATGTGTGGGTGTGCTGATATGTTGTGTGGCTAGGTTGATTGTAGTGAACTGGATTTCTTAATGATGTCATTAGCATTTGTGTAGAAATGTGTGCATTCCCATGTTATATGGCGGTTGACTGTGTGTTGTAATTGTGCTCATCATAAGTAAAATTCATGTAATATGTAATGATTAATGTCATAAATTTGGGACATATGGTGAGTATATGATCCCTATCATACAGTGATTGCACTTTGGGTGCAACATGTGGTGATGTGGTGTGTTGTAAACTATGAATGTAATGTATGTGATATACCCTGTATTATCGGTACCATGCGTAAGATGCTATGGTTATTGTGTGTGAACCTCCATTGTGTTAGTAATGTGCATATGTATTATGTTGTGAACCTTGCACCAACTGATCCTAAGGGAAATCGGTAAAAGTGTATGTTTGGAATGAGGAAATGTGTACCATGGTCCTAGTAACTTGAACTGACCTTAGGCTTAAGTAGATGATGACCTGTGCTCCTCTTTTTCTCTCTCCTTATGGTTGTTGTATGGATGCAAACTAAGTGTAGCTATGATTGTGTTTAGCCTTGTTGAAGTGGTTGCGGGGTGATTCAGATACAGATGATGATATTTGTACTATTTATATGTTATTTTTATGAGTTGAGGCTTGATGTTCTGAGTTCCAGCAACTCGTTGAGTACCCCCCCCCCCCCCCTCCTGGTGGCCAGATAAGGCCACATAGTCATCGTAATGTGTTATTCTTATATGTGTATTTTATTCATAAATTGAACTTTTTACCTTTTTTTTTGCAAGGACCAACAATTTTCTTGATTGCCATGTTTTATATTTTGGGCATTTCCTTGGTTTTTGGTACTAACATGCAGATTTTTGACACTAACTATGGCTATTTGGCCATTTGTTTTGCTTGGTTTTGGATCTTATTTTAAATTTTAAGATTTTACCGCCTTGCCCAAGGCTTGTACTTTGCCACTTGGCATTTGGATCGGATTGCTATGTTGGTTCTATTGTCGTGATGTGTGGAATAGGGTCATGGGATGCACCATGGAATGGTTGGACCTATGGACCCACTTCATTGTATGGGGGTACACCCCAAGGAGTTACAGATAACTAGTGGGTTGTTGAACCATGAGTTATTATGTCACTTGGATTAGGGGTGTCTGGACTCTATGTGCCTAGGGCCATAGGGCCTCCTTGAGGGAATAAGAGACTTGAGGGGATGCATAAGAGACCTAAGATACTTGAGGGAGGCATAAGAGATTGAGGGAGGAATAAGAAACTGAGGGAGGCATAAGAGACTTTGGGAGGCATAACAAGTTGAGGGAGGCATAAGAGATTTGTGTGTGTGTGATGTGATGATGCTTCAGGAGGTATGCAGAGTTGTTATGATGTTTTGGTTGTGGTATTATGATGTATGTGTTACGCATGTTAGTTAGATATGTTTTGTGATGTTGTGGATATGGTGTTGATGCCCTTGTTGACACTATGTACCTATAGCTATTGTTCTGAAGTAATGTGAAACCTTCATTTGTGGAATTGTGGAAATTTCAGGTTGTTGTAGTACACTTGTGTTCGAGTATGGTATGCAGTCATAGATGTGTGACCAGTACTATGTTTGTGGACCAATTGTTTTCTTCTATATTTTGTTAAGATTTTGTGATGTGGTACAAACATGAATGTATGTAAAAGTATGCTTGCGAATATTTACTATTGTGTATGACCCTCGTAGGGTGTTGTGAATGTAGTTCATGTTGGGCACCCACAAGAATGAATAAACTAAAAATTCTGCAACAATGAAATTTTCAAGAACTTGAATTAAGGATAATGTAATTGGAAAGAGTCTAATTAACTGAACTTCATAGAACTGCCAATCTTCACAGAACTTTGAAAGTTAAAATTCTACCAAAATGTTTCTAAGGCTACCTCATGGCCATGCTTTAACGACTGAAATATTAACCATAGGGTGTACCTTTCATTTTTTTTTCTTTGATGCTTACCACTTTTCCTTCCTTTAGTGTTATGCCCCATCAAGGACGATGCTTTCTTAAGGGGAGGAGAATGTAATGCCCCATTCATATTTACTCTTGTTCATTCTTTAGTGACCGTGTTGCTAAGTGTTGAACATCATTGTGCTTCCGTCGATCATTAGTTGGCTTCGCCTTTGTCGCAAAGAATAATCAACATTCTCCCTCTTTGTCATGCCTTCTTGTGTCATTGTCAATGTTTTCTATTGTTGGCCCCACAACATTCGTTACAATTTCCCTATTAAAGGAAAATCGTGTTCTCAGATTGTTGAGCTTGACTGTCGGTCATTGCTAATATAAAAGTAAAAGTTGTAAAAGTAATAATAAAAATGATAATAATGATATTTTAATTTAATTAAATCGACCATTACTTTATATTATTATTATTTTACTTTATTGTCGATTATTATCGATATCTTATATTAATTATCTCTATATTATTTTTGGTTGTTTCATTTTGATTGCGCCTATAGACCAAGCCTTGTTCGCATTGTGGAGAAGGGATTATCCTGTCATGGCGGTGTGGTTAGTCATTGCTCCATTTTTTCTTTCAAACGTTAACCTATAGTTTTCTCCCCTTAGTCATTTAAGCTTGCTATTATGTTGTCTTAATCATTTCATTAAAAAAATGACTTTTACTTCCTCCAGCATGGAAATCGTATACAATTTAATCTCTTCGTTGGCGTAGGATTATTTGGATTCCTTTCTTCCTTAATTTTTATGTTGTTAATGAGCAGGGGGTTCTGTGTGGTGCAATTTTAGAAAGGGGTTATTGTTTTATGGCCTTTTTGACTCCTCCACCTACCACCTGTCACCTCTTCAGAAGACTTGGCCCTTCTCACGTGGCCTCCACCAATGAATTTATTTGTGCTAAGCATAATCCTTTTTCCCTTGCAAAATATGGTTTTGTACTAATGTTTTATTGTTTATATTCACATCCCTTTTAGTGTGGAGGGTGGTTGAAGACCTGACAAGTTTAATTTCTTTAATGAGTGGTACCCCCACCCATTACTCCACCCTGCAGACTGTTTCCATTTAATTGGTTTTATTGACTCCTTGGCTTGCTATTAGTATAGTTTTACTTGACAGGTTTTGTGGTACGCTTTGGGGGAAATAAACTCTAAATTTCCTGGTTGTCCAACAAGGACATGGGGATCTTGCTCTAGTTGTTTTAGTGCCGTCCTTTCCCAGTTGCTAGCTGCGTGAGATTGGTGGGTTAGAAATTCTTTTGCAGAAGTGGGATAACCTTGCTTTGACTATTTTAACAATGTGGACTACTTGAATGAGGATATCTTCCTAAATGTGCTTGTGGGAGAATTGACATTTAAAATCCACCTTGATCATGTTGATTCTAGACTCTTGTTTGCTACCTTTTTACATATTTCATGAGATAACTTGTTTCTTCTCCCTAAGGAAATGGTAAAATATAAAAGGATCTTAAAAGTGGTTGTTTAATTTACTTTCTTGAGTGTGCAGGTTATCCCTCTGATCTTCAAGTCCTTCTGAATAGCTATTTTTTTGTGACTAGCTTGCAAAAGTGGAGATGCATTTTTTTCTTACTCTTTTGTATTTATTTGGTTGTGAGAAATATTACGGCAAGGAAATTCTTGCACTTGCCTTCCCTCATGGAAAACTACTAATGGGTTTGGATGATACAAATGCATGAATGCTTAGAATATTGGTAAATTTCTTGTGTGTAATGAGTTAGAGATGTAAATAAACCTTTAATCAAAAGGAATTTGTATGTTAATTCCTTTCACTGGAGATAATTATCCCATCGCTATATGAAATTCAAAATCCAATTCTCTGTTGGGTTGTGTTTATGCATTAATGTTATTTTGAATGCTTATGAATCTGTTGTTGACATAATCAATATATTGTTTAGTTTGGCTACATGTAACTGACCTTTTAGTTACAGGCGGTTACCTCTTAAAATCATGCTCTCCTATATTTATACACTCCTCATTGTGAATAAAATCATTTCAGACATTTTTTACATTTCTCCTAAGCTAACAGTGGTATCAGAGCGTGGAAGTGGGAGTAGCACACTAGAGTAGTGTGGAGGATAAATTTTGTTTTGTGCAAGAGCATGGAGGAATAAAATGTGACCTATCCTAACTTCCCACCAATCTCTGCGTGAAGACCTATTTTGGATCTGGTGTTGCTACTCTCCTTGCACATGTGTTTTATTTGATGAGTGAATTAATGAGAGGACTATACCTGTGTGCAACGACAACATGAAGAATTCTATTGTTTTATTTCATGTCTAGTAATGTGGCATCGACCATTAAATTGATCCAAGTCCACTTGCTAGTTATCCCATCAACGACCATTTCTTAGCATGTGAGGAAACAACAGTGACTAGAAGAGTAAATAGTCAGGTGTGTGAGCGTACTCAAAGGAGGAAACCCATGAATGTATGAAGGCCAAAGTTTAAGAATTCAAAAAGAATAATATTCACCAAAGAGGGAGAAGAGAGCATAAAGGAAATTACCATTGACTAACTTATAAGCACTGTGTGGAGTCTGGCATGAATGTGAATCGACCACTGAAATGATATAAGTGTTTGAATGGTAATATTCCTATGAAGAAAGATCTTCTCAATTGTATGTTCACAAACTAAGCAATACATTAGTACAGCGGTTGTTAGTGCAAATTCACAACACCCCTGGAATGACCTATCAGATTTGCTAGTTTCATCACTCTAGCATCCAGTGTGATTGCACAACATTGAAACCTTCCTCCAAGTGTGGGACTTGCAAAAATGAGAAAGGAATCTCCAGAGAAGGCTGGTTCCTACTCCTAAACTACCTGCCACAAGCTATTCCAGTGCAGGAAAGCTAATCTAAACCTAATCTAACCATGCAAGGAGACAGAGAGAAGAGAGAAAAGGGAAAAACAGAGCCTACACTAAAACGGTGATACACCAGAGAAGGAAAATGTTGAACATCTATCAAAACTGCCATGGAACAAGGAGAGGTGAGCAATGGGAAGGATGGACAGATGCATCACAAACCCAACGATAGATTTCACACAGAAAATGTTCCAAAACTCCATGAACATAGCTCCAAACCTGCAATGAACATTAGAACATGCACAAATACCTGCAATGAAGAGAGGCAAGAAGAGAACATGTAAAAAACAAGCAAGGATGGACAAATGCATCACAAAACATGTTTTTTTGTTGCTCCAGAAGTTTGCACAGAACATCATTTCAATAGTAAAAGGCAAAAAACATTCATTACAGAGTAAGGGAGGAGGTTCAAACTCCATTTTCAACCCTAGAGAAGAAAAGAAGGGAGGGTAGAGCTGAAAATGATGAACAACTTGTACCTTTACAAATGAGCCAAAATTGGCTTTTAACAATTTATAGGTCAGAATGGAGAGGAGAAAACGTAGGAAAACGTGAAGCTGGGACCCAACCACTGACCAAAACAGATTCATTAATTCAGTGGCCTGAAACATCATGGGGTAAGAAGAATGTGAATCCCATAGCAAAAGTACATTGAAACATCACTTTTGGCTGTACAGAAGCAAAACAGAGGCCCATACTGCATTAAAGCTGGTTGTTGAAACGTCACTTCTGGTCATTACCATGCCAGTAGAGACATTTCCATTTTTCTCTCTCCAAAAATAAACCAAAATTCAAGATTGACCTTGGAATCGTGTAGCGGATTTCACTAGCTTTCCAATGATATAAAGAACGTGAAAATCTAAGCTCTGGATCGAAAGTTATGCCATCGTTCTGAAGATTTAGGGCAAAAATAGGCCCAAAATCGGATTGTTTGAATTTTTTCCCGCGCTCTGCCACTTGGATGACACGTGTCGAGCGCTGATGGACAAGAAATTCTCTCTCCTCTACCTCCCGGGGTTCATCCCTTTGAAAATTCTTGACTTTTCTTACACTTTGGAATTTCTTTTCCCCCCCGCGCCCCGCCACTTGGGACACGTGGCACTCATTTGGTTCGTCGTCAGGGGCTGACGGGGAAAACTTTGTACCTTTTAGTTTTTCGGCCATTTTTCACTTTGGCTAAATTTTCTATTTCTCCCCAAGCTCCACACGTTCCACCTTGTGACAGTGCCACATGGTCTGATTCAATTGGATGTGGGCTCTTCTTGACCAGGTCTTTTGCGTTTGCCTTTGCGAATTTTCTCCCGCTGGCCCAGATGTCCTGAAGACACGTCTGGCGACATTTGATTTCTCTGATCCGCTCGATTCGGGCTTCCCTGCATCCCTCTTGTGACTGCGTACACTTGGCCCGGAGATTCCTGATTGGCTCTCCTGCTTTGGCCGATTCGAGCTTCCTTCGCGTCCCGCACGTACTTTGCGGTGAAGACACATGGCGAAATTTCATCTGGCTTTCGGCTGAACCAATCAGTTCGCGTCCTCCGCGTACTTTTGTCCCAACTGTCCCAGACTGCCTAGGACAAATATCTCCGAACCACCCGAAATAGACTCTTGCGCTTCAACCGGCTGATCCGCGTCTTGCACGTACTTTTGTCCCAACTGTGCGAAATGAAAGAAGGCTTAGGCAATTTTCTTCCCTTTTTCGGCCGAATCGGCTTTTCATGTCCCACTGCGTACCTACATCCCAAATGTCCCAATTGCTGCGTGGACCGCCTGGACTAGGGACTTAGCCAATTTTCTTGCATCTTTTCTGCCCCAAGCTTAGTTTTTTGCAATTTTTTCACCCTTTTTTAGAACTTGCTGGGTTTTCTTCTTGGACATAAGAGTTAGAAAGAAGCCGAGGGGACCCCAGAAACATGATTTTTTGATTTGAATCAATCTATCTTGCTTGGGACCGAAGAATTTAATGCATTTTATCAAAAATTACCCTGGGGGGTGAATTTTGGATAACAATTCCCATAGAAAAATAATAGGGGTAAACATGCCTGCTAGATGAAGTTAGCATATAAAATTCATTGAAAGGATAAGGGTTGAAAAACTTGTGTATCAGTTGGAGCCTTCTAACTAGATCTGATTACTATTGATGAGTTGTTCTCTCAAGTCCTTTACCTAAAGGTGGTGAAATTGAGACATGTCTCCCTATAATGCCATTCCACATGCTGACTGTGCATGAGCAAAACCAGCACCATGTAAATCTATGGTTACAAGGAAAAGAGAAATTTCATATTAATTTGTTGCTAATTTTGGAAAATGCAAATGAGTGTTTTCAAGCAGTTCTTCTGCTAAAGTGAAGAACCATGATCTACTCTATGTTTAATTGGAAGAAAATTCAAGCTAAACAATTACTACCATGGTTCTGGTTGTGCCAGTAATAGCTTGGTTTACTCAAAAGTGGCAGCTTCTAGGTGTAATTGATTTGGTTTACTAATGCTTGGCTGTCTAGGATGAGTGGAAAATCAACAAGAAGCTGGTCTTCCATGCCTACGAATCATCTTTGGTATTTACTGAAAAAGTTAATATCACTCTTAATACCTCTTTTAGTTTCTATGCATTTGGATTAAAGAGGTATTTCAGCTTGGCATCCTTGATGACTTTATAGATTATTATCATGTTCATAGATAGCAATTTATGACTAGGTAAGTGACTAATCTCCTATTGTGCTCCATATTAAGATCAAATACCTAATTGGGCAAGGTATGGTCCATTTGATATGCCCATAGCTGTAATTATTCAACTGCAAAAATGGAGTCTTTCCAAAAGCACCTAAATCATGAATGGAACATACCAACAACACAAAGAGTAAAAAATCCTCTGAGTATAATCTCTTCCTCAAATGTTAACATTGGGAGATTAAAGGATCTCCCAATCTTGAGAAACACATGAAGAAGAGGAAAATATAAGATGAAGGAACTTCATAGGAAATGAATGTTCTCCTTCATAAAGAATTGACTAAAAATGTTTGGAATGAATGAAAAAAATGATACAAAGTAGAAAATGGTAAAAAATCAATAAAATACAAATAAAAATTATGTGAAAATGTGAACCAACATCTGACAGCCAATAAAATCATTGCCTAATGGCAATCACATACATGCATATGCTCCCTGTACTAATCAACTAAATGGTGTGTCTACTGTAAACATGATCAATCATGGGTACCTAATTATTAATCATAGTTTGAGAAGTAATCAATAGTAGCAATTTTCAGTGAATATGAAATTAAGAGACGTTGAAGTAGACAAGAAGAGCTAAAATTTCTCCTTAGCCTGTAATGTTCGTGCTAAAATATAATTGGATCTGCAATTTTCTCCTCCACAACTAGCATATTGTGATCCTCTTCTAAGTTGGCTATGGATCAGCTAATTATCTCTATACTTAAAGACATATTTGCTGTTTTGAAATCTTGAATCCAGCATTATTATTTTATTAAGTCAAATGGGTTTTTGATCTGCTGACTCATACCGAGGGATACAAGTTGGGACTGCAAAACCTTCTACATGAAAAGAAAAGTGGTCTTTTTTAGGCTGAGGGTGCAACTTGAATTCAATCAACATTCCCAACAAATAGAGTGCCAAGCTTAGACACTAGAAGCAAACAAAGACTAGTAATCTACTTGGTCTTTTTAATCTGTGGGGGCTGCTCCCTAGCAAAATTAGCCTTAGCTACCATAAAATCAACCTTAGCCTCTTCTTTAGGCAGTGTTAACCTACCAGAACAGAGATCTTTGTCAACAAGAAATTTGTGTAACAGCGGCTACCCATACAACATCGGAACAATGAGAAACCAAAAAAAGTAGCCAAGAAGGAAAAAAACTTGCTGTCCTAGATGAGACGATTTCTTGCAATTTTTTTTTACCTCCTTTAATGGAATTGGGAATGCAAGTTCAAAGATAGGTTGCAAATCAAGTGATTTGGAAATTTTTACTGGTGGTAGATTTGAAACCTCTTGTTTCTGGGGGAGAGCGTATTTCTTTTAGCTCCTTGTCCATGGGATGACTCTTTGGAGGATAAAGGACTAATGTCACATTGAGCTGCTGGTGGAAGACTGAGAGTGTGGAGACATGGGATCCAACACGGATTTGGGAATAGCCAAGTGATGGGGTTGTTTTGTGACAATTTGCAATTCCAAATGAGATCCTCCGGTGCCTTGACTAATGGGAAGAGAAAAACAAGATGATGGTGTAAATCTTACCCATTGTTTCCCTCAACAAGTGTATAGGCTTCATGACATCATACTTTCCCACTGGGTCGATGAAAGTATGGGGCAGCATTGTACATCCATGAAGACCTGCTAATATTGAGGGCTGAAGTGTCTTGCAACAACACCTCCCCATGGACAAGGAGTCCTGAACTACCCATACTTCTGAAGGGCCACTCATTTACAAGAGGAGTTGCTCTGGACTGCACCATATTGTACTCCAGCCTTTTGTGTTTTTCTGGAAGCAGACCAGTATCTTACATTGGATCTGGTTGTTATATGCATACTCATTGCTCTTGGCAATAAAGGTCCAGTAGCCAAAATGACCCCTTGGTGGAGATTGACATGCCCTCTTATGTGTATTGCATACTTTTAGTATGAATTTGTCCTAAGATGCTGATGTCAAAATGGATTTAAAATTACTAGATGATGCAGGTGGGAAAGTATTGAACCACCTTCCAAGTGTGAGTTCCTAGATGGAAATGAAGTCATACGAGCACACTTCATGGATATGGCATCAGGATGAAACGATGGAGAAAAGAATGGATTGCCTTGTTGACCTCCAATTTCTCTGCAGCCCTAGCAAATACCTTCTTCTCCTTTGCCTCCTTGTCGCCAATGTGTTATAGCAAAATTTGGTGTCCATCCAGACCCTAAAATCTTCACAGTAACACACAAAGATGAAATGGAAGATTCTCTAAGTCCCACCGGGCATAGCCAAAATCTTTCCCTTATAACTGACAACACCCTTGTTCGATCAGATTTCTAGTTTGATCACTCTAGCATCCAGTGTGATTGCACAACATTGAAACCTTCCTCCAAGTGTGGGACTTGCAAGAATGAGGAAGGAATCTCCAGAGAAGGCTGGTTCCTGCTCCTAAACTACCTGCCACAAGCTATTCTAGTGCAGGCAAACTAATCTAATCCTAATCTAACCATGCCAAGGGGACAGGGAGAGAGAGAGAGAAGGGAAAAAGAACAAAAAGCCTACACTAAAACGGTGATACACCAGAGAAGGAGAATGTTAAACATCTATCAAAACTGCCACGGAACAAATAGAGGTGAGCAATGGGAAGGATCGACAGATGCATCATAGGCCCAAGGATAGATTTCACACAGAAAATGTCCCAAAACTCCATGAACACAGCTCCAGACCTGTAATGAACATTAGAATATGCACAAATACCTACAATGAAGAGAGGCAAGAAGAGAACAAACAAAAGACGAGCAAGGATGGACAGATGCATCACGAAACACGTTTTTTATTGCTTCAGAAGTTTGCACAGAACATCATTTCAATAGTAAAAGGCAAAAATGCCATTACAGAGCAAGGGGAGGAGGTTCGAACTCCATTTTCAACCCTAGAGAAGAAAAGAAGGGAGGGCAGAGCCGAAAAGATAAACAACTTGTAATCCTAACTCTTTGAAAGAAGCCCCTCTTTTCAATATATAGGAAGAATGAGAGAGGGAAGAGAGAGGAAATTCAAATCTACCACAACCACTTCTGGGTTGCATTTAACTCATCTTATTATGGCGGCAGGTGAGAACCCTGGCAAAATGGCGGATTGTCTGTTGTATTAAAGCTGGTCGCTGAAACGCCACTTCTGGCATTACCACGCATCAGAGACGTTTTCTCAATTTTCTCTCTCCAAACTGAACCAAAATGCAAGATTGACCCTGGAATCGTGCAGAGAATTTCATAAGATTTCCAATGATATAAAGAACGTGCAAATCCGAGCTCTGGATCAAAAGATATGGCGATCTGAAGGTTTAGGGCACAAAACAGGCCGGAACAAATATTTGAATTTTTTCCCGCGCTTCGCCACCTAGATGACACGTGTCAGGCGCTGATTGGATGAGAAATTCTCTCTCCTTCCTTTACCCACGGGTTTTCCCTTGCAATTTGACCTTTCTAATTTGGTATTTTGGAAAATTTTCCATTTTTTCCCCGCGTGCCCCTGCCACTTGGGACACGTGGCATGATCTGGTTGGAGGACAGGGGCCGCGGGGTCATCCTTTACCTTTTAATTTTTTGGCCAAAGTTTTGCCAAATTTTCCTAAGTCTTTCCCTGGCTCCGAACTCGCCTGCTCCTTAGGACACGTGTCTTGTTCTGATTCGTCCGCGGGTCTCCCAGCTCTTCGTGTCTTTCGCGTCCATTTGTTCCAACTGTCCCGGACCGTCTGGGACAAATTCTTCCGAACCGCCCGATTCGGGCTTCCCTGTCCCTCTTTGAGGTGAAGATGTGGCACGCTTTCATTGGCTCTCGGCTTTCTCGGCTCTCCGCATCCCGCGCGTCCCTTTGTCCCAACTGTCCCAGTGCGAAAGTTCTCTGTTCCGGTCGATCCAGGCGGTTCACGTCCTTCGCGTCTTTTGCATCCATTTGTTCCAATTGTCTCGGCCTTATCTGCATAACAGTTAGTCATTTTTTTCATCTTCGGCTGGTTCACCTTTTCACGTCCCGCGCGTCCCCACGGCCCGGATGTCCCAAGTGCTGCGGACCGCCTGGCGGCCTTTCGGCCGATTCGCGCCCCGATGCCCCAACTGTCCCAAGGGCCGCCTGGACCAAGACTTAGCCAATTTTCATGATTTTTTTTGCCCCAAGCCTGCAAACCCGAAATGCCTTAAAACAATCCTGCAACCATATTTTTTTGCATTTCTTCCATTTTCTCAACCTGTTGGGATTTCTTCTTGGACAGGAGAGTTAGAGAGAAACCGAGGGGACCCCAGAAACATGATTTTTTGCCTTGAATCAATCTATTTTCATGGGACTGAATAATCTGATGCATGTTATCAAAATTACCCTGGGGGGTGAATTTTGGATAACAGGTCCCTCTTTGTTACTGTCTTGCAACACAGTTAGCATGCATGTTCATAATAACCAAATTCCAAGGCGCATAATTAATTTTAACAATCAGATTCATGAACTCAAATTGGAAACACACATAATAAAATAAACATACATATCACATAATAATTAGGATCAAATTCACCATATAATCACTAGTAACAGATACATTAACAATCAATATCCAACCATAACGATACATTATATTATTCCAGAAAACATAGTAGCTCAATACACCATAAGAAACATCACAAAGTTATGCACGCATTATACCAAC
Organism: Taxus chinensis; assembly: GCA_019776745.2. Classification (NCBI taxonomy): domain Eukaryota; kingdom Viridiplantae; phylum Streptophyta; class Pinopsida; order Cupressales; family Taxaceae; genus Taxus; species Taxus chinensis. The sequence goes on along the minus strand of JAHRHJ020003453.1, from coordinate 64,678 downwards.
AACATAACTCTATTACAACTCAAATCACATCATGTATCCCTCTAAGCCATGAAAATAAACACACACACACACAAATATAGGGTGTGGGGAACTTACCATTCACTTCCCATGAACTTCTCAAAATAGGCTGCATGATCAAAATATCCACGCACCGCTTACAAAGGTAGTCAAGAAGCATGTAAGCATCACCTAACAATAGATCATCTATAATTAACTCTAGTTCTATTCCTATTATTAGCTCCATGGACATGTTTGAACTACAAGTTATTTCCTTAAAAATAGACGCTTATTGATTGCCAAATCCTCCTAGCATGTCACATATTCCAAGTCTATATTGAGCCCTATATACCAAAAATTCACTAAGTCTTCTGCCATCCTGCTGTGATCCTCACCCGCATCTCCTTCCCTATTATGTGCAAAAATTCTATCCTCCAACGTGCTCATCTCCCGTGCATCTCTTCTATATGCTATCCGTGAACTTGCGTATCATTCATACTTCAATACTTAGACATTTTCCCATACCCAACACCAATAGGAGGTGCTCTTTAGCCTTAAAGAGAACTTGGTCATGGTATAAAACTGCATGAAGCAACAAGCCGATCAACACTATAGTGAGCAAAGATTTGAAGCTGGAGATTGTCTTTTTGTATGATTGCAGTCATACAAGTAACTCTTTTTGAAACAAAAGAAAAAAATAACAAGACGTCACCCAAATACTATGGCCCTTATCAAGTGTTAGAAAAAATTGGTAGTGTGACATATAAACTAGAGCTTCCTTAGTCAACTAAAATACATCCATTTTTTCATGTTTGTTTCTTAAATAAGGTCACTAGGAAAAACATGTCTTCTCAGTTAGTGTTTCTAGAGATTGAAGAGGAGGGACAACATCATATTGGAGCCTAAAGGAATCCTGCAGACATACACTAAGAAGTTGAGGAAAAGGATCATCACCAAGTATCTGATCAAATGGACGAATTTGGACATTAAAGATGCAACATTTCAACAGTGACATACAATATTATCAACATTGGGGACAATATTTATTTTAAGGGGAGGGGCCTGCTACACCCTTAACCCTATTTCATATATCAGGATATGGATAGCCAACCTGTGACTAACATAATCTCTTATCATATCATATCATATTAATTATGCTTTCATATGCTTAGTGGGCCGACCTTGGTGCTTCACATAGTATAATAGGGTATATATAAGGGTTATAGAGTAAGGGATATGATCATCATATTGAGCACTTGAGTCTTATTGTATGGTTTGGAGGTTGCCCCCTTGAAGTGGATAAGTTATTCTACTTGTATATTGTGATCATTTATCTCTATTTTGGCGTTCTTTGGTGTTCTATTTCTATTAATATTCAGGTCTATATAAGTAATTCATTACAAAAAGATTTAGATTCAATCTTGAAATCCTGAAAAATAACTAATTGTTGACCAGATTAATTATGAAAGCTATTTTCTAGAATGTGACTCTTGGAGCTATGTGACTAGTTCTATCATGTGTAGTGTTACCTTAATCTCTTATATTTACTAAAATAAATTTAAAGTAGAAATTATTTTAGTAAATATGGCCCCTTTATATAATATTAATGTCTTATATATATATTTATACGAATACATTATTGGATTAAATCAGACTTTTGTTAAAATTATTATTGGCATTAGGAGTGTTGTCTTTTGTATTATATGTTGTCAATTATGATGCCTTTTTTAATGTATAATGGTTGTTGGTGACACATCTAAATACCTTTTATGAGATGTTTTGATTATGGTAACAGGTGTCACTTTAAAAAGAAAAAAATATTGTAGGAGGAGGTAGTAAAATTCTTTTTTAGATTGAAACTCTAAATTTCTTTAGGAGGGTTACGAACCCAGATTGCTATGAAACCTTCTTCCAAGAAGGATTGAATAACCTTTATTGTTTGCATCTATGATCATAACTAGAATGTTTTGAATTCTCAAGGAATTTTATAGATGGATGAATTGAGCATTATATTTAAATCATGTAATCTGTAGGATTATATGATTGAAATCCCAATACTCTTGACCTTTTGTTCTAACGTAAAAGGTCTTGCCTTGATTATATAGGTGATTCTGTTTCTTACTGGTATATATGACTTTCTCCTTGCTTGGATGGTTTAGAATTTTTATCTCATGTCGAATAATTTTGGAGTTAGTGGGTTGTTTTTTAATCCATTTTTGAATTAGAATGTTTCCTTTCTTGATATTGTTAAATGTTAGCTTACTGTTGGAATTTAGTAGCCTTAACATGCTCAGTTCTCACGAACTGATTTTAGCTAGTATTTGTGCAAGATGGATTATGCGAGTAGATTAAAGGAAAGAGTTGTAAAGGTTTCATCAGTGTAACTTTATGAACTTTCTTTGTAAGAAGTGTTCCATTGTGTTGTAAATCTGTGTAACTGGTGCTTGCACTAGAGTTTGGATATGATCTCTTGCCTTGGAGTTGTTTGGAGAATTATGTGAAATCAAGTTCTTTTGTCCTTTTTTTTTGTAATTTGGTTGGTAACTCTATCTTAGTGAGAAATAATAATTCAATCTTTTCATTGACATGAGCATTGTAAAACTCTGATCTTGATTGAAGTCATGAAAAGTGTTGTAGCATGGCTTGACATATCTTTCTACCTTCTTTGTATCAGCCAAAGTGTTATATGTAAGTATTAATGGGGTGGCACCTTTGGTTACAGAAGTTACCTAAAAGTTTTATTCAAATGAAATATGTTGTGGTTTAGATCCCCTTGACAACAACGGGTAATTTCTTCTTTCATGTAATCAAGAGTTTCAGGACTAATAACCTTGCAAAGTGTTTTTTGTATCAACGTGTTATACCTAAGCATGAACTAGTGGCTGACACTACTCTTTTTGGTGAACGCTTAAATCAAGAAATACAAGGAAAATGAATGGTTAGTTTCTAATAAGATTTAACAAGTATGGAGAATGAAAATTTAGTTTTTATACACTCAATTCATCTCTCAGTCCTTATTTGGAAAGTAAGGGAGCTATCTACTCGGTGTAAACTAAGCCACCCTTCAGTGAAGCCTATGTAAGCTAGCGAATTAAACCTTTTTCTCATTGTTATAAAACACTCAAGCTTCAATTAAACCTTAATTAAGGCCATTAATGACGTCTTAAGGGTGATATTCATTTGACATCTTCTTCCTAGTAGGGGACTTTGGATCCAGGGTACACTTGTAATTTTGGTGCTTCTAGTTTGTTGAACGTGAAGCACATGTGTGTCCTTAAGGGCATGAACTTAAGTTCTAGTAATGTAAGTGCTGAATAGATGGCCTTTATGGAAATCTAAATTACTACTCTTAAGTATCATTAATAAGATAGGTTAGTAACAAAGGAGATGGTTATAAAGGAGATAGACTTTAAGCGAATCAACTCTAACCTTGTATAAGAACATAACTTAGTTGGTAAGATGAATCTTAAGTGTGAATCATATATTGAATCCTTCTGAAAACTTAAGTCACGAGTTAAAGGGTGTCTTATCAAACCTAAATGAACCTCCAATTCATTAAGAGCTTACGCTCGTGGACTGTGCCCTGGAGCTCTGAGAGTCAAGATCATTTGTAGCTCAGGCTATCTTTGTTGCAACCTTGTCAAAAAAAAAAATATTGTCACTTTTGATCAAGGTAATGGAGCTAGTTTCCGTGCTAGTCTTTTAGCTGAACATCCTTGTATAGAAAAATTGTCCCTCACAGCGTTAGTTAGTATCCTTGGTGACGACATGTAATAAGTGTCATGTTATGTGTCAAGGAATGCTCAAAAAAAAATCCAAATCTATCTACTGCGTTGTTTGGGTCGTGTGATTTTGGGATCGTTACATGCATGATGTACATAACTTGTAAAGGATTTATCCACCATGGAATGTGACTAAATTTTTATCTGTATATCACTGTTCTGGGCTCCTTCGTGATGGCATGTCAAAGAGATAAGTGAATTGTCCTATGAAAGCAAAACTAACACATTTGATCTTTCAACATGTTAGAATTAATAACTCCAATCCATTGTGGGGACTTTTGTGAGAACACGTGCAAAAATAATAACTTAGCAAAATCTCCTTGTTTTCCCTCTTTGACTTGGTACGAGGTTTATTTGGTAATTTTTAAGTAAAATTTATTTTTAGTCACTGATTTTGACCTCTTGTGTGTCTAATATAGTGGGTTTTACAAATCTTATACTAGCAAATTTACTATGGAATATATGATTGTGTCAGTAGTTTAGACCCCTTTGAGGTAAATCATGACACATACTGCTAGTTGTGTGACCTCTTGATGAGAAGAGTCAAAAGGAAAAACATAGGATGTTTCCATAATTGGAAGTTTAAAATCAACAAGTAGAAAAATTGATGACTCAATCCATTAGAGGATTCCTCTAGTCGAAAGATCAAATACCTTTAGAAAACTACTGGATTAGCAATTGAAGAAGCAATGCCACAAGTGATGGAAGAAAAAGAATAGTTTACCTTTCAATCTGCATATCTCTTCAATTTTAAGTCAAAAATATCATCTATTCCATCTATTACACCATTTAACGCATATTGTTTGATCACAAATTTATGGAATTTGTCTAGTGATATAACTTCTAATGAAATAGTGGAGCTGGTTATAGTTTTTGGGTCTAGTTTACTAAATTGTATTATTATTGTTCTCTTACCTATTATTTATTAAAAAACGTTAAGAAAAACACTAAAAAAATACATGTAAAATATTAAAGAGAAGGGGGAATTAGTTATAAATGGTTGTTACAAATTTTATGACAGAAATGGAAAATTTAATAGCTTGTGTGTTATGTGCATAATAACTAGTTTACAAAATTGTGATGCAGAAAATGAGGAGAGAGAATAAATTATCTGGGATTACATGGAGAAACTTGTCCATAAATTTTTAACTATAGGATAAATCGATCTATAGGGTTCAAGACACATCCTTTTCTTTACGAGAGATATTATTATTTCTTGTCTCATATTTTCACTCAACTCTCTTTAATATATCATCCAATAATAGTGATTTATGGTAGTAGTGTTACATTACATGCTTTAGTTTCCTAACGTCTATTTTTTGGTTTTTATTGTTGAGAATCATGGTAAAGAAATGTTTTTTAAACTTTATTATTCTCATTTTAAAAAAGGTACTCTTAGTGTGAAATCACAACACCCATAAATGAGTTATGAATTTGCTTTTCTAAGGCAAGGTCATTTGGTGTGATTGCATAACATTGAACTTTCCCCAAGGTGTGGGACCTTGCAAAAATGGAAAAGCTCTCTAGATTAAAGGTTGGTTCCTTATTCCTCTATTCAGGTGCATGCATGGGAGCTTGCAGAGGGTCTATCTCTATACCTAATCTAAAAATTGCCAAGGAGATAGGGGTAAAAGGAGTATAAGAAATAAGAAATGAATAAACTACCAGGTGATGCACCAAAGGAATTATGAACACTTCTTTTTCTAATAGTCACAAACCAATACAATGCATAAAATAAACAAGCACAGATAGCCAGTTCTTTAATGGAAGACCAGATGAAGGCAAAAATGACAAGAAAGGATCTAAGATCAATCACAGATGTGTTTTATTTCTCTATGGATTGATGCAGTTCATTACAAAGTAGCCAAAAGGTATAGACGTATTGCAATTTTAATGGAAGGAATGAACCCCAAAAATCCCTTTGCTAGAAGGAGAAGGGAGCCTACATAACAAAGAATATCCAACCCCTTTACGATGAATCCTACCCCCATATTTATATATTCGATCAGAAAGGAGAAAGAGAGAGAGAGGAGGGAAAATCAGGTTGAAGCTCAACCACTACTATTAATGGTTCTGATAAAATATTCCCCCAAATCAGTCTTTGTTGCATCAATCCTTGGTTCGACACCTTGAAGTAAGAGGAAACGGTGGAAATAAAATTGAATCCGATCTGGTTGTTGAGGCAAGAAGATCCTGCATTGAAATCCTGAAGATGTTTCCTCTATTTTCCTTCACCTAACCTCATCAAAACTAAAATTTTAGACCTCCAAGGCATGGGCAAGTCTGAGATCTTTTGAACAGTATCAGATTTGCAATATTTCGAGCCCTAAGTTGAAATATATGCTCCTTCAAAGTTTGTGTTGAGTCCGTATAAATGGATGGGAAAACAATTAGAAAAATGGGTCCCCCTTTTGGTATGGGACACGTGGCAGTCAGAGTGCTCATTCCAGAAAGTCCAATTGTATGTAAATCGAAGCTCAAAGTCAAAGGTTATGGACATTTGAAGTTTGGGAGGTCAAACATTTACTTTTTCTCTTCACTCCGGCTATTTTGGCAAAATTTGGTCCGCTTGCTCTGGATGTCCGGGGCACATTCTTCCGCACCACCCGATTCGGGCTTTGTTGTCATTATACATCTATTGTTAACTAGGTATTAGGGTCTGTGACCTCTTCATTCTCTACAATGCATGGTTCCTTTTGTGGCCTTTTCACCTTTGTGCACCCCACTTGTACTTTTTTCCCAACTGTCACGCGAACCATGTGGGCCAAAAAGTTCTGAACTCACCAATTTCCCTTTGACTTTGGCATTTTTGGCAATGCGCGCCCCACATGTCCATTTTTAACTTATGCATTCTGGGACATAGAAAGCTGATTTAGCCAATTCCTTTGTATTTCTTCTCTAAACCTCGTTCGATGAACCTTGGTACGATCTGTAGCCTCCAGACCCGCAATACATTTAAACAAGCCCACAAATTCATTTCTTGGATTTTTTTCCCTGGATGGGGAAATTAGAGAGAAACAAAAAGGACCCCCAAAACATGATTTTGGGTCCTGAATCAATTCTACTTGCTCAAGACTGAAGAATTTGATGCATGTTATCAAAATTACCTTAAGAGTGTGAATATTGGATAACAGTTTGGTGACTCACAGAACATCTATCTGCTAGATGAAAAGACCAATTTCCTTGTCATATCTATTTTGCATGGAGTCAAGAATGATGGTCTGATCCTGATTTTGGCCTCTGATTCATGAGCCCGACTGTTTGTACTCTCAATTTTCATAAGAAATTTTGAAATGAAGGTTTCTGAGAGTAGAAAATTGTTTTAACCCAGGGCTTCATCTGTCTCTCTTAATGGACTGCATAAGAGCCGCAAAATAGCACCACACTATATAGAAAATTTGAAATCATAGATGCTCCAAATGGAACATGTAGAGCATGCAAAGAAATTAGGATAAAAGTAACCTACACTATAGAAAGAAAATGTGCACAAGAACTCAGAGGAAAGAGAAACTAACTAATATACACATGGTGAGACTTTACTTTTATTAGTAGTGCTTAAGATGGATCCCATTCACTGGAATCTATAACTCTTTTCCCTCTAATGTAGAAAATTGGAATGCATTATTACTTTTACATCTTTTGATCATATAGGGGCCACTCCATATGGCATCAAATTTGGAATGCTTTCCTAGTTTTTCTCGATCTACATCCCATTTCAAAAACAGGTCTCCTTCTTGGAAGGTCCTTGCTTTTTCCTTGTCAAAGAATTTCTTGATTGAAGCCTGATTCCTCTCTATTTCTTAGAGAGCATGCTCTCTTGTTTCTTCTAGTTCTATCAGCTCCACATACCTGGCCTCGATTGATTAAAATTCAAACATCTCTAGTTTCTTCAAAAGCTCCAATGTTGGAAACTCAAGTTATATAGGCAACACTGCCTCTTTCCCATAGACAAGCTTGAATGGAGAGCTACCTGTAGATCTCTTGGGCATTATTCTATCATCCCATAAGGCCATTTTGAGATTTGTGTGCCAGGTCCTTTGATTCTCATCAAGAGTTCTTTTGATGATCTTTAACAGGTTCTTGTTTGTGAACTCATCATGGCCATTACCTTGAGGGTAATAGTTTGATGAAGTACTGAAATAAGTTCCATCCTTAATAGCCCATCCTGTGTTCTTGGAACCTATGAATGCTAATGGATTTTCTGATATGATGGTGGTTGGCACTCCAAATCTGGTCACTATCCCTTCATAGAAATCTAGGATACTAGACTTGTTGGCTTCCGTGAGTGCCATTGCCTTGGCCCACTTGGTGAAATAAATTGCTGCTGTCCTGATCCATTTGTGACCTTGGCTTGAGTTTGGATTGATGAATCCAATGAAATCCAATCCCCATTGCATGAAATTTTGGTCGACTGAGATTGGGTGCAATCGAAGTGATGTTATCCTTTCCTTGCCTTTGAAGAATTCACAATTCTTGCACCTCTTGATCCATGTGTAGCACTCACTAAACACTCTGGGACAATAGTAACCTACCTTCATGATTTTGAGTGTTGTCACTCTTAGAGAAAAATGGCCTCTAGCTTCTTCAACATGGAATTCTTGTAGCACTCTCTCGACTTGATATGTCTTAATACATCTCAGCAGAATGCAACTGATGTCTCTTTCGAACAAGAAGCCATTAATAAGAACATATGGGATGGCGTTGTAACCTGAAATGTATCCTTTTTTATTTACTCATCCCATGAGGACACAAGCCTATTCGAAGGAAGTGCACCATATCTTGGGTCCAACAAGGAGCACGTACATCATCTCTTCATTCTTCTTGATCATCTTGTAGAACAAGAACAACCTCCTTTTCATTGTTTATTTCATCTTGTTTACCTAAGGCTAGTTATACACACAACCCCTTCCCATGGACTACATTGGTGACCTTGATCTCAATGTCATATTCCATGACACAAGTGATCCATCCTGTACGCTTCTCATTTACGTCCTTGCTAAGAAGGAATTCCTTAATTCGCGCATGGGAGACCAATAGTTGGATTTTGTTTTTTGAAACCAAATTCTTAAACTTCTTTAACTCTCTGATCTATGCAAGGGACTATTTCTCAATGAATGAGTACCTCACCTCATAGTCTTCTAGACTATGGCTGAAGAAAGAAATTGGATGTTTTCTACTTTCTCTTTTCTACTGAACCAAGATTGTAGAAATTGTGTCACTGCCACAAAAGGAATACATTATGAAGTCTTTGGAGAAATCTTGATTCACAAGAGTTGGGGCTTATGATATGGCTTCGTTGATAGCCTCAAAACTTTTATTTCATTCATCTGTCCACCTGAATGCTAAGATCTTCTTCAGCATCAAAATTATTGGCTTAACAAGGGAAGAAAAGTTTGGAACAAACCTACGTACAAAATTGATTTCTCCTAAGAAGCTTTGAAGACCCTTCTTGTGACTTGGTAGTGGGAACGCTCTTATTTATTAAAATCTTTCCAAGTTAATGGCCAATCCTTCCTTTGATAGAATGTGGCCTATAAGCTTGCCTTCATGGTACATGAATATGCATTTCTTAGGGTTCAATGACACCCCAAAACTCTTGCATCATTGGAACACCTGCCTTAGGTCGAAAAGATGATCTGTTGCATTAATGAAAAAAATAGTGATTTCATCTAGATAGATCAATACTATTTAGTTGATCAGCCCCTTGAATGTCATATCCATTGCCCATTGAAAAGTGGCTCCGGCATTGGACAATCTAAATGGTATTTTTTTGTAGGCAGAGGTGCCCCATTTGGTAGTAAAGGTCATTTTGAATTGATCTTATGCTTTCACCATGATGTGATTGTATCATGAATAACCATCTAAGAGGGAGAAACTATCTAACCTAGACACTACTTGCCAGATCTACTCCATTGAAGGGAGTGGGTAGTGATCTTTGAGGAAGGCTCTATCGAAATCTCTGAAGTCAACGCACATCCTAGTTTATCCATTTTTATTTTTGAATGGGATTAGATTTGTAACCCAGCTTGATTTTTTGATTGGAAATATGATGCTTTCCTCTATCAACTTGTTCAACTTCTTCTTCATCAGAGGCTCAATATGTGGGTTGACTAGTCTCCGCTTCTACCTGATTGGTTGGGCAACTGGATCTAGTTCGATTGTGTGTTGTGCTAGTTTTGGATTGAACCCTCTTAGGTATTCATAACTCCAAGAAAACACATCTAGGAATTCTTAGCAAATTTGTATGAATTATTACCTCTCTTGTTCAGTGGCCACTTTACCAATTTGAAGTGTTTTGTCTTCTTCAACTGGAATTGACTCTGAATCTTATCCTTTGATATGTATTATAGCCTTTTCCTTTCTAAACTGATCATTAGGATTGAAAATAAATTCCAGTGTCACTAAGCCTTTGGGAAGTTGATTTTTATACAGTTGTACTATCTGATTCCCATATTGTTGCTCTAGTCTACTCTGGTTTCTAGCTAAGAATTCAGCTACTTCTTCAAAAAAATTAATGATCTGTTGATCATTCTCAAACACCTGCTAGCATCTATTATTATTCGGCACTACTGGTCTCACAACCAAATGGATATGTGGTTGTTCTTTATCTCTTTTGATGAAGTCAACCACATCAAACGTTTCCCTGAATGCTATAAGTATATCAGCAACTTCATTTTCCTTCATTGGTATGGACATGCTGCTAAAGGCCTCCAAATCTTCCATGAGATCCCATACGCTACTCTTGTATCTCTTGAGTAGGTCATTTTTGATAGCATTAAGTCCTATGACTTGATTGGCAACCAGTTCACTATCACCGAACACTTGTAAGTTCCTAATTCCTATATTCCTTATCCAATGAAGACCTTGGACTAAAGCCTCATATTCAGCAGTGTTATTTGAGCAAGAAAAATGGAATCTGAACGCTGAATAGTATCTCATACCTCTGGGGGACAAAATCATGGCTCCTCCTCCCAGCTCCTTGTCTACTCCTTAAGCGATCAAAGAAAAATTTCCATACCTCATTCTCATCCTCATGTTCTGGCTTAATCAAGTAAGGAAGAGGATGATTTTCTTCACATAGGTAGAAGAAACCTAGCTCAGATTCTTCCATCTCTCTATAGGGGTCCAAAAGCATGAATTTTGTTGGCCCAATCATTGAGATTCAGGTCTAGGATACATCCCACCTTGGTATTTGCTTCAGAAGTGCTTAGGAGGTCATCTGTATCAAAATATGAGAAATTTCCATTGATTGGGCTAGGCACATAGGATTCAATATGATAATCGGTAATAGGTTTAGATCTAATTGTGGCCTTCACCCCATACCTTGTCCTAAAGAGCATATGTGACCAGATCTAATAAATAGGTAGCCTCCAATTTTGGTGGTGAAGTCTATAGACAGATGCAAAGAAAAATGTGGTGGTAAATCTATGATTGACACATTTTTCCAAACAGTCACATTGGGGAAAGTGTGTAGAGTGAGACTCAGATCCTTGATGATTGCAACAGTTATCACTACTGTCCCATCTAATTAGACTACTACTCTAGAGATGACTTTATATTAGAGACCCAACTGATCAATTATTCATTTGGGCATCATAGAACTACTAGCACCAGAATCAATCATACAATTATGCACTAATTTGTCTCCAATAATTAATGAGACATAGAATGGAGGAGGTCTCAAGTTCTTACCTTATTGTTCTCCTTGGTTCTTCCCAGGTTGAACTACATTGACAAGCACTCCCTCTTACTGGTTAGGGGGGTGATTTAAACTTGACTGATTCTACATGGTAGTCTGCAACAGATCCCTCTACCTTGGAATGGCCAATGACTCCTATAGTGAAATGTTTGCACTTTTCATTTTCATTTGATCAATAATATTGAATGAGTTATCCTTTTGTTTCCCCTTCCAAGACACATTTCTTTCTTGCAGATGGGTTGTTACAACCTGTACCCGACTGGATTTGGGAGGTGGCTTGGGTTAGTTTTGTATGTTGGGTGCTGTACATGGAGCACCAGGACCTTATGGGGTGATGGAAGGTTGAGGGTCACCTGAGTTAAGTGGTTTTTCGTCTCCAATATTTTTTCCTTTTATACCGTGTGTTGGAAGCCACATTTTGAGAAGGGAACTGGTTCATTCCCAAAAAGTCTTCAGCCTACCAATTAACAAACATAGTCTTTCCTAGAGATCCACTTTGTTGAGATCCTTGTTTCTGATCTCCCTCTTGGATAGGTTCTTAGGGCACCATACTAGTTTGCACCATCAAATCTTGATTTAGAGCATCATTAAAGGACATTGATTGGTTATGTGGCTAACTACATGCAAAACACCAATTATATTCTTGTTCCATATTGTTCTATGTAGGAACTAATGCCCTTAATGTTAGAGCTATGTTTGGATCATACGACCTGAAAGGTCTAGCAACTTGGCATTTTCCTTGGTTCTAGATCTGATTTACTATTTGAGGTGGTGGCCTGTTGTGCTAATACTGGGGTCTAGGTTGATATTGAGCCTGGATCTGAGCCTGAGGCTGATACGGCCTAGAACTTTGAGCTTGTTGTCTTTTGATGGTCACAAGCTCATTTCCTAGGTTCTGAAGTTGTTTCATGACTTCCTGGAGTTCCTTAAAGGTGTTAGATGATGTGGTGGAGGATTCAGTTGAGTTTTGACTCTTGGGGGTGGGCATAGGAGCTAATGTAGGTGTTTGGCTATTATTTGGGTTTCCTAACTCAGGATACAAAGGCATCAATTACCTAGGAGTGATTTTACCGGCCTGAATAAAACAATCCTCAGCCCCTATGAAAAGTCTTTAGGCTACAGGTAAGGTTATACCCCCCATTGAATGAATCATCAAAGAAATATTAGAATTTAAATCCCTAAGAAAGTATAAGAAGGCACCTTCATTAGTGGGATTTACTAATGTTGGAATCTTGTCCTAGGTCTGTTGGAATCTGAGGTTGAAGTTTGTCAGTTGGTCATTTGGGGCTCTTTTGATTGTTGTTAGTTTCTCTAAGAACAACAAGTTATCGTATTTCTCTTCAAACTAGTTGTGAAGAGATATGCATCGCTGATTCCAATTCTAGATAGAGCCTCCCTCAAGACTCCTAAACCACTGTGAAGCTTTCACTTTGAGTGAAGAGGCAAGAAGCTTGACTATAATATCCATCTCATGAATCTCGTGGATTGTACATACATTTGCAATATCTTGGACATGATCACCAGGGGAAGTTTGGTTTTCCCCAGTGAAATATGGGATGCTCTTTAATGCTGCAATTAGAACTGGGTTTTGTGCATTCAAGGCAAGTGGACTACTACCAGTGAAGTTGACATAAGGATTTGGTTGAGCCATTCTGATTGGCCTAAGCACTTTTCTTGATTGAGAGAACGGTCTGTCAGGAGGGGATGTTTGTAAGGATCTGTTTGGTGGGGATAGAGACCTCTAGGCTCTTATTCCACTTCTCCCTCTGTCTCGGGATAACTCTAGATATAAAAAAAATCCCTCTTCTCTAGTTCTTAACTGTGTTTGTATTATTCTCATGAACTTTCTTGGACTGTTGAAACTAGTAGTTTTGTTTCTTTTGGAGTCACCAGATGTACGATTTTAAGGCTTCTTAAAAGCCAGAATCACATCAAGTGTACATCAGTTCCTACTGTAATAATATGGATACTTCTCAGTCCCACCGAGCATTCCAAAACTATTAGTGCAAAATATCAGCACCCCCAAATGAGTTATGGATCTACTTTTCTAAGGCATGGTCATTTGGTGTGATTGCATAACATTGAACTTTCCCTAAGGTGTGGGACCTTGCAAAAATGGAAAAATTATCTAGATTAAAGGTTGGTTCCTTATTCCTCAGTTCAAGTGCATGTGTGGGAGCTTGCAGAGGGTCTATCTCTATACCTAATCTAAAGCTTCCCAAGGAGACAGAGGTAAAAGGAGTATAAGAAATAAGAAATGATTAAACTACCAAGTGATGCAACAAAGGAATGATGAAAACTTCTTTTGCTAATGGAAACAAACCAATAAAATGCTTACAATAAACAAACACAGATAGCCAGATCTGTAATGGAAGACTAGATGAAAGCAAAAGAGACAAGAAAGGATCTAAGATCGATCACAGACATGTTTTATTGCTCTGTGGATTGATGCAGTTCATTACAAAGTAGCCAAAAGGTAGAAACGTATTACAATTTTAATGGAAGGCCTGAACCCCACAAATCTCTTTGCTAGAAGGAGAAGGGAGCCTGCAAAATAAATAATTTCCAACCCCTTTACAATGAATCTTGCCCCCGTATTTATATATTCGATCAGAGAGAAGAAGAGAGAGAGAGGTGGGAAAATAAGGTTGAATATCGACCACTGTTGTTAATGCTTCTGATCAAATCTACCCCCAAATACATCATTACTGCATCAATCCTTGGTTTGACACCTTAAAGGAAGAGGAAACAGTGGAAATAAAATCAAATCCGATCTAGTTGTTGAGGCAAGAAGATCCTGTATTCAAATCCTGATGGTGTTTCCTCCATTTTACTTCACCTAACCTCCTCAAAAGGAATTTTTTAGACCTCCATGGGATGGGCGAGGACGATATCTTTCCAATAGTGTCAAATTTGTAATATTTTGAGCCCTTAGTCGAAAGATATGCTCCTTCAAAGTTTGTGTCAAGTCCTTACAAATGGGCAGGAAAACAGTTTGAAAAATGGGTCCCCATTTTGGTATGGGACATGTGACAGTCTGGCACTTGTTCCAAAAAGTCCACTTTTATGAAAATCAGAGCTCAGAGTCAAAGTTTATGGCCATTTGAAGTTTGGGAGGTCAAACATTGACTTTTTCTCTTCACAGCGGCTATTGCGGCATAATCGGGTCCACGTGCCCTAGTTGTCCTAGACACATTCTTCCACATCACCTAATTCAGGCTTTCTTGTCCTTATGCGTCCTCCATTGACCAGGCCATGAGGGCCCTTGAGGACCTCATGATTCTCCGTAATGCCTAGTTCCTTTTGCGGCCTTTTCGCCTTTGTCATGCCCCGCACGTACTTTTGATCCCAAATGTCCTACAGACCATTTGGGCAAAAAGTTCTATGACTTCACCAATTTCCCTTTGAATTTGACATTTTTAGAAATGCGTGCCCCATGCGTCCTTGTTGAATTTCTGTAGTCTGGGACATAGAAATCTGATTAAGCTGATTCCTTTATATTTCAACTCCAAACCTGGTTCGACAAATCTTGGTACAATCCACATTGGTATGATCCACAGGATCTAGACCTGCAATGCATTAAGAAAAGCCCGTAAATTAATTTTTTTGGATTTCTTCACTGGATGGGGAAAATTAGAGAGAAACCAGAGGGACCCCCAATACATGATTTTGGGGCATGAATCAATTCTACTTGCTTGGGACTGAAGAATATGATGCATGTTATCAGAATTACCTTGAGGGGTGAATATTGGATAACAGGTACATCAATCAAGACAATATTAAACAATTATATTAGTTTAATTCCTTCGAACTTATACATGCAAGATTTATGCAGACAACTAGTAAAGCGAGGAAGTAACCGTCAGTTCCACTCCACTTAAAGGAAATGGAGATGAAGACATTCTTGACAGATAACTGATTAAACTTTGTATTCCTGATGTCGTTGCCGAAACATCCAATTTCCATATAAACGATGAGATTATGAGGATTTTAACTTGTTTTAGAAATTTATTGCTACAGTATGTTTTAATATTGTATTATTCTAATTTATTTAACAATAAATTACATTTTTACACTGATTGATGGAAAATGAGGAGGTTGTTAGCACATCATGCATGAATACACAAAAATAAAGTTGTATGTTATACGTCATGTGTAATTATAAACAAAACCATTTATAATCCTCACATAATTGTAGGAACCTATAACAAATTGCTCTAGTTGTTATGGGTTTATTTGATATCGTGCCCATACAAAGCTTGGAGGCCGCTAAAGTCATCAAATATTTTCCAACCAAATATATTCCATCTAATAATGGATTAGCCTAGCGGTAGGTAATATACATACATACATACAACATATATAATATATACTACCCTATATATATATATATATATATATATATATATCATGTATATATGTATGTATATAGGATATGTATAGTATAGTATGTATGTATGTATGTATATATGTCATGTATGTATGTATGTATGTATGTAATATTGAACATCAAAGGGCAGTACATTGTATAGATGAAAGTTTTATCATGAATTTATTTATCTCGATAAAAAAAATTATTTTGTGAATTGATTAATATGGAATTATATAAATAAGAATTGCATCAGAAGAACAATCAAAGAGCGAGGGTTTATGGGAAATCCAAGCTAAATACTCAATCAGTGAGTGTTAACCTACTGAAATGTTGATTATTTTAATTGGTTAATGTGTAATTAATGTTGACTTGCCACAATGATTATTTACATGTTTTAGATTTGGAGGGTTTTCTATATGGGAAAAGTGAATCCCATAAGGATATGGATTTCAAGTTTCGTAAAGAGATTATATTATTGGGAGGTGGCTTTAAGGAATTTTTAAAGTTACTAACAAAAAAAATTGATGTGATATTCTGGTCTAGCAATCTCACTTCTACCGAATTTCTTGAAAAGATGGTAAAGGATTTTAAAATAATAGTAGTTGAAGTGAAACCAATAATTTTTTAGGGAAAATAAAATTACACTTTACAAGATGAAATCCCAGTAAAATATCTAGAAACCGTTTAGAGTAGAGATTATATTGTTTTCAGCTGACATGGATCAAGAAGACTTCTAGAGACACATTGTGTATCGCAATAGGTAAATAGGGAAACCCTAAATAAATGTTTATGGTAGGGGGAAAAGCAGTGGAGAAAATTATTTGAAAGATATGTGGTTGATGAAAAATTCATACAAAAACATATTACTGATACTATCTAAGGGTTTGATTGTTATCGAGGGCATTAAAAAATCGTAGCAATCAAAATTTATATAGCTATTAATTATTTCATAAATGATTTTATAATGATATTGCTAAACATTATAAAGAAGATACTTTGATATGTTCAGTATTTATTTTCAATATGTTGTTATTACAAATTTATAGATTGTAAGTATTTATGTATTCACAATGTTTAAGTTGAGATTATAAATTTATAATTTAGTTACGACAATTACCAAAATAAAATATTATCAAAACAATATTTTGTCCTTTTTTTTTATCAAATGTGAAAGACAAAATTAGTTCTGATTTGTTTTTATAGATTAAATTGGGAAGCCTAAAAAATTAATGGTTTTGCGAGTTGAATGATTGTTGTTTAGAATTACTGGGATTGGTGGAAGAAAACCTTGTAATAGGTTTGCATATATTAGAGTAAGGAATAATAAATAATTTTAATGGGTATTTAGTGTTGAATTGATAAAAAATTCATCATAATATTTTGACATTTCCTTATAGTATAAATTTATGGATTAAAATATGGTGAAGTACATATTCAATAAAATATTTAGTTAGCTCAACCTTTTTTGAAATTAGGTCGACCTTTTCCACAATTAGGCTAAAAACCCTAAAAGTTAATTTGCATTTGCATTGCGCTGGAAGTATCTAGTTGGTGGAGAGAATCTGGGTAAATTTACACTTGGTCATCATTGGTTCTTACTTTGAGCTCAGTTCTTAATGCATATTTCTCATGTTGCTTCCACTAAGCTTTTCTTATCTTTATTTTGTGATTTGGAGCTATTTTTTTTATGCTTGTACAAGGGTTTACTCTTGTGGCTTGAGCTTGTTCACCATTATTTCTTAGCTTTGTTTATGTTGAATAATGAGCTCGGTCATTTCATGGTTATGGTAAATAGCTCTATTTTTGGTGGTATCTTAGACCATCTCATCATTGTTATCCCTAAGGATTTCTCCTTTATGATTTGGATTTTCTATTATCGATTATGAGATGTGTTTTCATTCTCTAGCCATGTATGTTTACCTAGGATCTAAATTTTGAGGATCTTGGAATCCATTATCTATTTGGACCTCCACAATTGTGTTGACTTGGCCATTATTACATTTTCCTCGTTATTTCCATTATCATAGGAATCTCATCTTATAGCTCTACATTTGTAACACGGCTCACTCTATGTTTTGGTTGCTATTTTTTGGAACACCATGCTTTTATTGATGCTCGAGTTTCTTTGTTTAATGTTTTTCGGTGAGTTCCCTTGGGATTGATATAAAATGAAGAATATTAAATTACATTGGATACTCATAATCAAATATTACATTTGTATTTATACGCGCACTAGAAGGAAAGGAATCCCAATGGAAAAATGGAGATAGAAGGTAAAGTGTCAGTCTAAGTAAGAAGGTGAATAGTCTAATGTAATACACAAACATTCCTTCCTTATTACTGTGACGCTGACTAACACACACAAGGAAAATGTAAGAGCTGGACTATATTTGCAGAATAAAATGCACGGAATAATGATATATCTTTCAATTCATTCCGGATTATTTACATAAGATGCAATTACAAATATATAGGCACATAGTTTCCTATAAATTAGGAAACTATTCTACTAACAAATACTAATCACGTGAGTTGTTTGTAACAACCAAACAACTCAACACACATTTGTTATTAGTTGTTTTATATAACAACTAAATAACAAATTACTAATATAATAATAATTACCAAATGTAATTATTATCTACACAATGTAAATACTAATTCCTAACATTCCCCCCCTTAGTGTTTACATGGTAGAAAAACATCCACACTCTCAACTGCAGTATGCTCACCCCTGTGGCATGTCCAACTCTGTGACTCATGACCTTGATCCAAAAGAAAGGCTCTCTCCTTCCATGGTTTTAAACAGGCTTACCACAAACCTTGATGTGACAGGAACTTCATCAACTGTCCACCTCGTGTGGTTTTCTGGATCCTCCCACAAACCCTTTCAAGATCCATGAACTGACTTACTCTGGTGCTATTGTTCATCACTATGCTTATACATCAGGGAATTATGTAGGAAACACAACATGCATATCTCAAAACTGCACAATAGAAGATATACTGAAAAAATTTCACATTACTTCCTATAAGAATCGTAATGTTCTTAATTGTAGTCTCTGTCATTGATCGCTGCCACTCGATCTCGAACAACATAGAAAACTGCCACTGCCACTGGAAGCTTTCCTTGACTAAGTCGTTTTGGGTACAGAATGGGAATGGAACATTGGTATGTATTCCCCCCCACAATGTGAAATTCCACTCAAATAGATACTGAGAAGCAAAATGCATCGAAGAACATACTCCTGAATGGATCTTGCTAGTTAGGTCTTGCTGCACATGGTCACTAATGCTAGTGAACGTATTCTTCTAGCTGACCATCTTCCAAAGAAGTACGGCAGTCAGAGGACCAAGTCAGTCAGAGGATCATTGACAGTCATCTGCGCTCCAACACAACTCTCTTTCCAACATCCATCAAATGCCACACAAAATAGGAACACTGCAAACTGAAGCACACTGAGAAAATGAAAACCACACTGAAAATCTAATACTCACACCATACATATGCCACCACAGCTTCTGCACGGCCCCGTCGTTGGTGACTGACGAGAGGTCGCTGAATGACCTCCAGCCTCCTGTGCCTCCATCCTCCAGTTTTTTTGGCTTCTAACTCAGCCAAATGAAAATTTTAAGCTCATTTGTTTCCACATTGAAGTTATTCTCCCCCCGCAATGTGAAACATTTTAGTTTTAGGACGTCGGGTACAACCGATAATGCGTCCCACAAAATAGCCAAAAAATATGATATTTTTCAAAGTGGGTATTTTATCCCAAAATTAGAACCACTATAATGAGAATTAAAAAATAAACACTTTTGCAAAAAACGGTGCTCAATTTTGAGTTACCGTGCAAAAGTTATTGAGGTTACAATTTCCCGTAAATTGGTCCAATTAAAATAAAATTGAATTGCCCTCAAAATTCAATTATTAAGCAAAAACTATAGAAATATATATATATATTAAACTATAGTTTTGCTAAATAATTAAAAAAAATTGACCAATAAGAAAAAACCTGTGTGTTGCATTTCTTTTACCGGATGTGCATTTCCAGCCACAAAAACGTCTGTTTGACAGCAATTTCATCATATCTGCATGCTGAATCTGACCCTGATGTAAACTACAAAGTTGTGTGTATTTTTCTCATCTTTTCAACCCAAAAATAATCACCTCTATCTGATGTTTTATGAGGAAGATATGTTCATTTTACTGAACACTACTTGCTGTATTTTTTTGGACGGATTTTTGAATATTCTCTTTGGCCTCTTAAATCTTCTTGGCTCTCATAGGAATAACCTGCTCTGGTACCAAATGTAAGAGCTGGACTATATTTGCAGAATAAAATGCACGGAATAATGATATATCTTTCAATTCATTCCGGATTATTTACATAAGATGCAATTACAAATATATAGGCACATAGTTTCCTATAAATTAGGAAACTATTCTACTAACAAATACTAATCACGTGAGTTGTTTGTAACAACCAAACAACTCAGCACACATTTGTTATTAGTTGTTTTATATAACAACTAAATAACAAATTACTAATATAATAATAATTACCAAATGTAATTATTATCTACACAATGTAAATACTAATTCCTAACAGAATTATAACACGAAAACAAGGTGGATAATATTTTTTTTTGACTTGTTTGAAGTTTATACGACACCACAAGTGGTCTCAAAGGACTACACACAACTCTCAATAAGCTTGACATGACACTAACTCACATAGGCAACAAGGAAATGTATGAAACCCATCAAGGCCCATTTCTCTTTCCTTATTAAGAAGGCATAACATAACATTCTAACCACAGTACATACCTATAGGTAGGGTCTCTCATAAAATATAAAATATTTAGGATTACGTTATTTGCTATAATCATATTTTAATTATTAACTTAAGTTCTAGAAGTCTCGTGTTATGATTCATACAATCCTTCTCATAAAACTAGATTTCTCTTCTTTTACACTATTGATCATTTAGCTTACGATATAAATCCCAATATCAAGATCATCGATAAAATGTCAGTAAATTGACTAATTCGGTTGTTTATTAAAGGGGGTATTCAATTATTCACTAGGCTAATACATGCCCTCAAGGATACTTGGCATTATCCCTAGGATTCACTCCTAAGGGCATGCATCCTAAACGTATATCAAACATCCGTTACGCAACACAGAAAGGTAAGGGATACCATGCCTAAGGGACAAACAAATCAACCCAAGTGGCTCTGAACAAGCACAACATGCATAAGCTACCAGAGCCCGAAATGGTTATCGAGATTTGCAAGGGCCAACTCATCTCACCAAAGAAGTGGATCGATGTATCAAAGTTGAGAAAGAAGGATCAGGTTCTTATTTCATTTTTTTCACCATTCCCTTTCACCAAGGTACATTCAAGGGTGAGCCACACCATTCAAACTGCAAATTATGATCCCATTACTTGAGTTTCCACACATCATTATCATGGATATTGTGATTTTTATCTTTTTGTATTTGATCTCACAACAAGAGTATTTTATCAAATACCACAAGTGTAAGAATATCCCTCTTAGTTTGTTAAAAAATTACCATTGATATACTATAACATTTATGTCATGTTTATGCAAAACATAATGGAACAAAGTTGATATGTAATTAAATTCTTCAATCCACTTAGATGTACTCTTCTAAAATCAGCAATACAATTTCTTATTTCTAAAAATCATAAAAACAGTACTACAAGAACCTTGTTTAGTAAAATCTTAAGATATTAAAAACATTTATCACAATTATCCGTAGATAGCCCAAACAATACAATAGGTTTTCTTGCATTCATTTACCCTCCAATTAATACTTTCACGTTTTATTACAATGTAATTACAACATTAAAATTATTAGGAAATCATCAAACACCATACGCAAGTCATGTGCATCCAATCCTTATGGACACTTAATACAGTTTACACCACCTTGCATGTTACAAAAAAAATCAAACTATAACACGGTCAGTTCGTCGAACTAGCATGGATCATTTTCACTAAATCGTGATACATTAATGTGACATAAGATGTAAAAGATAGCTATATATTCACATTTTTTAGGATCTTACCTAAAATTATAAATTTAGTCAAGATTGAAAAATTTAATAATGTAAACTTTATTGAATAAAAAACAGAATCCTAGCAAGGTAAAATATAATAATAATTCAATACTTAACTAAGATATCTAAGGTCAAATTTATTATTATAATTAAATAAATTAAATTATTAAGTCTTAGAACTTTGGATTCATGGATAAATATGCAAGGTTAGCCTATGGAGGCTCACCAACAACAACCCTTGTATATTTCTATCAACAATAACCTATCCCACCATAGCTTTAGATTCAGTGCATCCTAATAATTTAGTAATGAATATATATGTATTCATCCACCACTAGCACCCATAAATTAAGTTTTTGCAACTAAAAATATATATATTTAATTTGTACGAAATTCATAGTTACAATGAATGAGTCAATCCTTAGTAATGACTATATGTGGGGTGACACCCATGTGTGCTGAAGATGAAAGAGGGTTTAAAACCCACAAGCGAGGATCACATAGGGATGACATGCACATCAACGAATGTGTGAACGGCTAGCGTGAAGAGATCTCAGAGAGGAGAGAGCATCAACCGAATGTGCATGCAAATGATTTGAAAGCATGGGTGAACCTGAGTTAAGCCATAAAACTCTCCTCTATCTCATAGATCAAATGGGAGTGTACATATAGGAGGTAGCTGAATAACCCCCAGTGCTGCAATCATGACAACTCACAGTAGAGAGGGGGAGTTACATTCCCAGAATAGAAGTGTAACTCCCAATGATTTTAGTGGCATATTCGATGCACTGACGCACTATTTTTGACATGTAAGAGAATCTCATAATGACCCCTAAATGACACATGGACCTACGATCTCACCTAAGTGAGATGACTCACCTAATGATGTGGAAAATAACACACACCAACACCCCCCTTCATCATAAACCTAGGATGAGGTGGCAAGTTAGAAATGAGAAATGGGTCCCGGCATGAAAGCCTGTATGAGGTACCACGCGACAAGAAAGGGTCCCAAGCAGTGAAGGAAAACCCAGTGGGAAATACATCCACCACAAGAGAATGAAAAACACTCTCTAATCTAAGAAAGATGTGAAATATGGGTCCCGAGCTCTAGATGAGCCTGAAAAGGTACCCATGTACAAAGAGGACAGCATCCTCTTGAAAAGAAGAACCCTCAGAGAGAAGAACAGTGAGATGAGAGGAATGCAGAAGATGCCATGGACATCCCCCTCTGTGACGCTCTAGGAGGTCTCCCAAAATAATGTCGATGACGAGATCCTCTACCTCTAGACTAAAGAAGAGCGACATCCCCACAAACTGATGTGCGACATCCCCCTCAGGAAGGATGACATCCCCCTCAGTGACGCACTGAAAGTCAGTGACCACTCCATGAAGGAAACCGAAGGCAGTAGCACAAGAACTCTGAGTCTGGTCCATGAAAGTGTGACATAGGTCTAGAAAATGAGCGACAGGGAACTGAAGGTATTGCCATGTGTGCAGAAAGTTAGAGTTGGAAGGGTGAACACCCGTAGAAAGGATGTCCAATTGATGTGAAGGAAACAAAATGCATCCCCCACAACAGAAAATGGATCCACAAGATAAGGACGGATCAATGAAGGTCTATCCGCGAAAAGTGGAAGTGGTAAGAGTCCCAGAAGGGGCACTCCCAACAACCCCCAAAGATGATGAACTCCTCTGAAACACCTAGGATATGGATGAGGTAACCTGTCGTGCATCACAAGTAGACTCTACAAAAAGATGACTAAGGTTAGGAAGATACTCATCCCAATGAGGGGGCTCAATAAATAGAAGAGCGATGTCAAGATAGTATGAGTCATCTAATGAAGTAGAGGAGTGGAAGGTGGCCTCACACACTAGAAGGTCTAAAAAGACTTCTAATGTGATGACTTGTATGAACTGAATTGGATACTGATTAATATTAATGAGATGTGGGAAGTGTCAACACTCTTTCAGAATAGTGAGAGAAAGAGGAGAAGAGTAGTTCTGTAGTACTTTTGACATCAGAAATGGATGCACAATCCTCCATCATCAGAAGTAGAACCAAGCGAGTCCTGTGTCAGTCGGAACTGTCATCACATTCCAAATAGATTCACAACTTCTTCAGCTAGGCAGCAACAATGGTTTTTGTATGTGAAGGGTCTCCATAGAGGGACTGAAGAATGCTCCAGACATGGTGAGGTGGATCTGAGTCTGCCACGTGAAACCAGAGAGATCTTGAGACATGCATCATCATGTGACCAAAGACATGGTCACAAGTGTCAAGAAAGTCCTCTAGATGATGATGATCAGTGGGTGTAGGAACTAGGAACCCAAGCAAGAAGGGTTTAAAGACCCTCGTGCTTCAGGTGAAGTAACGTTCCATGGAAGCAGGACAAGATGGCTGAATAGTTCTTCCTCTCTATTTCTTCCTCTGCAGTGAGAAGTGGCAGGGCGTGAAAGGCTTTAAAGCATTTGGGATATGACCAAGTATTGAAAGAAACTCTCCATGATGTGGAATCAAAAGTGCAAGGTGGACAAAAGCAATGATGTCAGACTTGGAGATAATGCGTCTACATGTAACATAACCCAAGAGTACTAGTCAACCCCCCCAGAATGTGGCACTTTATAAAGTAGTGCTGTTTATAAAACTAACAATGCCATCATGTAATGTGTGAAGCCAATCATGCAACTTTGACCTCCCAAAAGTGCTCAAAAAGCAGTAGGGAGTCAAAAGTTATGGCATTATTATGATTCCTGCAACTGATGGAAAATGCCAATAGGCCCTGTAAATGGATTAAAAAAGTTCTAAAAATGAGTGCAAAGGTTATCGTGTGACTGCTCATTGGAAATGGCATCAAATTTTAGCAAGGGTTATTTTTCTTGTGAGGGGGGATTAGCCTCCTACCAAACCCAGACCTCTCCCTCCATCTTCGACACATAAATGAAGGACATTAATACAAGAAAAATAGACCCTTAAACAATTTTACAATGCCATTTATAGACTGCATCAATTTAAAAACAAGTTGGGCCAGTACCCTACAAAAGCAATTTCTAAATGAGCGCAAAAGAAAACCTAGATTTTCCCTTCTCGATCAGCTAGATGCCGTGGACAACAATGCAATGATCTTTTGCTTCTTCAAGCCAAATGAGTTGTAAGACAATAGATTCTCTCCTGAGGAAGAGAGGCCAACCTGGACGCCCAAGTGTTAGTCATCAACCAATTGCAGTCAAACAATTTGTATATGGGTTAATAATGGTCAAGTAGTTCAGCTCTAACTTCCATGCTAAGGCATAGGTCGAAATTTCCTATACACAGATATCTATGGATGCTTTTTCGAGAAACAATTAATCCGTAGAAGTTACAACCAATTGGAATTCTCTGCAGGGTCCTAGTGTATCAAATGTAAATTACCTCTAAATAGCTATCACACAAATGAAAAAAATTGGAAACTAAATAGAGCCAAGGATGAGTATCGGTGAACCCACTTGTTGCAGAACAAAGGACATGCATCACTAGTTGAAGTAATGCACCAGGAAACAGGATGTAGAAAGCCAACCTCCGAGAGTCTTAAAATAAGGTGACAATGCAATCTAAAGGAAAGAACCAGGTTCTACAAACAGGCACAAAGAATTTAGTTGGAAACCAGATTCATCACATGTGAAGAACAGTTTAAATGTCCAACCAGCACCAATAGACATTTACATACCAGAGGTACATGGCAGTAACCTAAGGATAACTTCAACCTACGAAGCTATCCATGTACAATCACCAACCCTGCCAATACGTATGAAGTGTACACTGTGTGTGTGATGCAGAGCACAAGAATGAGTGGTTGAAGTCCAAACAAATGGAGGGTTGAAGGAAAGTCACGAACCAAGCACGAGCTGCATAGACCAATGAAGCTAACACACGAGCTGAGAGAAGAGGTGAGCTGGGGGTGCTAGCTAGGGCCGAGTTAGGCATGAGACAACAACAACAACCTTAAAAAAAATAAAAACCACCACAAGTAACAACTTCAAACTCAAATCTGCAACCTAAAAACACTCCAGAACTATATATCAAACCCAAAAAAATCCTAAAAATCCATGAACACGAACAAACCTAGAACAAGAAGGTGAAACCCATGAACACGAGGAAGCAAATTTAGAGGTATGAACCCCAAAATCAGTGCAAGAAGAGCACGAACAGAATATCCATTAGGACGCACACAACGAGAATCTGAATATCACACCGGAAGCCAGAAAATGCACGAAATGCTGAAGAGTGCATGGATCCACAAGATCCTCTCTGATACCATGAAAGAGGGTTTAAAACTTGAAGGATCATGAGGGACAACGTGCACATACAACGGATGTGTGAATGACAGATTTGAAGAGATCTTGGGAGGAGCGAGCATCAACCAAATTTGCATGCAAAGATTTAAAACACGAAAGAACCTGGTTAAGCCATAAAACTCTCCTCTATCTCATAGATCCAAATGGGGTGTACATATAAGAAGGTGTTGAGTAACCCCAGTACTACAATCATGACAACTCAGAGTAGAGAGGGGGAGTTACCCATTCCCAGAATAGAAGTGTAACTCCCAATGATGCATATGACGCATTGACGCATTGATTTTTGTAAGAGAATATCATAATTACCCATAAATGACAAATAGACCTATGATCTCACCTAAGTGAGATGACTCACGTAATGATGTGGAAAATACACACACTAACAACAACTTCCCTTTCTAAATTTCCATATCGTATTCTTCTTATTATTTTCCTATTCACATATAGATTTATAATAGAAAAATAACCATATTATAATCTATCTTCCTAAAAAATGCACATATTTTAGTTAAAGGATCTATGCATATGCTTGATACTACTCCTCCAACATGCCCCAATAATTCACACTATGCTTCTCGACAGGAGTAAAAGACTTTTCCCGCTAGAAATTCTTTACAAATTTTCTCCTTCAGTTCAACACAACCCCATAAAATAGACTTAGCCACAGAATAATAAGTGAAAATTGGGACATGTTTTCTTGCCTTTGGTTTTTCTTACAAGTTTCAAAATCACCAAGGAATCTCATGCTCAAGCCATTAATTACATTAATTTCTATCCTACTTTCATCTACTTCCCATGCTCTAATTACTTACATGGATTTTATTTTATTTTTAATCATTATTTTTTTTTTAAAATGTTATTCCAAACCCTAAATGCACAATAATCATAAGAGATAATTATTATTACTATTAGTATTTTCCTGGTGGTTTCAAATCGACTGGTCAAAGAATATACTCATCAATTAAATTTTAAGAACTTATAAATTTTCCATGGTAGAACATGATTGACCATGAATGAAATCAATAAAACACAAATAAAATTAGACAATGTATAAGTCATGGTTAAGTCCATATTTCTTATAACCAATCAAAGACCAATGAATATGGTCAAGAACCCAACAATAACCAAGGTCAAAAAATTAACATTTACTACCTTAATCACCCATGTAATGTAGTATAACCAATTTGATTAAACAACCAAGCCAATCCACTTAAACTTTTGTCCAACTCAATTATCCTATGGAATTGGAATATACCATTTTGAATTTAAACATTCATTTTCATGATATAAGATTAACTTGATCATAAAACAAAATGACAATCTCTCAACCCAGAGCATAATCGATCGAAGAAAAAGAATCAAGCCAAATGAGTTTGATCCAAGGCATAATGCAATAATCTAAATCAACTATTAAGTATAATATTATATGTGCCATGATCAATCTTAATAAAAAATCAAGGATCACTAGAATTGACACTTTATTTTCCTCGCAATTCTCCAACTTCAAATTTTTAATAGCAACATTCTTTTATTTCTCTTTAACATAGTTTTTTATGTCAACATTTTGTCTTAACCCTTGACAATTTTGATATTACCTATCATTGTTGAAATCCATCCTATTACTTTATGATCAATGATCGCTACACTGGCAGAAACAAATTATTATTTTTTAAGCAAATGTCATTAATTCCAATTATTCAAATGATACATTACAAATATGCATATACTCATCATATTTTTGCAAAAGTCATTATTCCTAGCAATCTTGATGAACCTAAATTATAGTCAAAATATAGTAACTAAGAAGTATACCTGTAATGCTCACTCCTCTTCGAATCTGATGTAACCATGTTATAAATTTCGAATTGATTTTAATATTAAACCTTGTTTTTGTATTCTAGTTAGAATACTAATAAGATGTGTGGGACATCATGATTACTATTGTGTTTTTATTATTATTTTGATTGGATGGTTGTATTGTGGACCTTGATGGGAATTTGAGGATATGATGATGATGTAGAAAGGTTTCCTTGTTTTAGACTGATAGATATGTCATTACTTTTTCCCATATTGTTATGTCTCTGTTCACTCTATATTGGATCCCTAGACCTTGATACTGTATTACATATTACACATTTCTAGATGGGCATTGATACACTTGTTCTACATATTTAATAGACAATACATCCATGTTAGACTTGTTACATGATGTGACTATTGTGATGAATTTTATATGCTTGGTGCATATATCAGTATTCAATCTTCTAAGTTTTACTACTGTGTTGACATATTAGATGTAATTTATGGATATTACTAGATGATTGTTGATGTCTTGATCTAAGTACCAATTGATGGATTGGTAGAATCAAAATGTTAGAAAATTAAACAATTGGTGAATTACATGATTCTAACAATGGTTTAATTATGATATTCAATGATGTAAATTTTTATGTATACATGCATGTGTTTTATGATTTCAAAATCATTAATATGGCCACAAGGCTAGAAAGGTATTGTTTGACTTTGCAAGAAATTATAGAACAACAAACTACAAGGGGATAGGAGATAAACAACGAAGGAATGTGGGGTATTGACAACATGCCAACATGCCAAACTCATGTATTTGTATGTTTTGTATTGTTTTTGATTTATTTGGAGGTCCTCATTGGGGGGTTGCCTCAATAGTGACCTTGGGTAAGTTGTGACTTTTTCCATTTAATTTTATTTATTTCTGAGTTGTTGTATTTTTTTTAGTATGTGGAGTCACTTTTATTATTTTGTTTATCACCCCTCTTAAGTTAATTTTGAAGTTTTTAATTTGTGCTAATCAGGATGTGACACTAAATGTGAGTTTGTAGCCTTAATGTGTGTTGGATGAGAATGAATTTAATTTTACTTGGAGTAGTGTGTACTCTATCACTCAAGTGAAATACAAATTTTGACTTTCTAGGCCATTTTTTGGGTCTTTTGGGATAAGTTAAGATTGTCCTACACCTATTAAAGTGACCCACCCACTGTGCCCATGATGTGAGGGACTTATTTGAGGTCCTATTTTGTGTTTTTATGGAGGAAAAGAAAAATTAATTGCACTTTTCATACATGGGTATTTAAGTTTGTGTCCTTAAGGGGTGTGGGTTTGGATTGAGTGTGTAAGAGGGTGCTTATTTCCCCAACCACCAATTTATTATGCTTTGGGGTTTGGTTTGACCTTGGTGATGTGGGATGGAGGATAGAGATGATGTGGCATCCTACATGGAGCCACCTCACCCCTCCTCTCCCTCTTTTATATTCATTTCATTTTCTGTGAGGATTTGGGGGTTACTTGTTCATTTTTGGGGGTGTGGATGCTTGGAATTTTGGAGATCTTGCTTGAGAATGGTGGTTTTGAGCTTGGAATGGATGGTGCTTGCTTGGAATTTTTGAAGGCATAGAACTTGTTTGTATTTGATCCTCTTCATTTGTAAGGTAGATCTTCACCCTTTCTTTTACCTTGCTATTTTGTTATACTCATATGTGTGGATGATGGTTGTTGTATTGCTTATGATTGTGGGAAATAGATTTGATCCTTAGGTTGTGGGAGAAATGGAAATGGGGGTAAAACTTGTGGGAGGCATAAGAGAAATGTTATTGAGGTATTATAGGAGGGAGTTAGGCTGGGATGTCCACCTTGTTGATAAATATGATTTATGTTTATCTTGTTATTTTCTTTAGGGAGGCATAAGAGTGGGTTGATTTCTTGAGGCAGGCATAAGAGTGGTGTATTATGTTAGAGGGAGGCATAAGCATGTTGTGTGTATTGTGATGGAGTTTTTGGAGGCTCATAGGTGGACACCCAAGCCCTTGGGAGGCATAAGAAGAACCCCCATGTTCCTTTCTCCTCCTTGGATTTAGTATGAAGCCTTTGTGTTTTGATATTTGTTGGTTTTGTTGTAAAATTGGTATTGTGTTATTTCATTGAATGTCTTGATTGAATGTGTATGTGGAAGCCATTTTGAGTTGTCAATGGTTGTCTAAATAACCCTCATTGCTTCCTTGTTGGGGCTCAGGGGCCAATGAGGAAGAAGGCTTCTCTCCCTCATTGGATATTTGGTTGGGTGGAGAGTGTTTCCTACTCCCCCATTTTGTTGTGTGCATTTCCTTGATGAAGATGGTGGAACTCATTGGATGAAGTATTCTTGTTGGAGAAAGACATGTGAAGTTGCAACTTGCAATATTAATACTCCTCAACTAGTAAATTGTTCCAATAATACATTGGATGTAATCTTTATCATTGCTTAGATTCCTTGTAAATGGTTTATTATGATTTACATTACTTAATATGAAATGTGAACTTTGCAAGGATCTTGTAATGGAAATTAAGTTCTCACAAAAAAAAATTGTGTTTAGGAGTTGCATTGCAAATCTAGTTATTTTAAAGGGCTAGTGCTCTTGGATGGGAAATAAATGTTGATTATTTGCATTATTGACAATCCTTATTTACTTGACTATTAAAATAAATTTCATTTAAGAGTGGTGCATTTTCCGTTATTCAAATTAAATGTATAAAAATGATAAGATAGAATTGATTTATTAATATAATTCCTTCTTTGTTGCAATAGGAATTGTCTTAAGTAAATGAATGAATCACAACAAATTATACACTTAAAATAGTTATATAAAGGAAATTAAAAGTGATAAGTTATTTAAGTTTGACAAATGCTAAAAATTTTATACTACAATAATTACTCTCATGTATGGAGATCTATATCCACATAAACTTCTAAATGCAAAACTTATTTATTTTCCCACACTATTTACAACCTTCTATATTAATTGGAGGCTTAATTAATAAAAAAGTACATATTAGTAATGTACAATAAATGCATATTAATATCATGTATTAATTTATGTTATAAATTTATAATATAATGATATCTTATTATTAATAAATATTAATAGTTACTTAATATTAATTAATATTAATATGTTTATAAATATAACCCAAATACCAGATATTTACATATGTATGAATACAAACCTATTAATAATAAAAAGATTAAAATGATATTACTTCAATACAATAAAAGTTTTGAAGTGGCTAAGTGGGGTGGAGTTTGTTGTTTTTTTTGAAATTAAAGTCAACAAAAAAATCAAAATGAGAATGAGCGTGTTGTCGACCAAGTGGGCCGCGACCTTGGGATTCATGTAGGGTTTAATTAAAAAGGTTTGGGGGAGGGGCGTCGACCCCACCCCCAACCATTATTTTATATATTATAGGGTGGGGGTGGGGTCGGCGCACCTCTCCCCAAACATTGTAACCCAATAAAAATATTTACAACCTGTCTATTTTTGTAACCCACAGTTCAAATGATCGTTGACCGCTAAATCTTGGTCAAGTCGAATTACATTTTTTCAGATCAATATATATATATATATATATATATATATCTGTGTGAGTGGATTTTTTTTAATTGTTTAGTCTCAGGACAAAATACATTAAATAATTATTAAAAAATTGAATAAATAAATAATGAAATATATATATTTGTAAAGTATACAAATGGGTTTTTATACATTTTTTAACCATTCAATGACATATATACAAGGTGTATATATTCAGGCCTATAACACAATTGTACTCAAATAAATAATATTAAATTGGGGAAAACACCACAACCCAGTTAGGGTAACTCTCACAAATGAAATTCAAACAATAAGTAAAATGGAAGTTAGAAGATAAGAAAACCATAGGAGAGGGATGCTAAAACTATCTACTCTTCTTGTGAGTATTCATCCATGTTTAGATTCTCATCTCTTTTTCTCCTTTCTCAACCTGCAGGTGAAACAAACAAAGGAAATGAGAGATTAGGGTTAGAAAAGGAATATATGAGAACCCATAAGGATATCTAGGGTACTTTTTTATAACCTAAATCTAAGGGCTGAGAAAGATTATCATATAAGGGTGTAGGATGAACCCTACATCACTTAAGTGATAGGGAGTTTGGTGGGAATGTTTTAAATTAAAAGTATGGGTAATGGTTTAATGGGGCCTAAGGGGTTAGTCATAGATGTGTAACCTTGACCCATTTTATGAAATAAATTAAATATTAATGTACATAATCCTAAACTAGAAGGTTATTAACCTTGCCTAAATAATTTTGGAATTAAAATTTGGAGTCATTAATTAAATAATTAGATTTAAAGGAAAATTTTGGAGCTAAATAACAAAAGGAAAGATGCGGACTATTTAAATAAATTTTGGTACTTAGTAAGAGAAAATTAACAACCACCTTAATTGGGGATCGAGTAAATTTTTAATTAGATGTTATTTTAAAATTCGACTTCCATGTAGTTTTCTAACATTTTATAACCAGGAATTTATTCAAATCTTGGCTAATGCATTAACCTTTAAATATATATATATTCCTTAATGATAAATATGCATATGTCTCATATATGCTATTTCATTAAATTTTCCTAGTTAATTACTAATTTCGATTGTGAGTTTTCATAGGAAATTTTTGGGCGTTACACTTGGTATCAAAGTCATGGGTTCAATGCTTAGATCCTTGGCCAACCTTAGAACCCTAGAAGAACTAATTAACAAAACTTTAACCTTTATGATTAAAATAAAATATAAAATAATAATGTTTTTTTGGTTTTTTGTGCTCACCTAATCGCATTTAGTCTTCGAAAATATAGCCGTATAATATAATATATATATATATTTATATAAATATATATATTTATGAACTTCTGAGTGTATAAGGAACTTGATTCCCCTTTACAAAAATGTTTTTTGATGAGTCCTAACTCTTTCTTTAGTCGTATGATGAGATAAAGCCACTGACAATCTTCCTTATTGGAATGCTAGATTGTATGGTGTGACTCTTGTGGTTTAGTGCCAATAGTTGTGTTTGGGAGTCTAACAAAGTAAACTAGAAGTTGTTTACTCATCTAAATATCCCCTTTTTCCTTCAGTGGTTAGACATGTTAGGTTTGGTTGCCTCTTTGGTGACTTAATCCTCGTATGAGTGAGTGCAGATTAGGTTTTGGTGTCACATTTGATCCAGTTTTACATATGCGTTCCTATAACTGAGCTGGAGGTATAGTACCCCTATTGTCAGCCATGAATGGTTGAGAAGTGAATGTGATGTGGAATTTCTATCTTTTACATCCATAAACTTACATTATTTTATCATGGACCAGAATTTATTTTATGATTTGATTGAGAAGCTCTAAGGCTCTTTTGTTATTTATATTTTTTACGAGATTTTCAGAGATTATAATGAGGTTACTTAGCCATTTTCCTTTATTTCTGATATTTATTGGATTTCACTTTTGATTGGTGACTCGAAGCTCATTATTTTGTTGGCTACTTAGCTAAATGTTATGTGATTCTTCTTGTCTATTTATGAGTTGGTTCTACACTGGTTGTATCGTGATATTCCAGCATATGGTGGTACACCCGATAGGTGCGTTAGAAAAATTTCCTTCTTATGTACTTTAAATTGTGCTTTGGTTTTGGAAGGACGGAACCATGAGTGTGTCTAGGACCTTAGAGTAACTTTTTTGTTACTCAACCTTCTCTAGAGTGAGTTTGTTTTGTTGTGTCAGTCTAGTTGGTAGTTTTTGATAGAATTGCTTGTGATTCTCTTGTATTCTCAGTAAAATCTCGATCCATCATTAGAGTGGATGTGTTTGGAGTTATGGACTTATGAATTGTGTTAAGATCGGATTAACTCTTGGGTGATTGTATCATTAGTGGATAAGTGTTTTTTTAGATATGATGTTCCATCGATGGTTTGCTAAGTTTATCATAGTTTCTTTGTTTCGTTATAGAAAGTATTGATTGGTGAATTATTTATATCTTGGTAATGATGGATAGATTTAATCTCATTCAGGTAATGTGCTAAATTAAGTGTACTTGCTTTTCTCTCGATGACCCTTAAATAGATGTATAATTGCCTTAAAATTTTAAATTGTTAGGTATACCACTCTATAGTCTATTAGAATTAGGTGATGTTAAGACACTTATGGATGGCCTTTGGGTCTTTTCGACCTTGACCTTAGACATTTTGCATTTTGTAATACTTAAAATTGTAATCTTAGTTGTGCTTATGTTGTTCCTTTCTTTTAAAGTTATGACCCTTAGTCGTAGAGGCCATGATTGGATAAATTAGTTGATTGTAGGTATTTATTTGATGTCTTCATGGATGGGAAATGTGGTGCCCTTAGAGTAAAATTTCCCTTTCATATTGTTGTTTTCTTGGTGGTATCTTTTGAAAGGATGAGAACCATTTGGAAACTCTCCTTGCCTTATCTTATTGAACTATTAGAAGGCTAAATATTAAAACCATGTTTATCTTTAAAGTATGATTCTAAACCCTTTAAAAATGTAAAATTAAACTTGCTTCTTATAAGTGACCCTTTTTATCGTAACTTATTTTGATACTTGTAGGAGACCCACTTGGATTGTTTAGTAACACTTTAGAACCTTGATTTGTGTAAACTCTTGAAATTATTTTTTACTACCTTGGATAAATAGTTTTTAAGGGACTATACCCTATGTACAAAAAGGCCTCAAGAAGCCAGATAAGTAGAAGGAGAAAACCCAACCAAGAAAGGCTAAACATCCTTAAGACATGGAGGCTCAACATTACCAGATACAATTGTAGAAAGAGAACAAAATAATCAATCCAGACAATTGATCCTCATTTTAGAAGAACATAAGGGCCAAAATGTCAACAAAAAGGGATCCAAAACAGGGCATCCTTATCTTCAAGAGAACAACATCAAAACCACTGAAAAACAACACCAACACAGCAACAAAGCAGCATCAGGGCACCAAATAACTTGACAGCCTTGTCGATCTTGACCTTAATTTTCTGGAGAGAGATGAAGAGAAAAATGGCCGTGGCATGAGAAGGATTAGTCATGTCTTCCTTAGACCTAATAGTGGGAAATGTTGAGTCTCATTGGAATCCCAAATATTTTTAGGAATGCCGCTAAGGCTTACACACTCTTTACATGGTGCATCCATTAAATTATACATAACTTTCAGTGTTGATTTGAAATCCTGATGCCCCTTGGCATTTCCCAGTCTAGTATCAAGTGAAAGAAGCTTTTTGTAATTCTTAGCAACATTATCCATTGTCTTCAAGATTTTAATAGGAACTTCCTCTTACCTTTTGTAAAAAAAATATTCCTACAGAGCATTTTTGAGGTCTTTGATCTTCTCTGTCAAGCTTTTAACTTGGTAAGAAGGTCCGCTTCTCTGGAATTATCCACAAGATTACTTAATCTGCAATAAAACGTTCTCCGCAAGCTCTTGAAATCCCTGTGACTACGTAAAACTGCTCTAACGAAGAAGGCAGACGTGACCTTACACTTCTTATCTTTCCTCTTTTTGATCAAGGTAGTAGTGTCTAGATCTCTATCAGTAGGGAGAGGGTTAATCACATGGGGAGTGGATTTAGGGCGAGAGCTAGAGAAGCAATGGTGATGAATGTGCAAGATCAGGCCTTGGTGAAGGGGAACAACCCTGATATGTTTTTGATCTCTTGGTGTGTAAAATT
This sequence comes from Taxus chinensis, assembly GCA_019776745.2. Lineage (NCBI taxonomy): Eukaryota > Viridiplantae > Streptophyta > Pinopsida > Cupressales > Taxaceae > Taxus > Taxus chinensis. The sequence goes on along the minus strand of JAHRHJ020003453.1, from coordinate 28,847 downwards.
CATAATGGTGGATATGATCTTGACTCTTCCTTCTCATTAAAATCTATTTGGTAATGTGAATAACCTAGACATAATAAAACCCTAATGGAGGGGCTTCAAATTTGAAACTTAACAAGTAAAGAACATTAGAAACAAAGGAATATGGTTCCTTGCTATAGTCTTGGTAGATTAATATAAGAAATAAAACTATGTGAAAAATAGAAAGAAAACCTTTTTCCATTTACCTCCCCTAGAAGTAAAATAAATAATTCTTCCACCTATACAGAATGGAAAGATATCATGCCAACATTAGTGGTTGCTCCTTAATGATGCAAATATGTGATGTCATAATAGAAGGAATAATTTTAATTAAGAAAACTGGTAAGAAGAATTCTTAGCAAGCGAAACTACAACTTTTGACTTAATAGTAGGGTTATAAAATGAGTAAAATTTATGTGTATTGAGTGCAATGTATAATTGAACCTTTAGTTCAGTGGCCTACCTAGAATTGTGAAACACCTTGTTGATAGTGATGTGTTCTAGTTGCTTACTGCTTCCTTCTTCATAGATGTATGCACTTTTCCCTTGTAGGAGTTTTGGGTCGTTGTACCTTTGTTGCCTTGTATCTCAATGAGTGTGAGTTGTGGCCTTTTAGGAGCGGGTTTTGTCTCTTGTTTTTAAGAAAATAACCTCCTTGTGTGCTGATTTAGTCCTTGGTGACCTAGGTTATTTGGTAAATTTAAGGCAACATATGTTAAGGATATGAAAGAATTTTGGAAGTTCTTTGTTCTTCTCCTTCAGGAAACCCTTTGATATTGTTAATTTCCCCCTTTGTCCTTGGTAAGAGATAATTTCAAAATTGTTTTCGTAAGTTGTTACTCAAGTATTGGTGTGACACACTAGTAGATTGTAGTTGGACCTTCTCTTGTTGCCAATTTTCTCTTCTATCTCCCTTGAGTATCTTTGGTGTTACCAATTTATGCATTTGTTCTCTTTATGATTATTTTGAGCTTGAGAAAGATTTAAGATAAATAAATTCCATTGTGTTATATAGACTGAGTGATGTCTCTTGTATTGATATGTTAGTTTGTGCAAGGATTGTCTCCTAAGTTGAAATATTATGTAAGTGTTTGAAGTTTCTAAATCTAGTTAGTGTTGTGTGTTTTATTTTGAGTGTAAATTCAAGTTATAGAAAACCTTGTGGTCATGACTTTCTGCTTACCGTTTTATCATGAAAATTTAACTAAATCCTTTCAAGTTATAAAAGTGCTTCCAATGAATAGTTGTAAGAATGTAAACATTTTTGCTAATTTAGGTGTCTTCCTTGTTGTTAAACCTCATTCTTGTGTGATCTTAAATTTGTGAGACCTTTGAGTAGACATGTTTCTTGTACAAATTGATGGGCATGATTAATATTTTTCTAGCCTTGTCTTAATAATGAACTTTTAAGAATAACCTCAACCTTAGCTGGAAGTGGTTAACATTATTGTTATTTCAGTATGTTGTATCCATGGGTGACTAGTGTGGTCATCCTGAGTTCACTGGATTTACTCCTTGTTATTATTTTACTTTGGTGGTTATTCTTGAGACTCCTTTGGCTATTTTTTGTTTTGATGCTATAGGATGTAGCTTGGTTGACCAAGTAGAGTTAATCTATAGAATTAAATGTTTGCAACCTTTGCTTGAAGAAATTTTAGCATTCTATGCCTAACATTTTCCCTTCTCCTTGATTAAATAACATTTGGACCAAACTTGGGTCATTCTGTAGATTCCACTTTTGGTTTGAAGAAAATAAATTCCACAGAGGATGTGATCGGCGGGTATTCTATTCTTATGAATTGTTTCCTTTGGCTCTTTTTTCTGTGACTTCCTGCCAGAGGAAGTAAAATCTAAGGGGAGGGGGATGTAATGCCCACTTACTCTTCAACTTGTATTCTAGTTAGCATACTAATAAGATGTGTGGGACATCATGATTACTATTGTGTTTTGATTATTATTTTGACTCGAAGGTTGCATTATGGACCTTGATGGGAGTTTAAGGATATGAAGATGATCTAGAATAGTTTCCTTGTTATAGATTGATTGTGATATCGTTGCTAGTTTGTTTTGTTATGTCTTCTCACTCTATATTGGATCCTTAGACCTTGATATCGTATTAGATATTAGACATTACTAGATAGGCATTGATACACTTTTTTTTACTTACTTGTTGAAACAATACATATGTGTTAGACTTGTGACATGATGTGACTATTGTGATGAATTTTATATGCTTGATTCATATATCAGTATCGATGTTCTAACATTTACTATTGTTTTGACATATTAGACGTGATTTATGGATATTTCTGGATGATTGTTGATGTTGTGATCTTAGTACCGATTGATGGATTGGTAGAATCAAAATTTTATAAAATTGAAAAATTGGTGAATTACTTGATGCTAACATTAGTTTAATTATGATATTTGATGATGTAAAGTGTTATGTATACATGCATGTGTTTTATGATTTCGACGTCATTAATATGGCCACGAGGCCAGAAAGGTATTGTTTGATTTTGTTGGAAATTATAGCACAACAAACTAGGGGGGATAGGAGACCAACAATGAATGGAATGTGGGGTATTAGCAACAGGTCACCATAGCAACTCGTGTATTCATATGTTGTGTATTTTTGTTTACTTTTTGGAGGTCCCCATTGGGGGGTGACCTCAATAGTGACCTTGGGTAAGTTGTGACTTTATCTTGTTGGCTTTATTTAATTGTGAGTTATTGTATTTTTTTAGTATGTGGAGTCACTTTTATTATTTTGTTTAGCACCCCTCTTAAGTTAATTAAAATTGTTTAACTAGTGCTAATTAGGATGTGACAAAAGGAGGGAAATAAATGTGAGTCGGTAGCCTTAATGTGTGTTGGATGGGAATGAATTTAATTTATTTTGGAGTAGTGTGTACTCTATCTCTCAAGTGAAATTTGGATTTTGACCTTCTAGGCCATTTTGGTGACTTGTGGGACAAGTTAAGCTTGTCCCACACCTCTTAAAGTGACCCACCCACCAGGCCTATGATGTGAGGGACTTATTTTAGGTCATATTTTGTTTTTTATGAGAAGGAAAAGAGAAATTAATTGCACTTTTATTACATGGGTACTTATTTGTGTCCTTTAGGGGTGTGCAGTTTGGGTTGAGTGTGTAAGAGGGTGGTCTTTTCCACAACAACCAATTTATTATGCTTTGGGGTTTGGGTTTGACCTTGGTGATGTGGGTTGCAGGAGAAATGATGTGGCATCCTACATGGAGCCACATCACCCCTATCTCCCTCTTATTTATTTATTTCATTTTTTGTGAGGATTTGGGGGTTACTTGTTCATTTTGGGGGGTGGATGCTTGTAACTTTGGAGAGCTTTCTTGAGAATGGTGATTTCAGCTTAGAATGGATGGTGCTTGCTTGGGATTTTGGAAGGCTTGGAACTTTTTTTTGTTTGATCCTCTTCATTGGTAAGGTAGACCTTCACACTTGTTTTTACTTTGTTGTTTTGTTGTACTCATATGTGTGGATGATGGTTGTTGTATTGCTTATGATTGTGGGAAATAGATTTGATCCTTAGGTTTTGGGACAAATGGAAATGGGGTACAACTTGTGGGAGGAATAAGAGAAGTGTTATTGGATATTTTAGGAGGGAGTTGGGTTGGGATGTCCACCTTGTTGATAAATATGATTTGTGTTTATCTTGTTATTTTCTTGAGGGAGGCATAAGAGTGAGGGAGGCATAAGAGTGCGTTTATTTCTTGAGGGAGACATAAGAGTGGTGTATCTTCTTGGAGGGAGGCATAAGAGTGTTGTGTGTATTGTGATGGAGTTTTGGAGGAGGCTCATAGGTAGACACCCAAGCCCTTGGGAGGCATAAGAAGAACCCACATGTTCCTTTCTCCTCCATGGATTTAATATTAAGCATTTGTGTTTTGATATTTGTTGGTTTGTTGTAAAATTGGTATTGAGTATTCCATTTATTGTCTTGATTGAATGTGTATGTGGAATCCAATTTTGAGTTCCACATGGTTTTCTAAATAACCCTCATTACTTCCTTGTTCAGGTTTGGGGGCCAATGAGGAAGAAGGCTTCTCTCCCTCATTGGATACTTGGTTAGGTGGAGTGTGTTGCCTACTCCCCCATTTTATTATGTGTTTGATCCTTGGTGATGATTGTGGAGCTCAATGGAAGAAGTTCTCTTGTGGGAGAAAGGCATGTGAAGTTGCAGCTTTTACTATTATGACTCTTCAACTTATAAATTATACTAATAGTGTATTGGATGTAATTTTATTCATTGGTTAAATCCTTGTAAATTGTTTCTCGTGATTTACATTACTTCATATGAATGTGAACTTATAATGATCTTGTAATGGAAATTTATCTCTCACAAATCAAAGTTTGTGTTTAGGAGTTGCATTAAAAATGTGTTTATTCTTAAAGGCTAGAGCTCTTGGATGGGAAATAAATATTGATTCTTTGCATTATTGACAACTCTTGCTTACTTGAATATTGAAGAAAATTTCATTTAAGAGTAGTTTATTTCCCCTTATCCAATTAAATGTATAAAAAGGATTAGATAGAATTGATTTATTAATATAATTCCTTCTTTGTTATATAAAGGAAATTAAAAGAAATAAGTTATTATACACAAATTATAAATAAATGAATCACAACAAATTATACACTTAAAAATAGTTATATAAAGGAAATTAAAAGAAATAAGTTATTTAAGTTTTATGAATGCAAAAATTAGTATGCTAGAATAATTACCTTCATGTATGCAAATCTATCTCCATGTAAACTTCTAAATGCAAAATTTATTTATTTTCCACACTATTTATTAGAGGCTCAATTAATAAACAAGTAAATATTAATAATGTACAATAAATATTTATTAATATCGTATATTAATTTACATTATAAATTTATAATGTAGTGTTATCTCATTATTAATAAATAGCAATATTTATCCTTATATTAATAATTATTAATATATTTACAAATATAAAATATACCAGATATTTAACTATGTATTAACACATACCTTTAATTAAAAAAAAAAAACTATATTACTTCTAAATCTTTTGAAACGACCAAGTGAGGGAGGAGATAGTTGTTTTAGAAATTAAAGCCATTAAATATAAAATCAAAAATTAAAAGTTTGTGATTAAAGGTTGGGTCTGCGGCCACCCCTTACAAGTTTGTGATTAAATATAAAATCAAAAATTAAAAGTAGGTTTTTCAATAAAAGGAATCAGGTTGGGGGGAGGGGCGCCGACCCCGCCCCCAACACTATTAAACCCCCTTCAATAAATTAAATAAAAAAAACTATACTCCATAAATTTTGAAGTGGCCCTTTTTGGCTTTTCGGGCTCTGTTATTTCATTTTTTTCGTGGTCACCTGCATACCACATATATATATATATATATATATATTTTGAAACACACACATATATTATAAATAATGGTTGTATCTTAGGAATTTTGATTAAATTAAAATGAATTAAAAATATACGTAGATCCATACATATACACATATATGTGTAGTTGTATAAAAAATTATAGATATATGTTTTTATTTACGTAAAATAAATATGTAGGGTTTCGGGTTTTGCCGAAATGGGTGTATACTCATTGTTTATATTATTTACCTGCAAGAAAAATATTGTGTAGAAATAAATGAAGAAGAGAGACCAAAACCCACAAAGGAAACGGGTAGATCCTTTCCCTAAACAAAAGAAAAAAAAACTTAACAAAGGAGAGCTTCCAATCCTCTCTAATGGCCTCCATGGCTTCACCTTCTCCTCCTCCTTCCCTCACCTGGAACACAAAACAAGAGAAATGATAAATTAGATTTAAAAAATGAATATAAGAGAACCCATAAGGATATCTAAGGTTTCTTTATTCTAACATAAATATAATAGCTTAGATAGATTAGATCCAATGGTGTAGGATGAACCCTATATCACTCAAGTGATGTGGTATTTAGGTAGGAATTAAATAAATAAAGCATGTGTGTGTAATGTTAAATGGGGCCTAAGGGGTCAGACTAAGTTGTGCACCTTGCCCTTTTTAGAATAATGAACTTATTATAAATTGTATGCATTTAACAATGCAAGATTATTATCCTTGTATGATTTAATATAAAATTGATTATGGACCTGAAATAAATTATTTTAAAAGGGATTAATGGAGTTAAATAATGAAAAGCTAAATGAGGATTATTCAAATAAAATATTTGAGTCTAGAAGAAAAAGAATTAAATTGTAACATCATTTGAAATTAGGTTAAAAAAATATATTAGTCATTATTTTGTCCCGACTGCCATATAATTGTTTAAAATTTTATAATGATTCTTGGTCTTGGCGACACCTTGGTTTTTCCACATAAGATTACCATAAACCTAGAGGTGACGTTAGCACATCCATCCTTTACAACACCTGTGTGGTTTCCATTTTTTTTAATTACCATGAGCCCAGATGGTTTTTCGACTGTAAGTTCACCATGAACTTTGAGGTTACCTGATGTATCAGTTGTACACTTCAGTGGTTTGTCAAATTTTCTCAAACCCTTTACACAAGAGCCAAGCACTAGTCTATTGATTTTATCCTCATAATGTCCATCATTTAGAAGGTACCAAACTTGAAATTGCATATTTATCTTTATTTAACAGCACACACCAAAAAACAACTGTCACGAACAAAAAAATACGAACAAAAACAAACAAAAATTGTCACCAAAATAATGGTGTGACCCCATCGTAGGTGATTGAAAAGAGGATGCCAATTTTCCTCCAACCTCCATGTATCATCTATCCTCCAGTAAGTTACTACCTAGTTATAAAATATGGATTTGACGCTCTATTGACAAGTAAATGCTCTAGATGCGACATGTTCAACTGAATAAGATAATAGGTAGCTTAATTTCCAAGATGAAGATTGTAAAAAACTAAATTCACAAGAGTATTAGCATAATTTGTATCCTTGATCAAAGCTTCTAACAATACTGATTTAGCATCTTAATATTTAACCATATGCATTGAAGTGCCCACTTCCCTTCAACACTTATTATATTTTTATTTCAATTATTGTTGACTATAGACATGGATATTATTGTATCATTTTGACTTAGCATGATGTTAGACGATATAGAAACTTGTGTTATTGATGGATTGTAATTCATAGTAAGATTCGTGTGGATTCTTAGAGAGACAATTTATATTGATGATGATGTTTTGTTGACATATTTCTATATTTATCCATTCGACATTCTCGTCATATTGAGTAGGATTTAGTATTTGAACTAATCTTTTGATCTTATTGGTTTGTTGATGAAATATAGAATTGAGATGTTGATGTAATTTTTGAATAATCACAATGTTGGTCTATATGATAATTTTAATTTATATGTGGATGATTATTAATTTGTATGTGTATATTTTATATTGTATGTTTTGATATGGTCACGATGCCGAAGAAGGTATTATGTGATTCTGTAGGTAATTATATCACAACAATCAAAGTGGGATTGGAGACCAACCGTTGTGGAATATTTGATGGATACGATAATGGTCACCATGGCAATTTGTGTAATGTTGTTGTTAGGAGGACCCCATGGGAGGATGACCTCCAATTGTGACCAAGGGTTTGTGTGTTATTATTTTCTTTTCTTTTCTTTTCTTTAAAGATTTTGGAGTATGTGATTTAAGTTGTGATGTAATTCTCTTTTATAATTAATTGGTTTATGTTTCTTTTTAGTGAACTAATCATGTTATTAAGCTAATTATGGATGTGAAAAAAAGGAGTCATTTATTAGAGTTGTTGGTTCTTTGGTTCTTGTTTTTTTAGTTGATTGGTTTTAAGTATTTTCTGTCTCCCTGTATGGATGCGTGAAAAATTTCTCCTTCATTTGTATGTCATTGTTAATCCTTCTCTATGGTCGTGGATCACATTTAGCCATGTATTATTTGCAATTTCTCTGTCCATGAGGAACATTTTGAATTCTGGGCACGAATGGTGAAGTTTCCCCTGCATTTTATTTTTCCACGGTCATGTTTTCCCTGTCAAATTTTATCTCAATGTCTGCAGATACATGTTCATCTCTAATTGGACAAGGCATGGTGGGTTTATTTGGTGAACTTGTCACTTTTGTCACTTTTGCAAAAAATGTCAAATTGGCCCTGTGGCTCCATTGATTTCTAATTGGCTGGTCAAAATTATGAAGTGGCAGAGAAAATTTCTTATTTTTTCCCCGAAGGTGTACACGTGTCATAAGTTGAGCAGTTGTAAGGAAAGCTTTTTGTGTTTTAAGGCATTATGGAAAAAAGAGTAAAAAGGTAAAAGAAATGCCTAAGGCCCACAAGAGGACACATGGCCACTTTTAAGTCAAAAGTGGGAAGGTGGGCTATCAGAGCACTTTGAAGTTTTTTGGCTTTGTTTTGTGAAAAGGAGTAAAGTTATAAAATGATCCACGACTCCGCGGGGGACCAATTAATGTCACATGTTTGAGTCAGCATTGAAAATTCAAAGTGGGGAGGTGGGTCGCCGGAGGTTTTTGTAACTTTTAGCTTTGTTATGAAAAAGGAATAAAGTATAAAAGTGAAGCATGAGTAAATCCATGTGACTCTGTGGGGAGGTGGGGCCCACATCAAAAGTTAAAAGTGGAGAGGCGGTTCATTGGGGCATTTTGAGATTCTCAGCTTTGTTTTGAAAAAGAATAAAAGTCATAAAGTAAGCCGCAGCCCCGTCGACACCCAGGAAAGCCACGTGTAGGGCCTATATTAAAAGCAGGTGGGCGGGCCAAATTGTCTAAAAGTACTCATTTTCTTTAAGTGATACAAAATGTGAAAAGCACCCCCAGACCCACTTCAACTCAAATATTTTCCACGTGGATGGCTCAAATTTGAAGTTGTGAAAGATAGAGTTAATGGCTGTGATACAATGCATCTGGTTTTTTGCCATTATTGCTCCTACGCAAACCAGGGACCTTAAGGGATTCAATTTCTTTCATCCATTTTGGTTAATTCCATGGTCTCTCATCATTTTTGTCAGTGAAGTGCAATTGAATTGATTGTGGAGCTCGATTTGTAAATCTGAGAAGTGCAAAAGTTGAAGTTTTGAAACAGAGTTGCTCGGGCACCTGCAGAAAATGAATTATCAGTAGAGAAAGATGTAGAGGAAAAGGATGTGGAGAAGGAAGCTACAGGCTCGAAAGAGGATGGACATGCTACCAGAGGAGATGACCGGATGCCCCAGTTAAAACAACTAGTGGAAATAATTGAAAAAGCTTATCTTTTGTACACCTGGCAGCTTTTGGGTGTAAATTTGTTAAATATCACTTTCTGGAACAAATCTGTAACAAACAAAGTATTCCTCGAATATTATTCTTTTGGGGGGAAAATTGGGATGAGTGAGCAAGTGAAATTGTATAAATGCAATGAGAATACACTTGCAAAATTTCGGGGGGTTAATTCTTTTGAGAAAGTTTAAGAAAAAACATTTTTCGTGAGAGACCATCTGAGAAAACTAGTTTGTTTCCTTGTGTTTGTAGATCTAATCATGTCAAGATGGTTGCAAGTGTACAACCATTGACAAGCTCTGAGATTGTTGAAGAAACTCTCCCCTGCTGATGAATCTAGTGAACCTTGAATGAATTTGTGTTGATCATGAGCATAATTGTGTTTTCTTTTATTTCAAAATGTCTTCAAATAGTTTTTCATGTTCCTATTTGCAATCTTATGTTAAAATCCCTCTGAATCACACAAGATCTCGTCCATGTGCTAGTATTGTGGCATTTGCAATTTCATTATGAGAAGAGCTTTCATCTGGTAATGAAATAAACAATTTAAAATCACTTTACTTTCACTATGTTGATAAATATTGTTTGTAAGCCTATGAGTGTATCTTAGGCATGACTAATCAGGGATTTCCAACATTTAATTGAGTCTTTAACATGAGCCTTTGTGTTGAATTCTTGAAGAGTGTATGAAATCATGCATCTCTGGGCCTCCATTGATACACACCTTCTGGTTGAAGGAATATCTTGGCTATTTTGAAGCATTTTGTCTATGAGTGTTCCAATATTTGTAAAGGCTCTCAAATATCTAGTATAATCAACTTTATCTTGCTTAACTTCCCACCAAAAGTTTCTCAAATGATAAATCCTACATGAACTACCCCTTTTTGTATTGTGTATCCACAAATATTTAACAAATTTCACTGCCAAAATATGCAATGATAATCAGGTTTCAATTATTGTCTTTAGTAACCCAAACCTTGTCCAGGAAACATCTCCACTCTCTAGTGTGACAACTCGTGAGAGTTAGATTGTGTTGTATTGATCATATTTTCTCAAGGTTTTCATGAAAATTGTGCAAAGAAGGATCTCTTGATATCCTTCACCAACACGGGTTACAGAATGGGTCCTCTCACCCTGGTTGAAGGCACAACCTAAAGTAGTGAGGGTAGATCAAACCCTTAGTGAGGTGCTATCCATTTCTCCAATGCCTGAGTGACAAAGAGTCAGTTGAATCCCCTCCCTGGCTACAAAATGACTTATATCATGATTTTTCTGTCTCTAAGCATCTTGCCAGTTTCGTGATGCTGCTCAGCCCTCACAGGAGAATCAATTTGGATACCAACACCAAAGTGGCATTGTTGTTGGGGATTATTTGTACAAATGCATACACATACGGACCCTAGTAATGTTTCTTACATGATTTAAGTGCAAATACATTGTTTAAACATCATCATTTGTTGAGATTTGTAAGAATTGTGTGGGATTACAAGTTCATTGTGCAGTATTTCTAGTTTCTAGTGGTTATTGCACTAAATTTGCATCAATAGTGATAAATGTGGGTAAAGGAAGGTCAGGATCTGTTAAGATTTGCAGAAATTAAGCATTGATAGACACTTGGCAAGTTACTTATAGTGCATCTGCACAACCAAGGTGAAAATCCTCAGTGGCGACTCCATGTTGAATTGAAATTTTGATGATTACCAGTGTCTTAACCTATGTCAAGTGAAATTTTCATTAATATTTGCAAAGATGGAGGGAAGAAGGTCTTTCTTCACTAGGGATCCTACTAAAAAGTTATTTCCAGAACTAGGGAAAGAAAATTCAGAAGGAAAACAAGTCTGGAAAGTTGTTGGAAATCAAGAATAAAAAAAGGAGATATCAGTTCTGAAAGGTGATCAATCTATGGTTGAAGATTACCATACATCTTCAAGTGATTCTGAACCAGGTAATATTTATATAAATTTGAGTTCGCCAACTGGAGAGGGGCCATCATTTGTGTCTGATAAGTGTTCCTCTCAGTTTTCCCCTATTTCTTCCAAGGTTGATAGGGTTTTCCAAGAAGTTGAGTCATTAGAGAACATTTATTTTGAAATCCATATTCCTGTGCTCCAAAGACCCCTCGTCCCTTATCATTTTGATTTTACTGCAAGATCACCTCCTCAAGGAAATATGGCCCAACCTCCACCTAGACCTCCTTTTGTTGTCAACACTTTTGGACCTATAGATTTCAGAGGTATGGATGGATATCCTAATATGGTGCCACAAGATGTCAGAAATAGGTTGCCAAAATTTCAAGGGAATAATGCCATCACTGGTGACCACCATTTAAGACTCTTTGTCAATATGATGGAATGTTATGAAATTGAGTTTGAAGACGTGTCTATAAAACTGTTTATTCATACTCTTGAGGAGGATGCACGTGAATGGTATAAGGATTTACCAGATAATTCAATAGATTCATGGACTGAGATGAAAAATGCCTTTAGATTGCAATATGGGGATAAGACAGATCCCAGGTTCCTTTTATCTGAATTTGAAAATATAAAGAAAAATCCAAATGAATCTGTCCATGATTTCAATACTAGGTTCAATAAGACCTTGAAAAGGTTACCTATAATCTTAAGGCCAAGTGATGAATCTTGTTTGATAAAATATTCTGATGCTTTTGATAAAAAGGTTGCTTATTACTTAAGAGATAAAAACCTGGGAACATTGAGGCAAGCCTTCACTATGGCTTTACAAATAGAAAATAACATCAAAGTAGTTGGAAAGCCTCCTAAGAGGGAAGGTGTTAAGTTGATCAATCCTGAAAGGCCTTAATCAAACAAAGTTGTGGATCTAGAAGAGGTTGTAAAAACTTTGGCTGGAGCAGTTAAAGAGATATCCTATAAACTGGCCAGAGTAGAAAAAGGGATAGGACAAAGTTCCCAGGGTCAGAACAAGCCACAAGGTCAGGAGAGATTTGGAAATCATCCCAGAGGTGATCACAGACCAGATGACAGAGGGAAAGGGCTCATGGGATCAGGAAATAAACAGCCTCAACCCAGGGAGAATAGATTGGTTCCTGATCCTTTGACTGCTAGGGTTGCTACTGTGGAGGAGGCCAATGTTATTGAGTGGTGTGATAGGTGTTTCTTACCACACTCCCCATGTGATGTAGATCAATAAGTTGAGGAAGAAGATGATGATGATGAGACATATGATGATATGTGCATGATGGAATGCCCTATAAACTCACAGCATGGGGCAACCTCAACTGAATTGATAAGTGCCAGAACTATTGAAAAATTCTGGGATTGTGTTCACTGGGTATTACCTCTTCCTCCTATTAATACTTTTGAAATTGATATGGTGCAAGCATTTGATCTTCCTAATCATGATTTTGAATACTTAAGGGCTTTGATGATTAAAAATTATGATGGAGGAATCCCTTCTGAAGAAGACATGAAGTTGTTGATGAATGCAGTAGTGGCTCAGGAGAAAGAATATAACACCAAAAGTAAGGTTGTCAAAGGGGGAGGGCCACAAACCAAGCCAAAATTTCCAGTTCTTACCAATATCCCTAAGGATACCCCTAAGAAAGATATATCTGGAAAAGGCCTAACTACCCCAAATAGAACTTGTACTCCTCCTCATACCCAGACTATCAAAACTCCCATATTATCAGATGAAGTTGTGAATTTCCCTTCTAATACTGCCTACCAAAATATATTCCTTGTGACATAGCCCAAATCTTGAGTCAGATCAAGGTTACTGTCCCAATTGTTGAATTACTTAGAATCCCTGAGCATAGGAAAAGGGCATTTGAATATTTGGGATTTAAGGAAGAAAATATTACTCAGGGAAAAAGTGTTAATAATGTAGAGATTCCTCCTATTATTGTAGAATCAGAAATACCACAAGCATTGGAGGAACTGGGTGAATCATCTGAGGTATATTTGGGAACTTCTCTGGTTGAATCTCAGTTGGATGTTGATCCATTTTTTACCACTTTGATTATTAAAGATAGGTTGGTACATAACTGCATGTTTGATTCAGGAGCCTCATGTAATGTAATGCCTCTTGAGGTAATGAATGAGTTAAATATCAAGGTAACAACAAATTTTGGGAAATGTACTGCTATGGATTCAAGAGAAGTGCCAGTAATTGGATATGTCAAAGGAATGGTAGTGCAACTAGCAGCTTATCTAGGAAAATGCTTAACCATGAATGTGGTTATTGTGGACTGTCCTGCCAAGTGGGGGATGTTATTATCTAGAAAATGGGCAGCTAGTGTGGGTGGAAGTGTGCAAATGGACATGTCTTATGCAACCATACCAATTGAGGGAAGCCTTGTGAAGTTATATGGTGAGAAGAAAATGTTACATCTCATTGAGGACCCTAACAATGCTTCTTATGAAGTATTGTACACAGATGTTGATGTTGATAACTTTGTGGGATATGCTGATTGTAAGGAGCATAAAATTGATGAGTGCAAGTATCCTGAGAAGGTTGGTTCTCCTTGGACTTTAATGTTTGATGGAGCATGTTCTAGATCTGGTAATGGTGTTGGTGTTGTCTTGATATCTCCAAGCCAAGAGGAGTTTAACTTTTCTTTTAAACTCAATTTTGAGTGCACAAACAATATTGCTGAGTATGAAGCACTGCTCTTGGGTCTAAGGATTGCATGGAAATATGGTGTTAGAGACATTGTTGTTAAAGGAGATTCAGAGTTGATAGTCAAGCAAGTTAGAAAACTGTATGCAACAAAGAATCAAAGAATGAAACAGTATAAGCATGCAGTTTGGGACTTCATTGAATTGTTTGATTCTTTCAATATAATACATCATGATAGGAGCTATAATACTGTAGCAGACAAAAATTGGCAGTATTGGGATCTAGGTTTGAAAATTGTACAATGTCTCCCTATTGTGAATATGATATTGAAATATTGACCAGGCCATCTGTCCCTGATAATATCAAGCACTGGACAGGTGTTTGAAGATGATGCTCAGGTCCAAAGGTTTTTACAAAATAAAGGAGAATTTTCCAATCAAAGTATGGACTGGGAACCAATGGTTTGTGTAAATGAAGGAAAAGAGACCTTATTTGGTAAGGACATTATTCAGTTGAAGACTAATACTATTCCCAGAGGGTTGGTTGCACTAGAATCAAATTTTGATAATGTTGACTGCATTGTCAATAGACACATGTCAGCCTTGAGAGATGTTGAAGAATATGACCTGGGCACAAAGGATAAACCTAGGAGAATATGGCTAGGCAACAACTTGAACAGAGAAGAAAAGTAGTCATATGTCCAATTGCTAAAAAAGTACCAGGACTGCTTGGCTTGGTCATATTCAGAACTGAAAGCATACAGGGAAGACCTTTTTCAACATGAAATACCCCTGGAAGCTAATGCCAAGCCATTTAGGTAGAAACAAAGACCAATTAATCCACTCCTTTCCTCAAAAAATGCAAGAGGAGTTGAAAACGTTAAGGGATGGAGGAATTATACAGCCTACAAGATACTTCTCGTGGGTAGCAAACCCGGTACCTGTTTGAAAGAAGAACGGGGACATAAGATTGTGTGTTGACTTTAGAAATTTAAATAAGGCATCAATCAAGGATAACTATCCCTTGCCAAATATGGATAACATGTTGTAATTGGTTACTGGTTCTGAGTTGTTATCTACTTTGGATGGTTTCTATGGGTATAACCAGGTAGTTGTGAAGAAATTAGAGAGGATCAAAACTACTTTCACTACTCCATGGGGAACCTATGTGTATGTAAGGATGCCATTTGGCCTGATGAATGCTAGAGCTACATTTCAAAGAGCAATGGATGTAGCATTCTCAGGATATATAAATGACTTCATTGTTGTGTATCAGGATGATGTGACAGTTTTCTCTAGGAAGAGAAGTGATCACCTGCAACATTTAGAAAATATGTTGATAAGGTGCAGGGAATATGGTATCTCACTGAACCCTAAGAAATGTCATTTTGGGGTTCAAAAGGCTAAGTTTCTTGGACATATTGTATCAAAAGGAGTCATGATTGATCCTGAGAGAGTGGAAGCCATTAGCAAAGTTCCTATTCCAAGAACCAAAAAGGGAATTCAATCCTTTTTTGGGAAGATAAATTTTATTAGGAGGTTTATTTCCAACTTTGCTGAATTGACTATCCCAATCACTAATATGTTGAAGAAAGATCAAAGTATCAGATGGGAAGAAACAACTATTCAAGCCTTTACTGGGATTAAGGAAGCATTGAAGAATGCCCCTATTTTAACAGCTCTTGATTATAAAAAAAATTTCCAAATGTTTTCCTTTGCTTCAGAGAAAATACTATTGCATATGTACTGTTACAAAAGGATGATGAAGGAGTTGAAAGACCAATTGCCTTTTTTAGTAAAGAATTACAAGGAGCTGAATTAAAGTATACTATCATGGAAAAATAGGCTTTTTCTTTGGTCAGAGCCACAAAAATATTTAGGCCATATATTTTGAGCTCTAAAGTCATTTCTTATGTTCCTCACACCATGGTTAAGGATATCCTATCAGAGATGGAAATTTCAAGCAAAAGATGCTGATGGAAAATAAGTTGCAAGAGTATGACATGGATATCCAAACTACAAAATTGGTTAGAGGTCTGGGCCTAGCAAAGCTTATGGCAGAGAGCAACCTGCAAATAGTTGAGGTAAATGAAGTTGAAGAAGAAAGGTTGAATATCCTTGAAAATTTGATAAATTCTTAATGGTACAAGGATATTATTTTTTATCTCAAACATCTACAGTGCCCTGAATATTTAAGTAAGAATCAAAAGAGAGCACTTAAGTTAGCCTCCCAGAAATACATCATCACTGATTATGGGTTAGCTTGGAAGAACCCTGAGGGAGTTCTTTTGAGATGTATCACTGAAGATGAAGCCCCAAAAATAATTGATGATTTCCATGGAGGAGTTTGTGGAGGGAATTTTTCTGGAAGAGTCACAACTCATAAAATCTTAAGGGCTGGTTACTGGTGGCCAACTCTTTTTAAAGACACAACATTGTTGGTAAGAAAGTGTGAGAGTTGTCAACATTTTGCAGGAAGATTGAAAGCTTCAAGCTCCCTCCCTTTGCATCCTGTATCCATTGAAGCCCCATTTAAGCAGTGGGGAATGGACTTCATTGGTGAGATTTTAGATTCTTCAAGTGTAGGCCACAAGTGGATATTAGTGGCCACTGATTACTTCACCAAGTGGGTGGAGGCAATCCCTACAAAGAAAACTACCCTCCAAGTTATTTTTTTTAATTATGGGTAAATAGTTTTTTGAAAGGGACTATACCGTTATAAAACATGACTAAAAATCCATATATAGCCATAGTAACATAACCAAAGGTTATCAGAATCTAGATATGAACAATAAGCCCAACAATAGAAAACAATCCGCCAAGGGAAAATCCTGTAACCAGCAATCCAACAGCTGAAAAATAGCTAAAAACCAACAACTAATCATCAAAACAACTACCCGGTAGCTGTATAATAGACCAATAGCCCAAATATAATGATAAAAGATAGAAAAAAGACAAGAATCATGCCTTTTCTAAGATGGTGGGGGATTTAGGTTTCCCGTATCCCTTCTTTTTCCTATCCACTACATTCTATTCTTCATTTCTTTCTTCCATTGATATTGGAAGAACCACTTTAATCAATTTGAGTGGGGTGAGATTTTCCATAAGGGGAGTTGAAGAAAATTTCATTATGTGTCATTGTTCTAAAAATTAGAATTCGAAGATAACTTCTCTGCATTATTCAAAGAGACTTCTGTTATCCAAAATTCACCCCTCAAGGTAATTTTGATAACATGCATCAATTTCTTCAGTCTCAAGAAAGTAGATTGATTCAAGGCCCAAAATCATGTTTTTGGGGCCCCCTCGGCTTCTCTCTAACTCTCTCATCCAAGAAGAAATCCCAACGAGTTAGAAAAAATGGAAAAAATGCAAAAAATAAGGTTGCAGGACTGTGTTAAGGCATTTCAGGTCTGAAGGGTTCGGGTCGTACTGAGGTTCGTTGTACCAAGCTTGGGGCCGAAAAAATGAAGAAAATCAGCTAAGTCTTTTGTCCCAGGTAGTCCGCGGGATAGTTGGGATGTCGGGACGCATGGGACATGAAAAGCCGAAAGTGGCCGAAATCGCAAGTCTTGCACAGCAGTTTGGAGCAGCTGGGACAAAGTACACAAGGTACGCGCGGGACGCGAATCGGCCGAAAAGGTGAAAAGGCAGGTCAATTTTGAGGAACTAGCCTTCTCTGGAGATTCCTTTCTCATTTTTGCAAGTCCCACACTTGGAGAAAGGATTCAATGTTGTGCAATCACACTGGATGCTAAGTATGATCAAGGAAGCCTAGAAATCTGATTAAGATTCAAGGGGTGCTGGGATGATTGGGACACTAACAGTAGACCCAAACCCCAAGTTCTTGACCTCTATCATTCTTTCAGTGACCAGCATTAGTCTCTATGTTTGTCAACATGAATTCAGACCAACAATCTACCTACTCACTCCCAAGATACCTATAATCACCTATGACTTTCATCAGATCTCTCTCAGACCTGCAGAAACTGAGAACCATTTACCTGACCTCCAGATCTGATCCTAACCTAGCCTAGTTAGATGCTAGATTTTTCTTAAATGTTTATATGAAATGCCTAAATCCAAATTGAATACAATAGGAAAATATTTACCTTATTTCTTGCATTAATTGATTCACAATAGTGGATTGACACCCATCTAGGGAGTATCATACTTCCCGGATCTAGCATACGCTATGTTGTCCACTCTATAAATTTAACTTTCATTTAGTAGTCTTATTGTCTATTTCAGGTAGTTACTCCTAGCTTCAAACAGAAAGCTCTCATGATCAGTTGTGGATCAAGAAGTCATACACGCATAATCAATAGGTATTCTCTCCTTAGCACCTTTTACCCTTAATTGTTTCATCACATTCCAAGAAATTCTCAAAGAATCAGATGAAACATTTTTGCATGCCCAGTGGGACCCATTCAAGGTTCCTTGCATTCTCTTCATTTCTAGGTAAAAGTTGTATGTTGGGCTCCTTTCCGAAAGGTTCTCAAATTAAAGTTCTCCCCTAGAATCTTCTCTTCTTTCTATGTGTCTCAAAGCAATTGTGTTTTGGACTGCTATGCATGGAAATCTTCTTCTCTTGTCATTTGTATTGCATTAGTGAAAGATCAAATATTTTCTCCTATTCATCTTCCCCTGTGACATCAAATTTAATATTTTGATTTGGGATTAAAATTAACTACATTTCATTTCTACTTTATTATGCTCTTGTAGGATCACATTAAATGAGGGTAACCTATATGCTGGAAGTCATGCCCAACTGATAGTTGCCAAAAGAATCATAGAAATCATCATTCTCTCTCTCTGAGTCTTACCAAACTGCAAAAATTCAAATTAACACATCTTTTTTAACAACATCATACCCGAGAACATCCTTTTCAATGTATCACATGGTCTAATTGGTAGGTACTCCCTAGCTCATTGCTTATGTCAAGTCATTATCTCTCAGGAGATAGCCCGCCCCCACCATAATATACATGAAACCTCTCCCTGCATTAGATAGATTCTTTGGAGGATGCCTTTCTAAAGCAAAACCAACTTCTATTCTAAATTTCATAAATCAATCTTATAAAGTCCCATAAGTTGGAGATAGTACATAAAGGAAAGAGCACTCTTTGGATCATATTTTTCTTAGTGTTTCTTTTTTTCTTATTTTTTGGGTGCAGGGGACACGTTCTTCATCTTTTTATTTCTCCTTGCATGCTCCTCATCATAGTTGGTGTATTCCAACTTCATATGAGTGTGCCTGGGCCCCATTCTTATCATTCTCAGAGTTCTAGGTTTGATTCCACACTTGATTTTAAATCACAACCACCTTTTACTTCATCTCTATTTCAATGTTCACAGTAACATCGAATGTCAGTCCAGTGACCTTCATTGGTTACCCTCTGACCTTCATTGGTCTTTACCCAACCAACATCAGTTTACTATTATTTTAGTTAACTTTCCCTTAAGGAAACCGGTTTCATATTCTTTGTGTTTTTAGAGTCACTGTAACTCTTAGCATCTTCTCTGTCATAATAAAATTAATCTACAGATTCTCTACCTAGTAGGTTATTAGTCTTTTTTCTTGTTTGGAAAACTGTTCTTTTCACACAGTGACTGACCACAGTTACCTCTGACTGAAATTGGTTTACCCTAATTGGAATCAGTTAGCCTATGTAATTTTCTAGCTAATATTTTAACCCATGATCCACCACCTACCACTACCTGTTTTTGCCTGTTTCTACTATATTTTTGTGTCATTTACAGAAAGTACTCCTACCAAATCAGCACTTGTTCACATAGTGTTGACTCATAGCTAATCAAACACCCTCATATTCCATGCTAGTTTTCAACCACTCCCACCTAGTCCTTCACCAAGTTCCATTCTATCACCCATGGATCCTATCAAACCTATCACCATTGCCATAGGTGACGAGGAGTTCGCACGACTCCTTGACCAACACCCTCCTGCCTTATAGTTCTATCTTTCCCACTCATCCACTCAAGATCTCCTTGGGTTAGTTGAAATACGGCATGCCCATATCCATCCCCTTGAAACTCATTCCTTACTTTTAGTGCAAATTAGTAGCAAAGATGTTCTATCAGATTTCTAGTTTAACATTTAAGCATCCAGATTTGATTACACAACATTGAATCTTTTCCCAAGTGTGGGACTTGTAAAATCAAAAATAATCTCCAAGTTAGAGGTTGGTTCCTCAACTCCTTTGATCAGGTGTATTACTTCTAAGTTGCAGAGCTTTTAAACTCAAAATCCTACTCTAAATTACAAGGGGACAGAGATAGAGAATGTAAAAGAACTAAAACTACCATGCTAATTTTTTGATGCACCAAAGGAGTGAGTGAGACATTTTTTTACTTTTGTAGATTGATACCATTATAAGAAATGTAACAAAACATCATACACAAACTGAGTAAAGATGTAATGAAAATGATGATGGGTAAATCAAAAAACACAAGAAGAGGACTGAAACTCATTCACAGAGCTTGCATTATCCATCTTTAATAACAAAATATAGGCATTACATAAATAGAAAGATAGAAAATATGTTGCAACCTTGAAAGAGGTTTGGTATTCCACAAAGTCACTTGTCTAGGGTTGAAAAGGTAGCCTGCAAATACATATGGAATGTCCATTTCAAAATGAGCCAAATCTATAGGATTTTAACAATGCCCATTCGAGATCAGGAGAGAGAAATGCTGAGATCAGCTTCAACCACCAACCAAAATGTAATAAAACAGCATGGGCATCCTTTATCCTTTCCTTCACATTTTCACCAAAGAATGGGAAGAGAATGCAAGCCATTCTTCATTAAAAATTGTGGTTGAAATGTCATTGCTATTGATTTCCAACCAGAGGTGTTTATCCAATTTTATCTCTCCAAATTCCATCAAAATACAAAATTGAGACTGAAATCATGTAGATAATTTCACAAGATTTCTAGTTGATATAAAGAACGCAAAAAACTGAGCTCTAGATTGAAAGTTATGGTCATTTGAAAATTTATGGCAAAACAAGGCCAAAACGGGTTGGCAGGCCGAAAATTTGAAATTTTCCCACCTTTTTACATTTGGAAAAAATCTTCCCACTTTTCTCCAAGCCACGCCATTCTGGTGCCACATGGTTTGATGTTATTGTTCGCAGGCTCTTCTTACTTCATTTTCCATCATTTTGGCCTTTGGAAAATTTTCCAAAAATTCTCCACCAACTAGATGACCTGAGGACACGTGGCACAATGTGATTTGCCATGGAGATTTTTTTCTCTATTTGTTCCATCACTTTTGACCATCTTTTTTGACCTAGACACATGGCGTCACCTTATAAGCTGTAGGATTTTCCTTTCAAAATTCTCTACAGGCCTGCCTTCTCCATTTTTTTGCCACATGGACACGTGGCAAGATTTTTAACTGGTTGCGGCCTTTGGGAGTGGACTTTTCTTTACCTTTTTCCCTTGAAATTACTTGGGAAAAAATCTGACCAATTTCTCCCGGACTCCGCCGGTTGAAGACACGTTCAACGGGTTTCCATTCATTGCAGGCCATGGGGGCAAAAAAATTTCTTCGTGCTATCCTTTAGGAAAAATTCCCAACTTCTCCCCAGCGGTCGAAGCTCCAACGACCCCCTGAGACACATGTTGATCTGATTGGCTCGTGGGCCATGGGGGCCAAAAATTTTCCTTAGCACCCTTTACCAACACACTTGGTAAAATTTCAAATCTTTCCTCTGACCTCCACCACCTATTTTGCCTAAGGACATGAGGCAAATACCATGTGACTATGGATGTAGGCTTGGCATTGAAAATTTTGTTTGTGTCAACCCTTGGGAAATTTTCCCAACTCCTCCCCACCTGGACACGTGGCAGATTCAATTCATCAGCAGGCCTTCGGGGTGAAAAATTCCTTCTAAAATATTGCCAAACACTTGGTAAAAATTCCAAGTTTACCTCCGCCATCCACCCTTCCGAGGACATGTGGCATCATCTTGTTGTCCACTCAAAATTCCCCGCTCTAATAAGAGTAAAATTTCAAAATTTTGAGTCTTAAGTGTTTTTTCTCCGAGGTGCCTAAGTCGTGAAAATCGAAAAAATCTGTGTTTTGGGTCGTTTTGTGTGTATTTTCGGGCCTGTCGGAAATTTTTGTCCCATCTGTCCCAAGTACGAAAGTGCTCTTCTGTTCTCCGATCGGCCGAAATCCTCTGAATTTGTCCCATTTTCGGGCCTGTCGGAAGTTTTTGTCCCAAGTGCCCCAAAGCCAAAAATGCAATCTGTTCCATTTCGGTCGAATCATCCTTCCCGCGTACTTCGCACTTTCCTGTCCCGAATGTCCCAAGTAAAAAGTGCGAGTCGTTCCATTTTCACCCGAACCGGCCGAACCGTGTACTCCGGAACTTTTCATCCCAAATGTCCCAAGTTCGAACGGACCTGTTGTCCCATTTTCGGCCGATTCGCCCGATTTTGCCCCAACTGTCCCGAGTTCCAAATTGCTCTCTGTTCCATTTTCGGCCGGTTCGCCCGGACCGCGTCCTTCGCGCAATTTTGTCCCAACTGCCCCATTTGAAAAAGTATGATCTTTCCCAACTTCGGCCGAGCTGGTCGAGTCGCGTACTTCGGAACTGTTTGTCTCGAATGTCCCAAGTCCAAACGGGCCCGCTGTTCCAATTTCGGCCGAAACACCCGAATCGCGTACTTCACACATTTTCGTCCCATTTGTCCCAAATACATTTGTGCGTCTTCTCCATGTTTCACCCAAACTGG
The DNA here is from genome assembly GCA_019776745.2 of Taxus chinensis. Lineage (NCBI taxonomy): Eukaryota > Viridiplantae > Streptophyta > Pinopsida > Cupressales > Taxaceae > Taxus > Taxus chinensis. The sequence continues at coordinate 6,182 of JAHRHJ020003453.1, read as the reverse complement.
CCAAGCTGCGTGTTTCACGCATTCACGTCTCACCTGTCCCAAACGTACCAAGTGTCATTCACACTTAGTTTTTCCCGTTCGACCCGAGAATGCTGTTTTTCAAAATATGAATTTAAGTTGCGGCTCTGATGCTATCAATCCAAAGATCAAATTTCAAGGACAACTGGCAGAAGGACGAAGCTCTCCAGACGCTGGTTGCATCAGTTTTCAAGGACACTCATTGTCATCCTCAAGATGAAACGTCAGTGTGTCCCTCGTGGTAGAGACAGAGCTGATACGTTAGAAAGATTCAAGCAGTGGTTTCTGAAGACAGTGGGTCCTTCTCAGAACTGGACACCTGTCTCCTTCTCCTTTCTTTTCTCTTCTTCCCTTTCTTTTCGTATTCTTTGTAATCAGTTAAGGTATTGTGATTAGCATTCCCTAACTATTCTTTAGTTAAAAGAACGGTTACGAGGAGTAATTGATTTGTAATCTATATAATGGCCTTTCCACGCCATTTTACGAAAGAGAAAGAACTTGGATATTTGCTGAAAGTGTAAATAGATCTTAAAGAAATCAATACAAAAGGGCTTTCCGTTCTTTGTCTATCTGATTCTTGTTGTCTCTGTGTTTTCCTTTAATATTGTGAAGATCATTTTGTTCCTAACTCGTTTAGTCTCTCTGATTGCATACTGTTTAGTTTTGCAAAGTACAGTGATCTTGTACAACCAAGAAGGAACTTTGTGTCCTTGATTAACAAATCTGAAGAAGGTTATTTACGGAACTTTGTGTCTTTAAATTTAATCCCATTCAGCTAATGCAAATGATCTTGTCTTAAAATCCTTTGAAGCTTTGCATACACGAAGAATTATTCTGCTATCTATAATTCTGAATGTTGCTATTCTGCTCATCTTCTTATTCCCTTTCCTCAGTCCTTGCGTAACTGATGATCCTTGTGGAAAACACTTTTGTAATATCCAAGTTTAACCATAAAACAATGTTATGTACTTTTGTAAATAAGTTTGTTTCAGAATAAGGGAACCTCTCCCATTAAAGAGGAGGGACTTTTTGTCCCCTGACTGTTGCTCTTCTAAAAATTCCTATTTGAAAACCAACAGTTTTTGGCGACTCCGCTGGGGAGGAAATTTGCATTCCAGCTCCGCTGGGGAAAATCGCATTCCAGTACTGCAATTTTTTCGATCATCCTTTGATCTGGCGACTCCACGTTTCACTCGAGGGAGAAGGGCCCTTGGTATCGAAGATTCTCAGTTTCAGCTTTTGGAGCAACAGGGTTTTCCTTTCCCTTCCAATAGAAGAACTCGTTCGACGAGCACTCCACCTGTCCAAGATAGAAGTCCTGCGGGTGGTATTCCTTCAGAGCTTGCTAGTCCTAATCTACAAGCTTTGATCCTTGCTGGTGTTACAGTTCCTCTCCGAACCGTATTCCCAAGAAGAATGGCACAATTACCATGGGGTCAACGTGTCGGGCCCCTGGCCCTTGCTCAGCCTTTGCATGAGTTACCTAGAGGTAACCGAAAGAACTTCCCCAAGTTTAAAGGAGATGGCAAAGTTCACCCTGATGAACATATTGCAGCCTTCATAGTTGCATGTGGAGTCTTGGGGGTTGAACATGAAGACGGCTCAGTAAGACTGTTCATTGAGACGTTACAGGATAATGCTGCTGACTGGTTCTATCACCTTTCGGCTGGTGCCATCACCGACTGGAATACAATGAGAACTCAATTTGAAAGCCGTTTCAAGCCGGCAGAAGATGTGCATGCCCTGCTTGCCCAGATTTCTCAGATAAAGAAAGATCCATCAGAACCTATGAGAGAATTTGTGGCTCGGTTCAACAGATTGATCAACAAAATTCCTGTAAATACTCGACCGGTTGATCAAATTCAGAAATGTTTCTTTTTGAATGCCCAAACACCTAAAGTCAGTTATGCTCTAAGAAGGGCTAATCTCGAAATGTTAATTCTAGATCAAGAACTGGCTGTTAGTGTCGAGGATGACCTGATCATGTCAGGGAAATTGAGAAGAGATCCTCCTAAATCTAAATTTGCTGCTTCTTCCTCTTCCACCTTTGGACCCAATACTGATCCATTAGTCCAGAAACTTGCAAATGATCTAGTGGCTATAAAGAAACAATTAGCCCAGCATGCACCATATGCAGACGTTCCGAGAAGAAATTTTCAACCCAGAAATCGTTTGCCAGCTCCCCACACAAGACTGGCACTTGAAGGACCTCCTGTCAAAGTTCCGGTGAATGCAACTTGTGAGGTTGAAGAGCCAGAAGATGATAATGAAGCTTGTGAGGAGTTCCTGGAGGAATTCGATGATGAGGCAGAAGAACTCGAAGGATCTCGAGTCAATTTCTTTACCACTAAAGGCATTGATGATGGAGATGACTATGATGAAGTGGTAGCAGACATGAACAGTGAATCATTTGCTATCATGACTCGAGAACAGACAAGGCAGAAGGAGAAGGTGACACAGCCCCTAAAGAAATCTAAGGAGCAGCCGGTAACTATTCCTGTAATTGCAAGAAGAGGATCTCCTATCCCTACCTCATCTGCACCAAAGGTAAGTACTGTCAATCCCGCTACCAAAGTTTCTTCTTCTTCTTTTTCTCCTAAAGTTGATAAGCCTAGAATTCCAAATGATGATGGCCCATCCACCTCTGGATCCTTTGATATTGTTGATCACCTAAAAAGGACCAAGGTTCAAATTTCAGAAGCTGAATACTACCAAACCCATCCTAAAGCTTTTGCCAAGATGATCCAATTTGTTAATTCCCATTCCAAGACCACCTCTAAAGGCCTTTTTCCCACTCCTCCTTCTGCACCACAGCCTAGTCTGGTAGCTGCTGTCACCTCGCCTGGAGACAAAATCAAGCCTTTTTATGTAACACTTCTTATAGCTGGCCATAGGCTCAGTAACTGTGTCATAGATTCCGGAGCCTCTGATAATGTGATGCCTGCTAAGGTAGCTCATGCTTTAGGCTTGACCCTTACTCGTACTTATGGATCTTGCTACTCCATGGAAAGTAAGGAAGTGCCTTTGGTTGGAAGGATTAAAGATGCACAAGTGGCTTTTGCTGCTTTACCTGAAAAGAAAGTCTTGGCTACCATCCTAGTAGCAGACATTCCTCCTTCCTATGGAATGTTGCTAAGTAGGAACTTCTGTAAAGATGTGGGTGGAGAGATTCAAATGGATTGGTCACACGCACTCATACCTGTCAATGGACAAATGAAGAAGTTACTACCTGAGAAGCAGTCCGAGTATATTGTGCAGAAAACAGATGATCCTAAGGCACAAATACTCTATGAAGACATGGGTCATGGTAATTACATGATTCTGTCCCCTGATGAAATCCAACCCTCAAAAGTATCACCTAAAGATCCCAATGGTGTTTGGATTTTAGAATTTGATGGAAGTTGTTCCTCGGCTGGTTCTGGAGCTGGTGTCCTGCTAGTGTCACCTGAAGGCTGCCTACACCCTTTTTCATTTAAGTTGCAGTTTGAGAACACTAACAACACCGCAGAGTATGAGGCTCTCATTCTTGGACTGCAAGTGGCCAAAGAACGAGGTGTAAAAAATATTCTGGCTCGTGGTGATGCAGAGCTGATTGTGAAGCAAGTCAGAAGCCTTTTTCAGGTAAAAAATGGGAGGCTGAAGCATTATCAGAATCAGGTTTGGGATTCAATTGAATTCCTTGATGCTTTCTCTATTGAAGCAATACCTAGAGAAAAGAACAGCAGGGCTGATTCACTGGCTGTCTCAGGGTCACTACTGATTCCCCATCCTGAATTCTCTCAGGATAAGTTCACTATTGAAATGGTCCATCAGCCTAGTGTACCTGACAATACCAATAACTGTCAATTTTTCAACGATGACCAGCATTTTCTTTCCTTCCTGGAACTCAAGGGTAACTTCGAACAACTGTATTTTGAGGGAAGTGACAACCTGCCTCGTGAGAGTGTGTCCTCTGACCAAGCTGTCACCCAAGGAGAAGAAACAGATCAGGAAGGATGCATTAAAGCTCAAAGGAAAAAAGATTCCCAAAGGTTTGGTGAGTTTGGAGGAGTTGTTTGATAAACATGACAGATATGTGAAATCTAAAGCTTCTACTGGACCTCAGCAATCAGCTGAGTATGATAAGATTGATATTGGGAGTTCTAATGACCCTAAGCTAGTAAATATTGGAAAATGTTGTACAGCAGACCGATGAGAGGAGAAAATCAATTGATCTTCTAAGGAAGGTATAAAGATGTTCTCACTTACTTCTTATGAAGATCTGAAAGCTTTCAAACCAAAAGACATGCAGCACTCGATTCCCTCTCAAACTAGGAATCGAGCCTTTCAAGCAGAAACAAAGGCAGTATAATCCCCAAAATAGCTGACACTATCTTCCAGGAGATTCAGAAGTTGTTGAAGGCTAAAATTCATTTTTCCTATTCACCATTCAACATGGATTGCAAATATTGTGCCTGTCAGGAAGAAAAATGGTGAGATCCGCATCTGTGTTGATTTCAGGAACCTGAATCAGGCTTCTCTGAAAGATAATTACCCTTTGCCTATGATGGATCAAATATTGCAAGCAGTAACAGGATCTGAAATGTTATCTATGCTTGATGGATTCTCTGGATACAATCAGGTAGAGGTTGATACTACAGATCAACACAAGACAGCCTTCACCACTCCTTGGGGTACCTTCGCCTACAAGAGAATGCCTTTTGGGCTGATTAATGCCGGTGCCACTTTCCAGAGAGCTATGGATCTGGCTTTTGGGAGCTTGAAAGGGAAATGTATTGTCATATACCTTGATAACCTGACAGTGTTTTCAAAGACAAGAGCAGATCATTTCGATCACCTGGAAACAGTTCTGCAGAGATGTAGAGAGCATGGAATCTCCCTGAATCCTAAAAAATCTGTCTTCTGTGTTACAGAGGGAAAGCTATTAGGACACATTGTCTCAAAGGATGGCATCAAGATTGATCCTGAACGAGTTCAATCCATCCAACAGATTCCTCTCCCTACTAGTAAAAAGGGCGTGCATTCCTTTTTCGGTAAGATCAATTTTCTAAGAAGATTCATCCATGATTTTGCTGAATTAACTTTGAATATTTCTCAGATGATGAAAGGAAAGCAAGCATTTGGTTGGTCTTCTGAAGGAAAGGAATCCTTTGAGGGTATCAAGAAAGCTATTGCTAAAACTCCCAGTTTTGGCCTGCCCTGATTTCAGCAAGGATTTCATTATCTATTGCTACGCTACAGATAGTACTCTGGCTGCTGTCTTAAACCCAGGAAGATTCTGATAAACATGAGCTACCAATTACCTTCATGAGCTATATCCTGAAGAACCATGAGCTAAAGTACACCATGATGGAGAAGCATGCCTTTGCAGTAGTCAAAGCTGTCAAGCAGTTCCGTTTCTATATCCTCAACTCTCACTCTACGGTGCTGGTCCCAGATACGACTGTAAAGTCAATTCTCACGCAACAAGAATTTGGGTCCAAGAGAGGAAACTAGGTGGCTAAAGTCCAGGAGTATGACATTGATATCAAACCTACCAAGCTGGTTCGTGGCAAAGGTCTTTGTGAGCTCATTGCCGAAGGGGCCAAACATGAGTTGCTGGAGGAGAAAGCCGACATTCCTACTGTTCTATTCCTTAGTTCAGTCGATGAATGGTATTCTGACATTGCCCATTTCCTCACCTATGGGGAATGCCCCTCTCATTTAACTGCCAAGGAAAAGAGGACTGTTAAATTGAGATCAGTGCAATATGTACTGTGGGAAAATGCTTTGTTCAAGCGTGGCCTAGATGGGAGATTTCTGAAAATGTGTTGATAAGGAACAACAGAGAAAGTTGCTCTCCGCTTTCATGATCAAGCATGTGGGAGGACACTATTCATCAACAGTCACAGCTCACAAGATACTCCGGGGAGGATATTACTGGCCTTCCTTGTTCAGAGATACATCCAAGTGGGTGGATAAATGCGAGGCCTATCAGACCTTTGTGGGAAGACCCAAACTGGCCGCTTTGCCTCTCAAGCCAGTTGTGATTGAGGAACCATTCCAGCAATGGGGTCTAGATTTCATTGGTACACTGAATCCTGCTTCTAGTGCTGGCCAAACGCATGTGCTAACTGCCACAGACTACTTCACCAAATGGGTGGAAGCTATTCCAGTCAAGAGCA
>JAHRHJ020003452.1:0-163452 GCA_019776745.2 Taxus chinensis | reverse complement strand
AAGAATGGAGTTGGAATTCTTTTCATCATATCATCACCACCATATCCTGCCAATTGAAAGAGAATTATGTGTTATTCTGAGCATAAGTTACCACACGGAACATGGTACATACATGGATGATATCCTAGTTTATCGCCTCTCAAAACTATATCTGCACTTTAGTCCATAAATTGCCAATCACAGTGTAAAAATCCACAAACAGTGTGAAAAATCGTCAAAAAACTAAAAACAGTGTAAAAATCTAAAAATCCAAAAACATTTGAAAATCGTCAAAAATCCTAAAAACAGTGTAAAAATCTAAAAATCTAAAAACATTTGAAAATCGTCAAAAACCCATAAACACATAGAAACAATCATCGTTAAAAGCCAACAAAAAAATTAGAAACAATCGTCAAAAATCCAAAAACATTAGAAAGACTCATCAAAAATCCGAACACATTAGACATAATCGTCACAAATCTAAAACCACTAGCAAGATCAAAAATCAAAAATCTAATAACATTTGAAAATCGTTAAAAAAATCAAGAAACGACTTATCAAAATCATCAAAAATCTAAAAAACATTAGAAAATAAAATTATATATATATATATATATATATATATATATATATATATCAATATCATAATACAAAAAACAACAATGTTGTAAAATCGCAAAAACTTTCAAAATAACCAACACAATTCAACCTTTGAACTATTATTCCCCAACAAATGATCCAATCACTTTATGACAACCGAAATTCAAAACACTTCTCCTCGTATGGATCCTTGCTTGGAGTAAATCCAACTCTCATTATTTCCTTGTTTGAGGACAATGACCCAATACTTTACCATGTCCTCGTACCCCTGCTTGGGGGCACATCCGAATCAATCCTCACTTGTGGAACACGTTAGGGACATGTTTATTGGTTCTTGAGTTGCACATTATTAGTTATAAATTATTAATTACTTTTTTGTATCTTGATATATTATAGGTGGCATCTTGATTTTATGTATCCTAGTGTTCTCTCTAATATTATTATGTTATCTAATTGCATGTCATACTAGGGCATCATACTTTTTTGATGGTCTCTATTTATACTCTCTTCCATTTGCATATCGTATTGGAGCATCAAACTTTTTTGATGGCCCTTGTCTATGATATCACGCATATTATAGTCTAGTCATCCTTGATCTTTTATATCACGATGCATCATGTTATGTGCTATATTAAAATTAAGATGTTTTTCATCACGTGAGTATCTTCCTTCATGATCAACATCTTACTTTGCACCCCATCCATTCACCCATACTAATACATTCCTCCGGTTTGGGAAACCTACTTGATCACCATTACAGTTTACGAATCATACTTGACGATCTTTCTCAAGTAGCATTCACTATCCAGCGGCTGCTCCCCCACCATGATCACCGTGCATTTGCTCCATCCATCCTCGCTCCTCATTTTTACTCCTCTGCCACTTATCTCTCATATTACCCTTCTCACAATTCCTATTCCCTCTCACCCACATTTGTATTCTTTCATTTCCCCCTTCTGCTTCCCGCTTGACGATCTTACTTAATAACCCCTTCTATATGGGATACTCGGTGGAGGTTTACACTCTCCCTAAGACCTTCCCGCTCGTAGAAGCTTCTTCACTACCTCCCCTCTCATCAAACAATACAATCACCACCACACACATCTTCCCATTCCACCTCTTTTGCTTCTAATTATCGCATCATTGCTCTCACCACACAGGGCATCCCAATTAAGGATTCCCCTCACAGTATCTACCCTTCCACTACATATATTTCTTCATCCATTCATGTTACACTCCTTTGTTTCCTTTCTTTCTTGTTATCACCTCATCTCATATCATATACCACTCAGGCATATCTCACTCACTCTTTTCTCATTCTTCCCCAAATTCGTCTTATGCCTGGTCATCCTACTTACACGCTCTCATAGTATGACAAGTTCACTTGAGTGGTTCCCCTTCAATCCATTTTGTCATTCCCTATTCCCACAAACTTATCATCATTTTTATTCTTCTTCATCTTGGCGATCTTACTTAACCATTCTGGCCACATGACAATCTTACTTAAGACTTCCACTTAAGGTTGATCTACCCTATGGCCTTCCCCCATCCCATCAGATTTCCTCCATCTTATTTCTCTTTCCTCTCGTCGCGATCATCTTCTTCAACCTACCATTCCACCCCTGTCCCCAATATCATCTCATCTTTCTCCTTGCATATCATCCTTGTCAGTTAGGTGATCTTACGAAACCTCTTCAAAAGCATGACGATCTTACTCAAGAGATTCTCTTAAGCATGACATGTCATCTTACACTCATCCATCACTCTACAATCTCACCATCCATCTTTCCTCTTCATTCCCCATCATCACATATTTTTACCACCACTATCACCCTCCTCTGCTTGGCAATCTTACTTAACCACTCACCCGGCATGGTGATCTCATTTAAGAGTCCCTCTTAAGGATGATCTGTCTCCTTGCCTTTCCCCATCACTAAACACCCTTCACCCTTCACTTTTTCTTAGCATTCCCCATTATCACATCCTTTTCGATTCTCACAAACACCACTTCTTGCTTGACCACTTGTTATCTCTAGTTTTGTTCGCTTGGAAATCTTACTTAACCACTTCCGTCATATGACAATCTTATGTTAGGGTCCTCCCTACACTTAACTTGTCATCATGAACTTCTCCCCCACCTCTTTCTTCATTCACTTTGTTTATCGTTTATTCCACTTGGTATCTCCTACTACCCACTTTTTCCTCCTACTATTATCCGTTCTCCACATATCCTCTTACAACATACATCTAATCTCTTCCACCTACAATCACGTTCTTTTCCCCCATTTTCCCCTTCTTGATCCATCATCCTTCATACCATTTCTTTCCGTTCTTTTCATGTCTTGGTTCTTCATCGTCACCTTGTTCATCCTCATCACCCACATCATCTCCTCACTTTCACCTAGTCCCAACTCATCCCTCCTATTTTATTTACTCTTTCCACTTCATCTTCTCAAATTCCCCCCACATATCTACCCACACACGCATTCACCATTATTGTTAACATTCCTCTATCATTCTTTCATTATCATCTTCTATTCCCGCACTAATAATTGTAAATGAGATTTCCCTAAAAATAATCAATCCTCATTCTGCATGACCTCATTCGCTCCCTTAGACCTTCTAGAGTTTCCCTTCATTCCTTCCCTCCTCTAATCCCACCACTCATTGTAAAAGGGCTTTCCCTAACATCCCTTTGTTGGCGTTTGCCATTTCCAATCCTCGTTAGCTTTCTCATTTTCTTCATTTTTTCTCTCACCCTTCCCCACCACTCATTATAAGGGGGATTTCCCTAACGTATCCTCATTATAATTGCCTCTTCTATCCCCCATTCTATTTTATCTCCTATTCGTTTCCCTCAATCCCTACCCTTTCTTGTCGCTTCTTACCTATCTCTCCATCTTCTCTTCACCCTCTTCAATATCTTTACTATCTTCATCATACATCATTTTTCTATTTTCTCGTCATCATAGTATCCTTCATTTAATGCATCTCTGCATCTTTTCCAATTGATGTCATTCCTCCCCTCTTTCTTCTCTATGAACATTCCTTATATTGTTCCCTTTCCACTTATTACCCCCCTTTTCTATATTCCCTTCTTTCTACATCATTTTCTTTGTTATCCTCTTCTCTCTCCCACCCCTCGTCTTATTTCCCTTCCCCTGTATCGTCTTCTTCCCCTTTTTCCATCATGCTTCCTCCTTACTTCCCCATTGATAACCTAGCTCTTTCAGCATTGTCCTGTCTTTTTTTATCATACCACCCTCCACATGCATCTCCATATGACCTGTTCCATATTATTTGTCCTTGATCTTCCTCGCAATGACATGAATTCCTTTAATCTTCTCCCTATATTCACTCTATCTTCCTTTCCTCTCCCCTAATTTTTATGTTTCTTCTTACCACTTCTCCTTTTCTCTACCACCCCTACCTTTTTCGTTCATTTTGTATCTTTTTCTCTTCTGTTTCTATACTCTTTTTCACACTTTCCTTGCCCCTCATAGTTTCTTTTTTTCCTCCATTATACTTCTTCTTTCATCCTCTTTCCATTTTCATCTCATTTCACCCCCTACTTCCACCTCGTTTTCTCCTTCTTATTTATACCTTTCCTGTTTCCTGCTTTTATCAGCTCTATCATTTCTTTCACTTTCATGCATCCCTCTTTAGTATCTCTGTTGCCTCCTTCATTTTACACATCTCTTTATTTTATCCCTTCACCCTCTACTCTGTTATTTTCATGTTTTTTTCTTGTTTTTCCATCATTCCCTTCTTCCCCTATCATCCCTCTCTTATTTCTACCTCTTCCATTATTTTTTTCCCCCTCCCCTATCTCCCTTACTCTTCTCGTAATCAACCCCCAATCCTATACATTCCCTTTTCTCTTTCCCACACACCCTCACACCTAGCATTCAAGGCTGAATTGAATCCTTTCTCCATTTATGTCGTGCGGTCATTCTAGTCTCTTCCACTCCATTATCACCCTCTTCTTTACATAATTGATTTCTCTTATTTTCGAGAGTTCTATCGTATATTCCATTCTCACCATTCCTCTCGAGGGGGGGGGCATCACCACATCTATCCATAATCACATTTTCTCGATGACATTTTTGTCCTTGGAGGATACTATGACATCCGTCACTCACCACTTTCTATTCTCCCCAACAAAGATTCGCTCTACCTTTTGCTTTAAGAAAAGTAGATTGAATTCTTTCCCCCATCCCATCTAATTTCTTTGAAAGGACACTACTTTCATAGTACCCTTCCAAAGAGGGGAAAATGTAGACACCCTAATTTCACATTTGTCATAAATCAATTAATTCCCCTTTCCTCATTTCCCACAAAAATACGCTTTAAATCAAGCAAATATAATTTGATTAATTATCCATTTCAAAATCCAAAAAAATAACCCAATCCTCACCACATGTCATTATTCTCCATGTTTTTCTACTATTGAATTAAAAATTTAAGTTCAAATCCTCACCCACCCTCGTGGTCCCCACTCACCTAAAATCCTCTACTTATGGATTAAAAATATAATTCAAATCCTCACCCATTCTTTGTGGCCCCCACTCATCTAATCTTGCCCACATTTTCAAACCACTCACCTAATCTTGCCAACATTTTCTCAAACCACTCCTTAATCTTGCCCATATTTTAAAACCATGATTACTAAAATTACTCTAAGTTAATCACTCCCCCAGGCTATAAATACAACCTTACCCCTCCCCTCTAAATACACGGAGAAAAAAATTGAATGCCTTATCTAAGTTTTTGCATCCTTTGAGCAAAGAACATCCTTTTGCCTCGTCCTAATGCCCAAATAGCCTCATAATCCTTTTTCCCATCTGGTGCAAAGTAAGAAGATCGTTGTTGCAGGAAGATATTGCTCCCTCTTGAAGAAAAGCACCTACATATCACACAATCAGGGCTCAATCCAAGTTTTATAGCACATTCTAATGTTTGCTACGGAACGAGAAGGAGGAGGTATGATTATTGGTATTTTACTTCCTTGTTAGTAGTGTATTTTTCCTAGCTTACATATAGTATCAATTCCTTGTGCCCAAACAATCCATGTAGTTGCACATTTATTGAAGCCTAACAATCTACTAAAGTTGAACCAACTAGAGAATGACGTAACAAACATGTGTTATGGTAATGATATACATGACCATGATGATGTTGCAAACCGATGGCCATTATTTAATGCATGTCGAATAAGGTTCCACATCTTTCACAAGAAAATTAAGGCATGAAGCGTATGACGACCAAGATCATTCACTATTTGCATGGATAATGAAAGGAATTATTGAAGGATGTGTTCCTAACATTTTTGTGAATGGTACATAAGACGATGTATGAGGTTCATTTGATTCCCTCTACTAAGTTATGTTATTCATAATGAACCATCAAGAGTGTCAATACTCAACACTTTCGAGCTATCCTCAAAAAGTTGTAGCGCGTTGTGATGAATTGTCCTATAGCTTACATAATATGGAAGCGATTATGAAACACATGATGATTTAGCCTCAGAATCGTATATATTTCTACAAGATGAATAGAAGTGGTGATGTCAAGACTAAATGGTTTTAGAACCTTTTGAGTAATGGGGATTGGTATTTCATTAGCCCTTTCTGATAAATACAAGATGAAGGCATAGTATTATTTATCTTAATCCTCCACTAACCTAGGTAGTCCAATGCATCCCTTGTAGTGCACATTGCATGATGTTGACAAGGTCCCCATTGATTTCTTGATGTATGAAACTAATATTTCTCAAATGGACCGTGATAACTAGAGTTTCATGATCAAGTGAGCCACATTTGTATTCACCAATGTATAATGGCTATTTTCAATTCATGAGATATCAACATATGAATTTGTCGAGTGTACCATGTGTCATTATAGTATTAATAGCAAAGTTGTAGAAAACCCCTTTAACCATGAGTGACTTATAATATAACTTGGTAGACTTGGCTGGTGCTCTGTAGTTATGTGAAGTAGGTTGAATAGATGCACAACTTTTCACTCAAATTTCCTATGTATTTTGCCCATATGTAAGATAGTCTATGGGATAATTTACCATCTCCCGATGTTCCAAATATCTATATTTGATGCTCATGTTGTATCGACACATTTACTAATGTGCAGTAGAAGTAGGGATGAATGTTAACATCAACACTCAATAGAGAAGTGTTGGAACCAATGACATTGAGATGAGATAAGTCATATAATTTATCAATTTTTGATGTATGCTCCAAAGTATGAGTGGAATGACAAATGTTGGATCCTTGATGGATGAAGATTAATACACATTGGGAATTGTTGTTCAGAAGAGGGAGGGGGATGAAAGTGAATGCCCCCCAACTATGTAAGTGATTGATATCATCTTTAGTATTTTCAAAATTAGCATAGCTAAGTGGATCAATGTTCAAGGAGACCCAGTTATATGATGAAACAGGACACTGATTGTACTTTAGGCTTCACCTTGATAGGGTCCACTTAAATTGGAGATTCAAAAACCCATGTCAACTACAGTATATTTTCTTGTTAACAAGTGGTTCCTTTTCTCTGCAGATGAATCTTGAGAGGTGGTAGGATCATAAATCATTTAATTGATCTTGAAAACCATAGATGGGCTTTTCTTATTTTAAATAGGTCACTTCATAATAGTAAGGTTACTTAGTAGGAGGAACTGTTAGACTAAAATTTGCATAGGTGACATACTTGACTTGAGTAGATGCATATATTGTTGAGTGTTGAAAAAGGAAAGTTTTCTACAAGTGATGGCATGATGCACATGTAGACATAGACAATCAGATTTAGGAGTGTATAGACATCTTCATGGGCATACATATGATTTTAGCAAATAATCAAATTCTATTTTACATTACTAAGTAACTTTCCTATCACTGAACCATATAATAATTAATTACATTATGACATTCCATGTTGCATTCTATAAATGGTAATGACATTTACATGTTTAAATACATGCTTATAAAATAGTGTCAACAGGATTATTACATGTCTTTCTAGTAAAGTGGGACCAAATATGAGACTCTTAATGTTATGACTTGAAGCTCACTAATATGGGTACATGTAGTGAACATACACTTGCAGATGAGATGGAGGGGAGAAAAATAGCAAACGAGCCTGAGAAGTGTCCTTAAGATGTTAGATTCATCTCCATTTGAGAGATGTAATTGTGAATTCTATAGCCTTAAACTTGTATTGAAACAAATAATGTAAAGCGTGAATTGAGTCCAACATATATTGATTAGATGGAGGATCATAAGACTAGATTCGTCAAATAAATGATAAAAAATAGGACTTATTTCGTGTGATGGGTATCTTTAGGAAGATACATGGTTCTAGGGATTTTTTGGTCATAGAACATCTTGACAATCGGGATGCATCAAGTAAATCAAAACAAAGAAATTTGACCATGATAAAGGAAAAATGAAAACCTAAGCATGAAGATCGAGTTTGGGTTCACCAAAATGATTAAACTAAAATGGAATATTTAGTCTAATCTAATGCTATAGAACCTCATTAAATAAATGGAATGCTGAAAGTACCCAAGCAATCTAAGCAATAAAACATGTGAAACTCTAATTTGAAAGATAGGGTTAAAAAGGCCTTAACTGATTTACATTGTCTGAGGTTGCGGGACTGTGCCACTTGGAGACTGGCTAGACAAGATGAGGATTTCGCCACACAGAGCTTAAGAAAATGTAGATATGGAAATGTCTAGCCAGACTAGAGCATCCTGGAGAAGGATAGGCACCTGGGGCATTCTTATGATTTGGGCATAGTGGTATGTGGAAATGACTAGGAAACCTCCTTTGAGGTATCATTAAATGATCGTCTGTGTTCACATCTTGTCACGTGAATGTCGCTGAACTTCATTGGATGTCGCTGTTTCAGAGATGGAGGAAACACCTATAAAACCCTCAAGAAAAAGCATCAAAACCCTAAAAAATAAAGATGCATATGATGGGGTGGGACTGTCCTTAGCTACCAAATGGATGAAATTATCATTGAGCATTGCACTACATCTTAGACCCAACTGAGTGCTAGGTGTGTGTGTGTGTGAAAATCATGCTCTAGGTGTTCTTGTACTAGTCACACTTTGTGAGTAGACAAGCAATAACTATATGTAGAATGTAAATAGAATGGTGCATGGAATAGAATAAACTCCCCTCCTATGAAGTGTGATGTAGATGAACCAACCTTATCCCTTGTGATGGAGATAGATTGATACAAATGGAGCAATAAAAGCCTTGTTTGGATGTAACCTTAGGTGGTGAATACATAAGTGCTTAGTGCTTGGTTCCTCATTATGGTCTCATAAACTTTATATTTATATGGTTCTGTTGTTCTACAATTTGTCTCATTAACCCCTGAAAAGGGTGACCACCAAAAATATAGAAAGATCAAATGACTAGAAAGTGTCTAAAATGATGAGAGTAAAGTACAAAGAGGATTAGGGCATCCCAAAGGGGATTCAGGGTGCCTAGGGCACCCCAGTCCTAGTTTAGCACCCCGGTTAAGTAAATAGCAAGACCGCAAGTATGAAAATACTCTAGGAAAGTGTGGGTGCAAGATCGAAAGTAACGATAGAAAGTCAAAGTAAAAATGGCCAAAGAAATGGGTTAATTAGTACAATTTTTCACTCAAGAACCATATGAATAGTAATAGCGATGAAACTGGGACTAATAATTTCCCAAAGGGCATGATTCAGTGTCTACAGATGCACATTCTAGCAGGGGAGATTAGCCTCATTGAGGAAATTATTCAATGCAAAGCAAAATTTGGATCCTTTAACCATATTACTTCATGAGAAACTCCTTTTGATGATGTACAAACACCTTGAATGGAGTTTTTAGAAACATCTCAAAGTTGAATGATCACCTAGATGACCATTTCATTGCTTCAGAGGCATGGAAGTCAAAAAATATGAAGATGTTGAAACTGAACCATAATGAAGTTAATGCCCATTTACATAAAATCATGAATTTTAACCATTCCAAGCTATGAAGTGTCACCATTTAATTTTTTTACATCTGGTTACACACCTAATTTCTAGAAATTGGGAAAATTCCTTAGACATGTAACTGGTGCTCCTGCTATTGAATAAACTAAGGACCCAAATTGGGAATCCACCTACAGAATGTTGTAATCCAACTTTAACTCACGGCAACACAAGCATGGCACTTTAGACATTTATTTATCTCAATCTCATACTACTATTTAGAAGGTTCTTGAGTGAAGAAAGTACTAATTAACCCCCATCCTTTGGCCATCTTGTTTATTTTATTTCATAATTTACGACCTATTACACCCATATGCCCAGCCATTTTTTGACATTCCATGTTATTTTAGCCTTGGCTGGGGTGCCCAGATTTAGTATTAGGGTGCCCATGGTCCCACCAGGGGCGTACCAGTCCTTTTTGCACTTTCCCACCATTTTTGGGCCTCTTCTAGCCATTTTACATCTTTATCTTTCTTTTGGTCAGCCTTTTCAGGGTTAATTACAAAATTAGAGCAAGAGAACCCTATAAATATAAAGTTATGAGACCATAATGAGGGACCTAGCATCATCTACTACTATCACTCCATCTAGAGTTGCATCCATCTATTGCATTGGCATCCACATAGCTCCATCATCAAGGCACAAGCTAGGACATCTACATCACACTTCATAGGGGGAGGGATTCTATTCTATTCCATGCACACATTCTATTACATTTTCTACATTTAGCTATTGCTCGCTATTTCACAAAGTGTGACTGGCACAAGAGCACCTAGGGCACGACATGCACACACACTAACACTACATCCGGGCCTGAAATGTAGTACAACACTTAGTAAGTCTAATGTTGTGGCAGCTGAGGTCACTCTGACCCATTCATTTGCATCTTTTTTTTTTAGGGTTTTTATATTTCCTTTTGGATCTTTTGTAGGTTATTCTCCCTCTTGGAGTATTTGGAGCATTCAACGCAGTACAAGAAAATTAATGTGACATGCAGTGAAGGTTATCAGTCACCTTCTGACCTATGAAGACCAAGTTCTAGAGATTTTTCCCATACCAAGGCACCTATATTTCTTACTAGAGTACCCGTGGGCGCCCCAGTCCTCTTCTAGGCACCCCAGTCTAGACCATATCACCCAGATCCATCCTTTTTGGGACCTCTGACACAGTCATTCCTACTTTCTAATTTTTTAGTCATCACTGTGACACTTTCTGAAAAGCATCTATTATCAACTGAGTTCTTTCCTTTCTCTCTTGCATATTAGGGTTTAGTATTTCATTTTATTAACTTATCATTAACATACTTTTTTACACATTTTACTTCTTTATAGTCTGTTCATATTAGATTAACTATCCCTGCATACTACATAGTTAGTTATTTTAGTTAATCATTTTAGTGAACCTGACCTTTTCACCCTTAGGATCCTCATTTTTCTCTATCATGGGTCCCAAAGTTTCAAGTCTCTTTATCTATTTACTTAAGAGATGTCCTCATTGCTAGGCTATTTTGCAAAATCAGCTAGACTGTATGTATCTGAATGACAATAACTCACCATACAAAATAAGTCATATATTTGATCATTTATCTGACGACTCCAACCCTAGTGATCCTCCATCTACTCAACCCCTATTAGACTCAATTCAAGCCTTACATACATTATTTCAAGATAAATTTTCAGCCATGGAATCCACAATCACATCTCTTAGATCTGAAATTCAACAGCTTAAGGATGTTTCTCAATCACATGTTTGTGCTCCTTCTACATCTTATATGCAATCTATGTCCACTACATGTCATTTAGTTGAACCTCAAGACATGCCATTTCCTAAGCCTCTCATATTTGAGCATAATACTATGCCACATGACATTCTTATTCAACTCCTTAGTCATCAGTTGATTACCCTACCGCCTACTCATTACTATTCTCCCTATCGGTTAGTGAAATATCAATGTCATCCATATTGCAATTATCATCGAATCAATGGACATAATGACAATGATTTCCATACTTTGCATCACATAATCCAAATTCTTAAGCATCAAGGATTATTTCATTTAATGCACAACATCCTATTACAAAGGTTACACCCACATGGGCTCCTAAGTCTATTCCTCCTTCGATTAGTCAAGATCCATCTAAGAAATCACCTATGACATACCCATCTACAACTACTATACCATGTTATATGGCTACTAGTGAGCCTCCCTCTAATATTTCTAAGGAAGTTCTAGATGCTTCTCTTATTCATTACATGCTTGATGTTGAAAATCACTCACATGTGCATAATGATTCTTCTCCTAGTCAGAAAAATACTATAGTTCCATCACATGATTCTCCTATTTATGATGTTGCTTCTTCTCCACTTAATGAGCATCATGCCACCATTTCTCCTGCACCTTCTTCAAACAGAAAAACACCACCTAAGCAATCACCTACGGTATCCCCAAGTCAACAAAGTCAACCACCTATCAAAATTAGTTCACAAACCACTCCTACTAAGTCATCTACTGCATTACCAAATAAACCTAAGAAGTCTCCCTTGAGACTCAATGCAACTTGGCCTCCTCTCAAATCTAAGCTCCAACCAATTAATTTTGTCCCAACAACTAATCCTTCTACTAGTGTTTATGATATATTTTCACTTTCACCTCCACCATGCAAGATTCTTTATCCATTAGGTCCCACCTACTTGTCTTTGGTAGGTAATCTTGTCACTCTACCCTCTTGATGACACACTCATATTATTATGGTTCTTATATGACTGTTGAGGGGTATTTTACCATAAAGAACCTCATTGGTCTTACATTACCATCCATTACATCACCACTACATACACACATCTATCAAGACTTTATCTCCTTACACATCATCAATTAAACAAATCTATATTAGTTTACATCACCCTCATACTATCATTTATCACTAGTACACACATTATCATACACTTGGGGGCATAATATCCCACATCCCCCTAATCTTAGCATCTACACATATCTCACTTTTGCATTCTCATACATCAACCTCATAGCATACGCATACTCATTCAGACTCTAGCAATGTCATTACCTGATGACACACTCTTGTGCTTCGGTTCACACTTGACTATTGAGGGATTACTACACATGAACCCCACACACTACACTCTAGGCATTACACATTGCACTCATCATACATCACATCATACACCCTACATTATACATTTATTCATACATTTTGACATCACACACTTACACACTTATATCATCCACATTTACATCATCATACGATTCATCTACGCATTACATACACTATTAGGATACATTACATATTGCACATTTACATCATACACATACATCATCATTGTGTGTCTAACATTGTCATCCTACATACTGATACTAGCTTCATCAAGTCTATGAGTCATTATATTACAACTATTACATACATTATCTCATGACAATTCCATATATTACACATAGTCACATTACCTATGGCATTGCATTCTACACATTGGCATATTTACACATTCTACTCATCACATGGTCATTTATCCTTACATATACTACATTGTCTTCTACATGCTGCATTCACTACCTGATGACACACTTTATTTCCTCAATCCATACTTGACTGCTGAGGTTTACAAATCAAATGGACCTTACACATCTACTACTCCACCTTTCATCATGCGACAATTCTAGGCTAGTGACATACACTTTAGGCTAAATCATCACCTATTCTCTCATTTTGTAGTGGTATACACCTTAGGTTACATCACCACTCCCTACTATTCATCTTGTAGTGACATACGCTTTAGGCTAAATCATCACCTATTATATCATTTTCTAGTGGTCTACACCTTAGGTTACATCACCACACCCTCCTTACATTTCATAGTGATATATGATTAGTGCTAAATCATCACTCATCCATTCATCTTATAGTGATATACGCTTAGGTTAAATCATCACTTATATGTTCATATAATCATGATATATTCTTTTGTTATAAGGTTCACACACATCGTCACTAGGTCGCATCTCATCACTACACTTACACATTCATCATAACACACTTAGACACAACACACACTACTCGACCATTTCCCCATGATGTACTCTCGTTTATGGTTCATTCTTGACTATTGAGGGGGAAAAAAATGAACCTCACTGCATACATTTCCATCCACTCGGGGGGGCATGCAATGACTCCTATCATTCCATTTTGATTCTATTCCATCCATCGACAATATGCTGCATATTATGGTTACTTATACTTCTTGCTTACTTTTGTTGTTCATGATCACTTTATTACACATGCTAGTTAGATTACTTGTATGTCATTTATCTATACCATCCACACATGCACATTCACACCTTTTTCTAGTTGTGATCACAGATACATGTTTCTTACATGCAACATGGATGCTCACCTTCTACCCTTCCTACACTTGGTCACTGGGGCATCCACATTCGTCTCTTCCAGGTGCTATTGTTTCATTTTTTACTTAGCACTTTACATTACTTATTCATACTTTTGACATACTAGTTATCTTTCTAACATGCTAACAGGTGCTTCATGTGTAACATTTGTTATGTAGGGATATTTGTTTCCATACTTGTTTGTTACATTGTATGTCCTTTTCTGCTATTGTTTGCGGGCCTTGCCCTATGTTTGGTGTGCACACTTGTTTGTTGTTTGCGTCCATGATGGCCTTGCATGTCTTGCGACATCATGAGTGATGTCCCATGTTTGCAACCCACTTTGTGTGGCTTAAGTTTTTATTCTTACATGTTTACATTACTGCTTTGCTTGGTATTTTTACATTGTTTGCATAGCTTATACATTGTTTTCCATATGCATGCATGTTTACACTTGTCTTTGGCTAGCCTTCTTGTTTGTGTGTGCCTTGGTTTTTACCAAGCACTTTCTAGGGTTACAATGTACATGTGGTTGGTCCTCTTTTGGGGCCACATGTCTCCTATCAACGACGTCGCATGTGCCCCCAAAGAGGGGGGCATCATTTGGGGTTTTACATACTAACACAACACATTTACACCGGTTCAGTTCAGTGCACTTTTCACCCTTGGCATTGTGGGTTACATACAATGAGTGGGTTCAGACCAGTCTACAAACCCCATACACAACAAATTTTACAGGACATGGTGTCCTTAGCATTTCTGGGAAGCAGTTACAGGCTTGGAGGTTATAGTGGGTGTGCCTCTCTACACTACTTTGGCCAGTGGCATCAGATCACCCAAAAAACCAGGACAATACAGAGATCTCTACACACAGTTCAGGGAAGTAGTTAGAGCTTGGAGGACACAAAGCATTTCCTCCCTACACTTCTTGGCCTATGGCATGAGATTTCCCAAAAAACTCACAGTACAGGATATCCTTCTACACTTTCTCTCTCGACATGGATTAGGTGCACATGTTCCATTTTTACATTTTCCATTTACATTTATATTTTACATATTTTACATTCACATGCATCTTTTACATAACATTTTTACACTTACATACATACATATTTGACTACTTGATCATTTTCTCCTTGCAGGTCTGGCCGTATGAGAAACAAGCAGTCAAATGGGGGAAACAACAACAACATAAATGTCAAAAAAAATACACACACTTTACTAACCATGCAAGTACACTACACACTACGGCAGCTACACACATGCATTCTGCCCTAGGTTCACTCTCATCACTTTTTCTTTGTGCATTTTTCATCTATAGTTTCCATGCTCCTCCATATTTTTGTCATTCCACACTTTTGTCTAGTCCTTCGCACGTTTCTACTACACTCTTCATGGACATCAGGTACGCATCTCTATCTACTTTATGTTACCGAGCTTTCCACTCACCAACATAAAGTGGGGGAAAAATGTAGTCACAAAATCATGCACTTTAGACATTTATTTATCTTGGTCTCATACTACTATTTAGAAGGTTCTTGAGTGAAGAAAGTACTAATTAACCCCCATCCTTTTGGCCATCTTGTTTATTTTATTTCATAATTTACAACATATAACACCCATATGCCTAGCCATTTTTTGACATTCCACATTATTTTAGCCTTGGATGAGGTGCCCATTTAGTACTTGAGAACCCATGGGTGCCCTGGTCCCACCAGGGGAACCCCGGTCATTTTTCTACTTTCCCACTAATTTTGGGCATCTTCTAGCCATTTTACATCTTTATCTTTCTTGTGGTCAACCTTTTCAGGGTTAATTACGAAATTAGAGCAAGAGAACCCTATAAATATAAAGTTATGAGACCATAATGAGGGACCTAGCATCATCTACTACTATCACTCATCTAGAGTTGCATCCATCTATTAAATTGTCATCCACATAGCTCCATCATCAAGGCACAAGCTAGGACATCTGCATCACACTTCATAGGGGGAGGGATTCTATTCTATTCCATGCACACATTCTATTACATTTTCTACATTTAGCTATTGCTCGCTATTTCACAAAGTGTGATTGGCACAAGAGAACCTAGGGCACGACATACACACACACACACACAAGAACTACATCTGGGTCTGAAATGTAGTGCAACACTCAGTTTAGTAAGCCCACTATTGTGGCAACTAAGGTCAGTCTGACCCATTCATTTACATCTTTCTTTTTTTAGGGTTTTGATACTTCCTTTTGGTATTTTGCAGGTTATTTCTTCCTCTTGGAATATTTGGAGCATTCGACGTAGTACAAAAAAATTAATGCAATAGTAGCGAAGGATATCAGTCACCTTTGGGACCTATGAAGACCAGTTCTAGACCATTTTTCCCAGACCAGGGCCTTTTTTACCAGAGCACCCGTGGGTGCCCCAGTCCTCTTCTAGGCACCCCAATCTAGTTAACCATATCCAGATCTTAATCCTTTTCGGGACCCTACATAGTCACTCCTGCTTTCTGATTTTCTAGTCATCACTGTGACACAGTCTGACAGGCATCTATTATCAGCTAAGTTCTTTCCTCTTCTCTTCTTACACCTTAGGGTTTTAGTTTTACTTTTACATAATTGCCTAGTCATTAGCATATTGTTTTTGTGCATTTACTTACTTCGTTATATGTCCTCCTAGATTAGATTAACTATCCTTTACTACATTAGTTTAGTTAATTTTAGTTTGTTTTGAGTTTTTTACTGTGGGATCTTGGTGACTGAGATCATGGAGGGATGGTAGAGTGAATGCAAGAAATAAAAATGCAATGGATAAATTTTAAAAAAATCACCAGAGTTCCGGGTGCAAATGGAGCAAATGTGGGGAATGACGAAAAATTGCAAAGTGTTGTTTTTATAGTGTTTGACAACCTTGAGGGAGGGAGGGTGAATTTTTTTAATCCCCCTTGTCCCCTTGGAAATGGGAGTAAAAAATGTGCCTTAACCCTAGGGTGACACTTGTCACACATGTAGGAGTAGGTGAGGGGGCTGGAAAATGAGCAAAAGGACCTTAGAAGAGGTTTTCTTGGGTCATATTGCATGTCCATGGGATAAATGGGAGGAGGGGAACAAATGTTTTTCCCTGATGTCCACTTGGAAAATAATTGGAAAATGGGGGGCACAAAAATGAACTTGAGTTCCATAATGACACATTCCTCAAAAATTTTTGTTTAAGTATTTGAATATTGTACCATTTCATGGGGAAGTGCCATTGAAAGTGACATATCTTAAGCTCTTCCATGAAGTTTTTGACATTTATTTAAGATTATTTTCATTGGACCATTGAATTTTTAGAATGATGGGATGGGTACCATGTCTTTTTTATTCCTTTAACCCTCATCAAAAACTCCCTTTTTCTTGGGATCACCAGCTATGCCTACAAAATAATCAGCTACATAAAAAATGCATGGGGCTTGAGAATAATACGAGCCATTATCACCATGTAGAGAAGGATTTAAATATCATGTGTAACATTTATATTTTTATTTTATACCCCTTGGAGAACTCATTTTTTAGTGTCTTGGAATCATCTCCCAAAGTTCTGGTACCTTACCGTAGTCCAAGCTCCCTTTATCGAAGGGGAAAAGCCCGCTTTTGGTATTAACTTGCTCCAAAATCACCAAATCTTCATCCAATTGATGGTCACAAAGTAACTTGAATGATGTTCCTATCTCCTCATTCACCACTTCATGATAAATTTGAGCCTTCACCTTCTTCCTAAAGGGTGTGCACCATTCTCATGATGAAGGCTAAAAATAACCATTCCTTAAGTCTCTTGAATTGAAAAACTGTCTTGAAATGTTAATCATCTCCAGAGCACTTGAATGATCATTGATTTACATAAATCACCTATCATAAATGTTAAAAGAACACATTATGCCACTTGCAAGGACATTCCATTAGGTCTGACGCAAGGGATAGAATGTCTCTGGAGGGATTTCTGAAAAGGTCTACAATGTAAAAAATCTTCAATGACACCTTAGAACCCATGATAGTAAATGCCCTAAATTTCAAGATAAATTTTACCCTTGTAAAACCACTAGAAAACACTAATTAAATTAGTTATTTAAATAATCCTATTTATCTACTCACACTCCACTCCACTCCACTTCTATACCCCTATAATGGTGGGGTCAAAAAAGCTACATGTACAACTATCTTCTCGAACAAAATCCAAGGCATATTTATTGCCCCTGCAAAGCTGCAACTACACAAACGAAATCCAATGTCTATTTTAGGAAATTATAATCATGAACATGTAACCCATTCAGACCTTGATCCAATATTCATTGCCTCACCCTCAGCAATAAAAATAATGTGAATCATTTGTAAATCATCCTTGGAAGCTTTGTGTAATTCCAACCAACTTCTGCCAAATTTTCCATCAAGTATCCTTGTGTCTATCTACTCATAACATTTGCATACTTATACATTTGGATATCATTTCAAGTTAGCATCCAAAATCCTTTTAAATACAATATTCTACAAGTTTAATACTTCCACAATCTTACTTGAGGTTTGCAAGGAAAATATTGGAGAGAGGTATACTATTTCATTTCTATTTATCTTTCACCTCTGCTAAGTTTTTCACTGCTTGCATTCTAAAATTAATTCTAGAATTAATTCCAACTTAATTCCTATCCCTTGTAGCTAATATAATGAAACATTTATTTAATTAAATGATCAATTATACTATCAAAATTTTTAACTATATTAAATTATTTACTCTAAATAATGCATATTTATTTACTCACACTCCACTCCAAGTCCACTTCTATCTAACCCTACAATAGTGGGGGTAACACTGTATGCACAAATATTTTCCCACACAAAATCTAAATATTCATTGCCCTTGTAAAGTTAAATCATGTACAGACCAAATCCAATGGCTATTTCAAGAAATTGTAATTATGAATTGTAACCCATTCAAACCTTGATCCAATATTCATGGCCTCACCCTCATAGGTTTCTATAAAAAAACATTTGTCACTCCTTTGTAAATGATCATTGGACCTCATTTGTGTAAGTTGCATAAACCAACTTCTACCAAATATTTTGATTCACTCATTGACTTGTGACTATCTGCTCATATGCCAGAGTCTCGTAAATTAGGATTCATTAAATATTTCAATTCACTCCATTGACTTGGACCTCATCCTCCCAAGTCTCATAAATCAGGAATCATTGAATCTTTTGATTCTCTCTGTTGACTTAGACCTCATCCACCCAAGTATCATAAATTTGGGATCATTGAATCTTTTTATCCCCTCCATTGAATTAGACCTTGTTTTCCCAAGACACGTAAAGTTGGACTCCATGAATATTTCAATTCATTCCATTGAATTGGATCTCTTCCACCCAAGTCTTGTAAATTAGGACTCCTTCAATCAATTATTCATTGAAAATATTTCGATCTCCTCCATTGACTTGGACCTCATTCCCCCAAGTCTCGTACATAAGGAACAATCATGATTCATAAACATGGAACTCTCTATTGATGAACCCATTACATACCCTCATCCGTAAAAATTTAGAAAAATTAAAAACCATAAAAGGAGAATAAAAATCCATAGTAAACCCCTTCTTAAAGGAGTATTTAAAAATAAAAAGCAGAAAATTAATTCCAAATAGTTTTAATCATTTCATCTATTAGAGGAACTCTCTATTACATAATTATTATATATTCACATTACTCAGCTCTATGACATAGGTTAATCTTGTTCCTATTGGGCATTAAGTGTCTCATCGTTGTTATGGTATTTACAATTTCAGATATTTTAACCTACGGTTTTGTCTCAAAGCTTTCTGATGGAAACTTCTCCTTCCAAACACACACTCTTTCACAGAAAGCGTTAACTTATTTTCCCAGACCTTTTGACTGTGCATATTAGTCTACGATATTGAACCCTTGCGTCTTAGTAGTTGCATGTGGCTGAGATTTGGGGGAAAATATTCCTTCCCAACAAGCACAATATGAACATACAAGGAAAAATAAATCTAATAATATTGTATATATATATATATATATATATATATCAATCATCACACCTTTCTTCCTTCACAGTCTTCAGTGATAAGCTCATCTTTCTTACTAGTAGTCCGAGACTAAGAAAGGGGGCATGTATCCTTACTCACCTAAGTTTTGTCTTCGGTGTTGATCCCTTGCCTCTTACTAATGGTATACGAAAATATGTAGGGGGTCAATTCAAATAAAAAAGTGAATAAAATAAAGCCTTTAAAATATCTAAATCAAAAGTACTTAATCATACACATCCCAAGAAATTTATCATGTTAAGAGAGATAACAATTCCTTCAACCAAATATTGTCAATCAGTAGGCCATCAACGGATCTAAGTCTAGTTAAAATATCTAAAGTGAAATAATTTTGGAATCGTTCAAGTAATCTTGCCTGGAGATGAATCACATTTTCTTGAATGAATATTGTTACACAACTTGTGTCTTGGCATTCATCATATTTATTTTCATATCACTATTCTCCTAGTTCTCATGTCCTTCTTGGCTCTTGGTGATGAACCCTCACATCTTCTTGGTTCCATGGAGTCAGGATTGTAGTGATACATCCTCTAACTATATAATCTATGTTCGAGCAGTGGGATGAAATTCTTATAATTGTTTGAACATGAGTTCAGACAGTGCACCCTTACCGAGTCAAAACTACAAAAAATTGAAATATGTTTCAAAAACTCAAAAATATTCAAATATGTTAAAAACCCAAAAATATACAAATATATTTAAAAATCCAAAAACATAGAAATACGTTCAAAAACATCAAAATATGTTTAAAACATAAAAAGATTCGAATATGTTTCAAAAAGTGCAAAAACATTCAAATATGTTCAAAAATCCAAAAGGTAAATAGTTTTAAAGGGACTATACCCTGTTACAAAAAGGGCTCACTAGCCTGATATAACTATGAAGATTCAACAAAAAAGGATCAAAATCCAGATAGAACACTATTTCCAAAAGTAACCAAGAGTTAGTTACAACTAGAAGCAAAAAAAGGACAAAGACTGCAACAAAACCACAAAAAAGTAGAAAAGTCAGAACAAAAAGATCGCAAAAGAACAACATCTTCAACGAATCCCGCCAGCCCAAGTGAGTCTATTTCTTGGATGCTCTTTCAATTCTGGACTGGATCATTTGCAGTGAGGTAAACAACGCCAGTGTGGTTATGTGCGTTGAGTCCAAAGCATCCAGTTGCGATATGGTCAGACTCCTCTCTTTATCATTCCCCCAAATAGTTGCAGGGATCCCACTGAGCATGGCAATGCTCCAAACTTGCTGCTCTAAAAATTCACTTATGGCTTTGAAGATAGCCATGTTGTGATCATGTCTATCTTTAGCTCTCCCCAGTCTAGTGTCTAGAGAGTTCAACTTCTTATAAATATCAGTAAATTGATCCTTGCCATTGTCATTCTCTTCATCAAATTTTCTTTTCCCTTTCTGCTTTTCCATACGCTGAAGGTCCTTCTTCAGCTGCTTCATCTCTTTCTCCAGGGATTCCAGTCTATGAGGCACTTGAGACTCCTCCTGATGTAGGGCCATTTCAATACCAACATTGCTGATATGTAGCAAGTTTTGAGCAACCTCCATCTCTTTGGAGCTTCTGAGAATCCTGGCAGTGTGAGGGGTGTCCATTTTCTTAGGGTTCTTGGTTTTGGATTTGGAAGGGGTGGCAAGAATGGGAGTGGGAGCAGAGGAGGTGGTAGCGTGTGGATCACTAGGAGCAATCGGGAAGCTAGGGAACTTGGAAACACAAAGCTTGTGCAACAGGAAAATAAGGCCTTGATGTAAAGGAATAACACAAAATCTAGAACAGAGTGCTGAAGGGAATTGAGAAGGTAGTACAAGAAGTAGACCGTAAAATGCCTTCTAAAATGGTTTAAAAAGACAAGGTGCTTAACAAGGACCGTTTTATAACGCCCTTCCAAAGAAATATATCTGACCATCATATTCGTCACTTCATCATACGACGTGGGAATAGAACTTACCCTTATGCCCGCAGCAAAAAAACTCAAGCTCCTCACCCTCGTTTGAGAATTTCTTGGCCTCGATGACCCTGTCAATCCTTTAACTGAAAAAATGGTAGCCCTCCAGTTCCAGGCATGTAGCCTCAGCAATCAGCTCCTCATTCATAGTAACCTGGTGGCCACCATACTTGACCCTTCTATCCTTCCAATCCGTAGTAAAGTGAACCGAAATGTTCAGGTCATGAACTTGAATGTGTTCAATGAAATTTGAAATGCCTCCCTTATGCAAGAGGTTCCAAAGTACCTCATTATTCTTCTAGGCCGGATTGTAACATGGCTCTAATAGACACAGCGCCCCTCCCATTTTCTCCTTCTTCCTACAAATCCTGTGAATTTCCTATGCAAAACCCTCGTAAGAGTTATTTCTTTCTAATGACTGTCCTATTTTTTGAAATTCCTCCCACATGTGCAAGGTTTAATAGCTTTAATGTGGCCGTAATAAGGAGGATAATTCACACAAGTGTGATCTTTCACCTTCGTTAAGGCCCGCTCCCTGTCATAATTAAAATTACTCCACATATGTAATCCCATAATTATCCACATTAATGCTAGTTTGAACCTCCTTAGGGATGTTATTTACATTATCCCATATGATAAGATTAATATTGATGCCCATATTGGCCAATGTGTCCACAACCTTATTCCCCTCCCTATAGGTATGTCTAATGATGATATTCTTGATATTTTGACAAATATTTCTTGCTTCCATAATGAAGTCCTTGATGGTCCAGCTAGGAGGAGAAGTTTGGTTTAAATGGTTGATGATATTAAGAGAGTCCCCTTCCAAAATTAAGTTCTGGATATCATAATCTTTGGCAATCCTTAGCCCCCAAAGAGCAGATAGGGCTTCAGCATAATGATTCATCTGAATCCCCATTTTACCAGCATAAGCAACAACTAAACAACCTTTGTGATCCCTAATAACCCCTCCCCCAGTAGCAAGACTAGGGTTACCCTTGGAGGCACCATCAAAGTTGAGTTTATGCCAGTTTCTCTCAGGAGGAATCCAATGAATCAAAGACCTATCAATGTTTGAGGTATTCCTAATCTGCAAACTAGCAGTTCTAATCTTCCAATTGGAAAGAATGTACTCTTCATCAATAGGATACTTCTTATTTTTGGGAGGTTTGAATCTCCCAATATTATCTTTAACAGCATGCCCAATCTTAACAAAGCTGAGCTTGCAATGCTGCTTGTAATTTTTGAAAATGATATCATTCATATCTTTCCATATTCTCCAGATAATATGGGGCATGACCAGTTTCCAAAGTCTTCTCACAACACAATGTTTAAAAGGAGGAATCCATTGGGTCCATAATTGGATGAAGTCCTTAGGTACCGTCCAGAGAACATTGAACTTGGATAAGGCATAGCTCCAAATCATGGTAGCATAATCACAGTGGATAAAAAAAGTGTGCTTAATATCTTCAAAGGCGAAATATTTTTTGCATAGGTGACACCTATTAGGCATTATGAACCCTTTCTTTATAAGGTTATCATTAGTAGGAATTCTTCCTCTGAGCACAAGCCAAAAGAAAAAGTTGATTTTAGGGGTTAACTCAGTCATCCATATTTTTCTCCAATTAAATTCATTCTGGGTATTCTCAAAGTAAGAATTATATCCATATTTAACCATATAGTCCCCATCTCTAGAATTGTGCCAAACAATTTCATCTTTGACGTTCACTTGATTCAAGGGGATGAGGTCCAATTGCTCCTGAAGAGAGGACAACACAGAGTTCAAATCAAAACCATCCACTGAGAGTTGTTTCCATCTCTTTTTATTTCCATCAATTTCCATGTAATCGATGACCTTAGTACCATATTTCTATTCCAGACTCTCCTTAGCTACACCAAATCTATCATTGAGGCTAAGATTAGACCAATTATCACTCCAAAAACTGATGTCTCTGCCATTTCCCACTTTCCATCTACATCCTTGCTTGATAAAATTCCTGGTAAGAATCAAGTTGTTCCAGAAAATGGAGCCATGGGGGAGTTGTTCTATATGTAGGAAGGAGGAAGCTTTTTTCTACTCTAGATATTTAGCCTTAATGAGATCTATCCAAGGTTGTTCCTCCGAAAGCAATCTCCAACCCATTTTTGTAATTAAGGCCATATTCATTTTTCTAATATCTTTTATGCCCAAGCCCCCAATCCTTTTAGGAGTGCACACTTGATCCCAGGCAACCAGGTGATATTTAAATTTTTCCTCCATTCCCTGCCATAAAAAGTGTTTCTGAATCCTTTCAATTTTTTCTCTGAAGGTAGAGGGAATGTTGTACAAAGACATAATGTAGATAGGCAGATTTTGAAGAGTGCTTTTGATAAGATAGACATTTACCAGCACTGAAAGAATGGCTCCTTTCCATCCTGCCAATTTATTTTGGAATCTTTCTAGTAAGTCATTCCAGACTTTGTTAGAAACTTTTTTAGTACCCAAGGGAAGCCCCAAATAAGTAGTCAGAAGCACATTGATTTTGCATCCCAATACTTTAGCAATTCTATTATGTCTTTCCAAAGGAGTATTGAAAAATAAAATGGAGCTTTTGTCAAAGTTGATCTCTTGCCCAGAAGCAGCCTCATAAAATTTCAAAATGGACTTGATCGCCTTAGCTTCCAGTATAGATGCCACTAAGAGCAGGATAGTGTCATCCACAAATTACTGATGAGAAGTTGTTTGATTCGTAGAGGTAGGTTTAGTGCCTTTTAGAAGACCATCTTTAACAGCTTTGGTGATTGTTCTGCTGAGGCTATCAGCCAACAAAATAAAGAGAAGAGGGGATATAGGATCCCCCTGTCTTAGTCCCCTACTACTGGTGAAGTATCCCACAGGTTCACCATTAACCACCACAGAGAATCTAGCAGTAGAGATGCGGGCCTTGATAACTCTTCTGAATTTTTCATGAAATCCAAATTTGGCCAAAACTTTGTCAAGAAAAGACTAGGATACTTTATCGAAGGCTTTATTCATGTCAAGTTTAAGGACCATGCTAGCCTTTTTATTATTATCCATAGAGTGAATAATCTCATGAACCATTATCACACCATCTTGAATAATCCTACCTCTGATGAACCCACTTTGTTGTTTTGAGATTAAATCATTCAAAATGGACTGCAGTCTGGTGGCAATAATCTTAGTAAAAATTCTATAGACAACATTAACCAAGCTAATGGGTCTAAAATATTTGAAATATTTAGCATCCATTTTTTTGGAGCCAACACTATGTGGGTATTATTAAGCTCTTTCAATAAATATCCAGTTCTAAGAAATTCATTTATAGCCCTTAGGAGATCGTCTGAGCAAATTTCCCAAAAAAATTGAAAAAAATTGATAGAGAAGCCATCAGGTCCCGGAGCCTTATCTCCTTCAAGAGAAAAAACAACTTTCTGAAGCTCCTCCAAAGTAACAACTTTGGTAATATCTTTAAAACATTTAAATATGTTCAAAACTCTAAAAACATTGAAATATGTTCAAAAACTCAAAAAACATTCAAATATGTTCAAAAATGAAAAACATTCAAATATGTTCAAAAACCAAACACAATATAAAACTAGAAAACACCAAAAATAGTATAAAACTGGCAAAAAGCAAAACATTCAGAAAATGTTTGATAAAATCTCAACAATTTAATAACATAGTTCAAAAATATTACCATTTGACGACAATCCTATTGATCGTTCAAGATCATCTTCCGATAATCACTTTTCTTGGACATGGTATATATCTATACTCGAGGCAAAAAAATCAATTACCCTTTTGCAATATAAAGTTTCTCGAGGCACACTTGGATTTCAATTAATTCCAATACAAATCAAACTTCAATGGGATCTTATAAGAGTGTTTTTGGAATATCTAAGATCACTCTCCTCTTCATCCCAATCCAATCCTCTTGCGTTCTAAGCTATCACTTGGGGGAATTCATATCTTTCTAATTATTCAATGTGGAACACATTAGGGGTGTCATTAGACATTGTTATTGAAAATTATGTTGTACAATTTCAGTTTGTCAACATTGTGATGATGCTTTTACTTTTGTTAGTTTGTTATTTTGTTGTACTTTGTTATTGTAGACCAATTACAGATGAATTATTAGCATCTTAGTTCACATATAACTTTGGTGTAGTTAATTCCTGTTCATATTGGGTTTGTTTGACATGTTTTTTTGTGTTTTTGAATCACTTGTACATATTGTGTTATCATCCTAGTTTATTAAATAAGCCATGGTGTGTTTTCCTTTCACTGTGTATTTCAGTTTGTTTACATTTCTTTGTATTTGTGCTAATTGCAAGTACTTTGTGGACATCACATTCACCTTTATAATAGTATCATCATTGTCACAATAATCATCTATACATAATGAATAAATATTTTGTCCAGCTAAGTTATGAGCATGGAAGCATAAGCCTCACATCTCACATCATCATAATCTCCATGGGGCCATAAATTCAATGGGGGAAATCAGGTGTACCAAACACACCTCTCCCCTTCCTTTACATCAAAATTTAAAAATCATATATTCACAATCATATCAATTTAAAAATTCAAAAAATTCATAAAAATTTAAAAATCCAAACAAAAATTCAAATATAGGAAAAATCCTAAAAAATTACAAACACATGAAAATATTTCAGCAATACAACACAATCTTGATAAAATCACACTTTTAACTCCTACCCTAGTAATCGTTCTAATCTTATGATTATCATGATACCTCATCTCCACTTTGCATATTAATATCCCTATATGGGGTAAGTCAAATCCATTATTTCCTTCATGATATAACTTCGTTTGGGGAAATTTCAGCTCTCATTCCCCCCACATTTGATAAGTTTAATGCTCATGGGAAATGATCCTTTTCAAATCTCAGATAAATTTTCAATGCATCCAACAAGAGTGTCATTAGGAGTATCTAAGATCACTCAGCTCTTCCTTATGATCCTATCCTCTTGTATTTCATAAGTTTAGTGCTTGGGGTCATTTGCATCTCCCTAATCATCACTGTGGCACATATTAGGGGCATAGTTAATTGTTTTATTTTCAAAGTTGTGTTGCATTGTTGATCTTACTTTTTGGACTAATTAGACATATTTCGTTATCATCTTAGCTTCTTTATAGCTATGGTGTAGACTCTTATGGTGTATATTAGGTTTTTTTTTTCATTTTTATCTTTTCTTTGTTGTGTGTGTGTTGTGTTTTATGCACATAATGGGTTAAAAATCTTGATTCTTTTATAATCATGTTGACAATTCTATTACGCAATTGAAAAATAAGATTTCTCTAAATTTCACTCTCCAAATGATGTTCATGCTACAAGCATGATCCCTCCCATACTCCTTCAAATTCCTTGCCTTCTTCCTATCAAGTAACTATCCACCACTTTTTTGCATCACCCACCCACTTGAGGGGGCATTCCCTTACCATTCTACTCATTGGGGAATCCAAATGCTTCACTTTCTTCTGCTCGTTAAGTCTACATGCGTCTACTATCTTTAAAATGTTATTACTTCATAATAACACTTTAAAGAGGGGGAAATGTAGACACCCCTAAAAATACATACCTATTTCTAGCCTATTTCCATCCCATTAGAATTAATTAAATTAATTCTATCCTACTAGAATACATCCCTTTAGAATTAATTAAATCATTTAAATCATAACCCTTTAGAATTAATTAAATTTTTTAATTACATACTCCTACCCTATAGAATTGATTAATTTAATTCTATTATACTTTTGGAATTAATTAAATTAATTCCTAACACCCATTTAGCTAATGTAATTAAACATTTATTTAATTAAATGATTAATTATCCTCTCACAACTCATAACTAATTAAATTAGTTATTTAAATATAAATAATCCTATTTATCTACTCACTCCACTCCACTCCACTCCACTCCACTCCACTTCTAGAACCCTACAATGTGGGGGTAGTAAAGCTACACATACAACCATCTTCCGCATAAAATCCAAATATTCATTGCCCCTGCAAAGTTACAACTTTACAGACCAAATCCAATGGCTATTTCAAGAAATTATAATTATGAACATGTAACCCATTCAAACCTTGATCCAATATTCATGGCCTCACCCTCAGCTATAAAAAATTGGCCATCCGTTGTAGATATTCCTTAGAAGCTTTGTGTAATTGCAACCAAATTCTACCAAAATCGCCATCTACATCCTCGTGTCCATCTTCTCATAGCATTTTCATTTCTACATTTGGAGAACAATTCAAGAGCATCCAAAATCCTTTAAAGTACAAGATTCTACAAGTTGAATCCTTCCACAATCTTACTTGAGGTTTGTAAGGAAAATCTTGGAGAGAGGTATACTATTTCATTTTTGTTTATCTTTCAAAACTACTTGAGTTTTTCACTTCTCACATTCTGGCACACCTGGTGGGATACCCATGCTTCATTAATCATTTTTAGATTATATTTTAGTAATCTAATCATTTATGTGTTTTATTTGTGTGATTCTAAAATTGTTATTTAAGTTTCACGCTATTAGGTGCAACAGAGAAGGACAAAAACAAAAAAACATAGTTTTTTGGCTGTTTTTGCTAAATTTTAATCATTTCTAGATTCCTTGCGCTAGCGTTTCACATGAGATTTACGTTAGCATATTTGTGTATGCACTTTTGTGTTTGTGTGCGCTAACATGCTTATCCTTGCGCTAGAGTATTAAAGATTTTTTCATTATATGTGCCTGTGTTTCATTGTACATGTTTCCGTTTCATTGTATGTTCTTTTATCATGCTTATGTTCTTGTATATGCACTAGTGTTACCTATTAATGCTAGTGAACTCAAGTGCACACACTAGCATGACCTCACCATTTTTCTTTAATTTTCTGCATTTTCTAGTAAGTTCTTTTTCTTCTAGCCTTTGTTTTAGAGTTATTTCTGACTCATTTCTTGTAGTTTTATTTCCAAATTAATTTAAGTGTTACATTTTATTATTAACTTCTATTTTTGTCTAAACATAACAATCTCACACGTATGCTCTTCTCTCACTATTTTATAAGTGATCTTGAGAATCAAAAACATGATTTTTTACTTTTTCATTGTTTTCTCTTATGTCTAACCTCAGGAAAACTTCTAACTCTGGAAAACTTCTAACTCTTTGTTTGTAGACCATTCTTATGAGGATTGTTCTTAAAACTTCTAACTGCAGGGTGCCATTATCATTGATTCAAGCAAACCCCTTTATCACATTTTTTATTACATTTTTTATAAAACTCTTTTATTTAAATTTTTGAAGACGAGATTATTCCCTGATACCATTGTAACTATGGGAAGTGCATGGATAAGGGCTAGAAACTCATTGTGAGGAGTACCAAAGGAATTCCCAAAGTAGTTGGTGCCTTGAGTGAACTGGATGACGAAACATGAACCCCCCACACAACTGACTAGTATTCCTTTTATGAGGAATTAGAGTCAAAGTTATCCATAATGGTGACCTCGATTTGATCCTTTGAGCGGAGTAAAATATGGATTATCGTATCAAGAAGGGTAAAGTAAAGACGAAAAGTAATAATAGTGTCATGCTCACTTGAATAATCTTTTGGCATTTAGGGAGAGAACTTTATTCTAGGAAACCACACCTTGACTATGCCAACTTAAGTTAGAGGCCCTCCTTCCATAACCATCATTTTCATCAATTTTTCTTTTTATGTGTTAGTGATTTTGTATTCCACACTCATATCATACAATCTCCATCATCCACCTCTTTTTAAATATACCAAATACCCCTTATTTGGATTTTTCATCATTGAATATTCCTCCAATATACCTTATTTGGATTTTTCATCATGTCTTTTCAAATATTCCAAATATTCTTACCTTGGAAATCTTTGGATTATCTTCTTTTTAAAACTTCTTCCATCAAATTAATCCTTCAGTTGTGGATACCCGCATCACTTTTTAGTTCATTCTTACCTTAGTCTTAATCTTTTTGGATCTTTATCACATTCCCCAAGCAGTCCAAGCAAATATTTCTTCCCATCAAAGTCTTTTAATTTAACATGAGTTGTTAATAACCTATGCTCTCACCATCTCCATCACTTTAACATTCACTTTGTAAAATTTTAGTAATCTAATTTCTACATCTCTTATCATATATTCACTTTATCACGGTCAAATGTCATCAAGATCTTATCATTACTATCATTCTCCATTCACTTCTTTTATTTTCAACATAGAAATTTTTAATTCACTCTAAGAACTCTCCCATACTACATCTACAAATTTAGCATTCACTTTGTTAAATTTTAGCACCATTTGATTTCTACAACTCTCTATTTCAGCATTCACATTTTTGATATTTAAGTACTTAACCCTACCATTTCTAAGTCTCTTCCATATTAACACTCATTTTTTAAGGGTTGATTACTCATCAATCGTGTTTCCCATTATCTTCCATCTTAGCATTCACTTAATAAGGGTCAAAAAAATTAACTTTGATTTCTAACCTCTTCCATCTTAGCATTCACTTTTATAAGGGTTAATTCAAACCACCTCCTCATTCTAAGTATTTATCTTTACTACAATGGTGGGTCCACACAAGACATCAAATGAAGAGTTACTCAAAACACTTATTGAGATGAAAATACAACTCTCTCATATGGCTTCCCAACTTAGTGTGAAATCAACCAAAAATACAATCATAAAACCTAGTGAAGACACTACTCCACACAAAGTCAAACACTAGTTTACACCCTAAGAGAAAGTATCTCTAGTGTCTTTCATCAATTAGAAAAGGATAACATGATAAAATATCCAATCACAAGACCCTTTTATGAAGGAGATCCTAAGCCCAAGTGGTATAAAGAATCAGACTATTGTGAATACCACCACATCAAAGAGCCACTCTACAAATAAATGTGTGCAATTCCGCCATTATGTCCAAGACTTAATTGACAAAAAAGTTATTGAAATAAAAAATGATGAAAAAGCTATCGAAAACGAGAACACGTGTCAGCTACCAAAACTTATAATGAAGAGTTGAACGTTTCCCAAAATTCTTCACATGATAAAAATCAATGAGATCAAGATGACAAGGGTCAAGGATATTATAAACTAAAACCAATCAATCTATCCTCCATGGATGTTCTTTTGTTAGTGTCAATAAAAAATTAATGTGTTTCAGACAATAACTTCAAACATCAAACGAAAACTTGTGCTTGCTTCAATACTCCTTTCCAACCAATGATATAATGAAGACTCTAACGAAGAGGGCCAATCATCAAACATCGTTGAGATTGATTCTATCCTTTCAATACTAGACTCCTATGTTTGACATCCTTAGTCTTGTTGTAGATACACAACAAGTTTGGAAACTTGTGAAAACACAACCTTCTATGTCTATAATACTTCAAACAATCAATCTTGAATTTATTAATGTTTCACGACAATTATCAGAAGCATAATCTTATTGTATTTTACATAACATTGTTAAACAATCAATGAAAGTACCTACATGTCAAGACACACACACACACACACACACACATTCACACACACACACACACACACACATTCACACACACATGCGTGTAATCCTTAGATGAGTATACCTAGGCATATCATCATACAACCATTTCAATATTTAATTACAAATCTATCATTGAACAAATTAATCCAATGTATAAAGGGAATAACATTGGATATTTTCTCTATAAAGCCTATAAGGTACCTTAAATTTACATC
Organism: Taxus chinensis; assembly: GCA_019776745.2. Lineage (NCBI taxonomy): Eukaryota > Viridiplantae > Streptophyta > Pinopsida > Cupressales > Taxaceae > Taxus > Taxus chinensis. The sequence continues at coordinate 131,641 of JAHRHJ020003452.1, read as the reverse complement.
TATGGATCAATACACCACTCCTCGCATATTTCCACTCATGAGTGAATATGAATTCCACCATATTCCCATATTCTTTGCATCAAAAAATTACCTAAAAAACAAAGGTTTTTCGATCTCATCAAAAACTTATCCAACCATTCCAATAACTTGGATCTCATCCACCCAAGTCTCATAAATAAGGACTCATCGAATCTTTCGATTCAATCCATTGACTTGGACCCAAGGATCAAATTTGAAGTTGTCAATGCCCTTCAAATGTATTTGAGCTTGTCATAGAAGGGTGACTAAAAATTTACACTCTAAAAAGATTTTAAAATTTAAAATTACTCTTCAATACTAAAAGGCATTAAAATATTACAAAATTTCACTAGAAGGGCTAACTAAAAAAATCACTTGTCTTGTACATTGTATGCTAAGTTAATTTCTATAATTTTTAAAATTTATTTTAATAAATAAAATATTAAATAATAATTAGAGAAACAAAATTCATGCTTGCTATCTTTCTATTTTCTAGATATTAAAAAATATTGATTCACTTCACACATATCATGTATAAAATCACTAGGAAAAAGGATAAATATTTAGAAAATAAGAAACTACCTTACTCTTTCTATTTTCAATATAGCGATATTCTTGTTTAGCTTTTGCTAGCTTGGAAATCATGTTTGGAATTTGGTGGTTTATTTTGTAAACTAGTCATTTAAATATTGCTTGTTTCTATAAATGTTTGATTGCAAAATCCACAACCTTGTGCATGTGTGATAATTTGTACAAGAACGAAGTGAAGTCAAGTCCTAGTGAGTTTTGTTACCCAAAATATTATCAATGTAAATGTGTTGGCCTAGACATTGTTTGATAAAAATATCGAATGTATTTTTGAATTTTGGAATAACTTGCTACATAATTTATAATTTGTTTAAATATATGCCTATTTTACACATTAGCACAATTAATATGCAATTTTTTATTTCTCAATATTTTCTCAATAGTAAATTGTTGTTGCTTCTTGTCTTTAAAATATTTCAGGCACGATAATATATTACTTGATATGTTTTTTAAGAAGGCATTATTGATTCAATGTATAAAATTCTATTATATTTATTAAAAAAATCTTTTCAATAATCTTGTACTTCTTGAATTATACGTTTTTAAAAATATATGAGAGACATGCATTTAATTCTACACAAATGTTCTATTTGTTGACTTAGGAAGATACAATCCAGCTTGAGAACAATAATATTTAAATTAGAGATTCGTAAGTGTCTCCTCCATACCCATGTTTTCTATCAGTTAAGACAACTTTAATGGAAATGAAAAGATTTGAAATACGTGGCACCACGATTATCTAAGTTGGTAAGCCTAAGGTTCATGTATCATGTTATTTTTATATACGAACAACTTATAAATTTGTTACAAGGATTTTTCAAACTTATAACTTGTGTAACTGCTTTTTTGAATCTTGATTATTTAATTTAAATAAATTTCAAAATAATTATTAGATGTTATATATTTAATAATTTTTTCATATTTATTTTATTTGAATTAATTAGATATATATTGAAAGGAAATTAACATTTTCATTTTTTGTATTAAAGGGTAATATGTTAATTAATTTGTTATTTACGAAGGGTAAAGCTTAACCTAGCTCGTCAAATTAAAATATGGTGAACCCTTCAAATTTGATCACTGTAGTTAGACCTCATCCGCCCAAGTATCATAAATCAGGATTCATCGAATCTTTCAATTCACTCCATTGACTTGGACCTCATTTGCCCAAGTCTCGTACTTCAGGACTTATTGAATCTTTTGATTCTCTCCTATGACTTGGACCTCGTTCACCCAAGTCTCATAAATATAGACTCATTGAATATATCGATTCCATTCATTGGCTTGGACCTCATGTACCCAAGTCTCGTAAATTTAGGCTCAAATATTTTGATTCACTCCATTAAATTGGATATCGTCTGCCCAAGTCTCATAAATTAGGCTTCATTCAATCAATTATTCATCAAAAATATTTCTATCTCCTCCATTGACTTGGAACCCTTCCGCTCAAGTCTCGTACATCATGACCAATCAAAATTCATAAACATGATGCTCTCTCCTGATGATTCCATTGCAAACCCTCATCCACCAAAATTTAGAAAAATAAAAAATAAAAAAAGGAGAAAAAAAGTCCATATTAAACTCTTCTTAAAGCACTATTTAAAAATCAACTTCTACGATGGCTTTGGTATCTAACCTTAACCCTAACCCTTGCTTCGCATTGGTTTTCCAGGATAAGATGGGTGTGAGTGGTAGTCGAATCTCTGGTGCTTTTTCCGATGTCAATAATGGTGTTGAATAGAGGTGAGATGATACTATGGTGATTGACGACTTGCTAGGGGTAGCTGGTGACATCGACGGAGGCCATGCTAGGATTGGTGTTCCATTCTATCCCGATGGAATACATTCTACCAATGGTGAATGTAGAGCTTTCACCATGTATAGAGGTGGGTATCGGCCTGGGGGGAGCCCGTAATTTCAGCAAGTTGAGTAGGGATTTTCCTCTAGGGGTGATGGTCCTTCGAATTCGGGGCACGCTAACCTCTCGATTGTGGGATCTGTTTATAATGGGAGGATAAGGATATTGGATTCCCCTGTTAGGAAACACTTTACTGAATCCTTTTTTAACTCTAAAAGCACTGCCAAACTACTCAAATTTAATATAAAACTTCTCCAAGTTCTTATTTGTACCCTAAATTGAAATACCCTATGCATTAAGCTCCATCAACTAGTTCATGGGATATATCTGAAACTTATTCTTTCTCACAAACTGGGTAGGAGGGTAGGTCCCTATGGCCTCATTTTGCTGGATAATCACTTGTGGATGATTCCTTGCTCATCTCCAATGGGATAGTACAGGATTCCATGATTTTTATGATTGGTATTCTATTGGGTTGAGCCAAGGAGCATTTCTCTACACCTTTCAAAGAGGAACTCTTTAAAAATGCCACTCCTTTGAAATATCCTGAAGCTCCTCCTCCCTCTACCTACATTATGGAGCAAGCTTCTGAATCCCCTACTTTGGAGATTAACGATGAAGAATCTCTGGACTTATTACGACCTAAAATCCAAGGCCATTATATTTAGATTTAATGGTGCTTGGTTGTTATCTAATGCTCTGATTCAATGGATTCATTCCTTGTGGACAAAAAATTGTAAATACTTTCTTTGTGCCTGAGGCTTCTTCATTGTCTACTTTAATGATCCATAGGATTATTGAATAGGGTCCTTGGTTATAAGGATTTGTGGGTATTTTCATTACCCCATGGTTTCCTCTATTTTATCCGAATACCTTCTCCATCAAATGTGTTCATGTTTGGGTGAGATTGCCTAATCTTCCCCTTAAATTTTTCTTTGCAGTGGAGGAAATCAAAAATATTCTAGGGTGTTTCATCAAAGAAGACAATAAAAGTATGTGGAGCGGTTTACATACTTTTTTCAGGATTTGTGTAGAAGTTGACCTCTGCAAGGGATTACTGGATAGATTGACTCTCAAGATGGGAGATATGACCCATACTCAGATTCTCAACTATGAAAATACAACTTTCAGATGTTAAAATTGTAAGACTCCAGGTCACCTCCAAGCGGCATGTGCTTAGAAGAAAACCCAAGATCCTAGGAAAAAAGGATCTATTACGAAAATTGGAGCCCATCAGATCTCAAGGATAAATACAATACTGACTCAGAAGATCAAAAATCTATAGCTACAACTCCATCAGTTATAAGCACAGTCAAATACTACACCTTCTAAGGAGGTGGGGAGACCATCAGTTATTCCTTCCTCTTTGGAGAGGCCTTCTCCAGGAATAAAGTGGCCCCATGAATCTAATCACTCTGAGTCAGATAAGGATGGTGCACATCCTCTAGATAAGGAATTACATATCTCCACTCCCTTGGAATTATCTGAATATAATCCTCTTATTTTAGAGTTGATTTCTCAAGATAAGTGGCAGGTAGTGAATTCAAAGGAGGGAAAGAAGGGAAGGCACTGATCTTCATCTTTTTGTCATCATTCTCCCTCCTGCTCAGCTTCACTTCCATTTTCTAGTCCTGTAGCTTATTTTGAGCTACATCTCCCCTTCATCTCCTTGTTTCTTTCTTTCATAAACATATTTTGTAGCTCTGCTGGGGTTTCTTCTTCTCATTCACTTTGGATGTAGTTTTACTGTTGCGACTGATTTCAGCTGCAGATCCTCTTTGTCCTTGTTTGTGACTCCTTTTCTCTTTCTTCATTTTGTTTGGGTCTTTATGTTCTTTTGTTCCTTTTACCTATGGGATTTTTCAATTTTCTACTTCATGGATGTATCTTACCTTTTGGGCCTTTTAGTTATAGGATGCAGGTCCTTTCAAAACCCCCAAATTTACCCTTTAAAAAATACTATTTGAAAATAAAAAGTGGAAAAATAGTACAAACAATTTTAACCATTTCATTCATTGGCAGAGCTCTCTATTACATCATTATCATATCTTCACATTATTCACCTCTACAACACATGTTAATCTTGCTCATATTGGGCCTTCAATCTCTCATCCTTGTTATGGCTTGTACCATTTCATATCTTTTTACCTACGGTTTTTTCTTGAAGCTTTCTGATGGAAACTCCTCCTTTCAAACATGATCTCTCTTTCATAGAAAGCATTAACTTCTTTACCGAGAAATTTTGACCGTCCATCTCAGTATACAATGTTTAACCCTTTCATCCTACTAGTCATATGCGGCTGAGATTTGGGTGCAAAAAATTTATTCTCAACAAGAAAAATATCAACATACAAGGTAAAATCAATCTAAAAATACTATATATATATATATATAATATATATTACACCTTTCATCCTTCAAAACCTTTGTTGATAAGCCCATACTTCTTACTAGTAGTGTGAGACTGAGAAATGAGGCATCTATCCTTACTTGCCTACATTTTGTCTTTGGTGTTGAGCCCTCACTTCTTACTGGTGGCATGGGGAAAGATATAGGGGTAAATTTAAAAAAACAAAAATAAAATAAAATAAATCCTTTAGAAAATATGAATCAAAAGTGCTTAATCATACACATCCCAAGAAGTTTCTCATGTTAAGAGAGACAACAATTCCTTCAACTAGATCTTGTCAATCAGTAGGCCATCAATGGATCTAAGTCTAGTAAAAACCTATAAAGTGAAATCATCTTGGAATCAACCAATTAATATTGATTGGAGATGAGTAACACTTTCCTGAATGGATCATTATTACACCTTGTGTCTTGGCATCGTGTGTCTTCATTTTTAAAGCACTATTCTCCAAGTTCTCTCATCCTTCTTGGCTCTCGGTGAAGAGCCTTGCATCTTCCTAGTTGCATGGAGTCATGAGTGGAGTGAGACATCCTCTCACTATATCATCTACATTTTTCCAATGGAATGAAATGCTTACAATTATTTGAACATGATTTCAGATAGTGCACCCTTTACTGAGTCAAAAATACAAAAACATTGAAATATGTTTCAAAAACTCAAAAACATTCAAATATGTTTAAAAATCCAAAAACATTGAAATATGTTCAAAACACCAAAAACATTCAAATATGTTCAAAAATCAGAAAACATTCAAATATGTTCAAAAATCAGAAAATATTTAAATATGTTCAAAACTCCAAAAACATTGAATTATGTTAAAAAATGCAAAAAAATTTAAAGATGTTCAAAAATAAAAAACATTCAAATATGTTCAAAAACAAAAAACAGTATCAAATTGGCAAAAACCAAAAATAATATAAAATTGGAAAAAAACAAAACATTTAGAAAATGTTTGACAAAATATCAGCAACTGAATAACACAGTTCAACAATATCACCATTTATTGAAAATCCTATTGATCATTCAAGATTAGATCATGTCCTGATAATCATTTTTATTTCCCGTGATATATATCTATGCTTGAGACAAAACAATCAATTATTCTTTTGCAATATAACTTTTCTAGGGGCACACTTGGATTTTAATTAAATCCAATACATATCAATCTTTAATGGGATTTGACAAGAGTGTTTTTGGAGTATCTAATATCACTACGCTCTTCAACCTGATCCAATCCTCTTGCGTTCTAAGCTATCACTTGGGGCATTCATATTTGTCTAATTCTTCAATGTGGAACACATTAGGGGTGTCATTAGACATCGTTATTGCAAATTTTGTTATACTATTTTGGTTTGTCAACATTGTGACGATGCTTTTGGTTTTTGTTAGTTTGTTATTTTGTTGTATTTTTTTTTATTGTAGACCCATTATAGATGAATTATTAGCATCTTAGTTCACATATAAATTTGGTATAGTTAATTTATTTTCATATTGAGCTTGTTTGAAATTCTTGTTTTGTGTTTTTGAATCACTTGTACATATTGTGTTATCATCATGGTTTGTTAAATAATCTATGGTGTGTTTTCCTTTTGCTGTGTAGTTTAGTTTTTTTACATTTCTTTGTATTTGTGCTAATTGTAAGTAATTTGTGGACATCATTTCATAAATAACATCATCATTTCTCCATAATCATCATACATCATGAGTAAAATCTAAGCTATGAGCATGAAAGATAAGCTCTATCTCACATCATCATATCTCCATAATAAATCAAATGTACCAAACACACCACTCCCCTTCTTTACATCAAAATTTTCAAAAAAGCATATAAATAAAAAAAATAAAAAAATAATATTAAATCCAAACAAAAATTAAAATATTAGCAAAATCCTAAAAATTTGAAAACACATGAAAATATTTCAGCAATACAACAAAATCGTGATAAAATCAAACTTTTAACTACTACCCTTGTGATCGTTCCAATCTTACAACTATCATAGCACATCATCTTCCCTTTGCATGCTAATATTTCTGCTTGGGGCAAGTCCAATCAATTATTTTTCCTTTGCGATATAACTTCGCTTGGGGTAATTTTGGCTCTCATTCCCTCCAACATTTCATAAGTTTAATACTTGCAAGCAATTATCCTTTTTAACTTTAAGATTTCAATGTGGATCCAACAAGAGTGTCATTAGGAGTATCTAAGATCACTCCACTCTTTAGTCTGATCCTATCCCCATGCATTTCCTAAGTTTAGTGTTTGGGGGATTTTGCATCTGTTTAATCATCATTGTGGCATGTATTAGGGGCATAGTTAATTGTCTTCTTTTTAAAGTTGTGTTGCATTGTTGATCTTACTTTTTGGACCAATTACACTTATTCCATTATCATCTTAGCTTCTTTATAGCCATGGTGCAAAATTTTACGGTGTATATTGGTTTTTTTTTTCTTTTTCATCTTTTCTTTTTATGTGTGTGTTTTTTTTATGCACATAACAGGTTAAGCATATTGAATCCTTCATAATCATGGTGACCAACTCTATTGTGCAACATCAAAATAAGGTTATTCTAAATTTCACTCTCCAAATGATGCTCATGCTATGAGCACAATCCCTCCCATCCTCCTTCCATTCCTTTCCTTCTTTCTATCAAGCAGCTGTTTACTTCCTTGTTGCATCACCCACCCATTGAGGGGGCATTCCTTTACCATTTTACTCATTGGGGCATCCAAATACTTCACCGCTTTCCATTCTCTAATATGCATATATCTACTATCTTTAAAATGCTATTACTTCATAATAAAACTTTAAAGAGAGGAAAATGTAGACACCCTAAAAATACATACCTATTTGTATCCTATTTCCATCCCATTAAAATTAATTAAATTAATTCTATCATATTAGAACACATCCCTTTATAATTAATTAAATTGATTTCATCATTTAAATCATAACATTTTAGAATTAATTAGATTAATTCTAATTACCTACTCCTATCCTTAGAATTAATTAATTTAATTCTATTATACTTCCAGAATTAATTAAATTAATTCATAACCCCTTTAGCTAATGTAATTAAATATTTATTTAATTAAATGATTAATTATCCTCTCACAAAAATAACTAATTAAATTAGTTATTTAAATAATCCCATTTCTCTACTCACACTCCACTCCACTTCTATAACCCTACAATGGTGGGGGTAGAAAAGTTACATGTACAACCATTTTCCTGTACAAAATCCAAATATTCATTTCCCCTGTAAAGCTGCAGCTGCTAAAATCAAATCCAATGGCTATTTCATAAAATTATAATTATGAATCTATAACCCAGTCAAACCTTGATCCAATATTATTGTCCTCACCCTTAACTATAAAAAGAATGTCAATCCTTTATAAATCATCCTTGGAAGCTTTGTGTAATTGCAACTAAATTTTGCCAAAATTACCAAAACATCCTCGTGTCTATCTCCTCATAGCATTTTTATTTATACATTTGGAATGTACATGCTATATTTACACCCAAATACTCTGATGTGTATAATGGATATCTTCCATTCTAACCATGCTTTGTGTGGCGTTACTCCATAAAGAGAAACTATGGGCACTCAGTTCAATAAAAACACTGCTCTCTTCATTGCTTCTTCCCAAAATGTCTTCGCTAAGTTCAAATCGTCATTCATGCAAAGCACCATCTCTGTGATAATATGATTCCTTCTCTCAACAACACCATTTTTCTACGGTGTATGTGGAGGAGGAATTTTTTGATGAATCCCATGAGCTTTAAGAAATAATTTGAACTTATTGATGTTTAATTCCCCCCTCGATTTGACGAGAGAGATTTAATTTTGCGATAAGACTTATTTTCAACACCCACTTTGAAATTTTTGAATTTCTTGAAAGCTTCATCTTTAGTACGAAGATGATAAATCCACATTTTTATAGAATAATAATCAACACAAAGCATGAAATAATAAAATCTAGAATGAATAGGTTGCATCGAACTGTAAATATTGATGTGCACATAAAGCTTACCTAGAGCTCGGTATGTACTGTTTTGGAATGAAGCTCTGTGTTTTTTTACTGTGAGGAAGTTGAGACACTTGGCTGTGTCCTTCTTGATAGATGGAAAAAATCTCACCATATCATACTAGTGATGTGTGTAAAGATATCCAAAACTGATGTGACCAACTCTCTGATGCCACAACCGTGTGGAGGAGGTATTTTTTTCCATAAGTGCCTGATCATCTCTCTAGAAAAAATAAAGATAGAACATTCATCCCACATTTTAAGATCTTATAATAATTTTTGATCTTCTGGATTTATATTGAATCAAATAAAATTTCTTACTGGATTTACAATCAAAATTAATCTTCAGATTATGATCTAGAAGTTGACTAACCAAAAGAAAATTCTTTTTTGAACTAGGAACACACAATACATCAAAGAATATACAATTAAATGTACCAAGAGGTAGATAAATGTTCCCAATACCTTAAAAACTATAGGATGAATCATCACCCAATGAGACATAATTTTGGAGGGTGTGTCTCACATTATTTAGAACCAATCTCTGTATCTGGTCATGTGTCGAGTGATACCCGAATCAACGTATCAGATAACACTAGTAGACATGGTTTAATCAATGGAATGGGAAATAGACAAGAAGTCCTCATCATCAAAGTGATCTTATTTCTCAAGAATATTTCCTTGCTAATGGGGTTTATGCCTCTAGTTCCCCTTATATTTCCCTTACTTGTAGCTAGATTTTCCCTGTTGATATTTCTGATTATTGGGACTCAAATTTCTTGATGAACCCTTATTGTATGTGTTGTACCAAAAATATTTCACATCATGTCCTCTACTGCAAATATGACACTTTTTATTTTTCTTGTCTCCTTACTGATGTTGTTTTTGGGACTTATTAGAAGAATGTGATTTTTTCTTACCTTTTTGATGAGAAGAAAGTGCATGCCCTTCTTCTTATTAATATTTATTGTACAATGACTTTTCTTTTTGCAACAAGTTCACCACATTTTTCAAAACTAATGGTCTGATCGGAAAATTTAATTTTCATAATGAAAATCCTATATAAGGGAGGAAGTGCTCTCAAAACAATAGGAACAAGAGTGTCATTTGATACATCCTCTCCCAGGGCTAGAAGTGAAGTCCTCAATGTTGTAAATCTTCTTTAAAAATCCTCAAATTTCTCATTAGAATTGAACTTCAATGTATGTAGCTGACTCATAAATTCAATATTATGTTCTTGGCCTTATACATTGTGTTGAGTCTATCCCATGTTTTTTTGTCTGTTTTGGAATCTTAAATGTGTGGTTGCACGTCGTCGCACACTTCAAACAAGATGATCAGATTGGCATTTTGATTGGCCCTATCATACTAACATTGCTATGTTGCGTCATTTGGTGATCTGGTTATGAAATCATCTAAGACATGCCATAAATATTCAAACTCGAGTTACTCGTTCAAATTTTATTCTTTTATGTGACATAATTATTGCCACGGAGTAGCTGTGAGTCAGGAAAGTTTTTTTTTGGAGCATTGTTGGCCATAGTGGGTTGTTAAAATTTCCCAAATAAATGGCTCATTAGTACAATGCAAATCAATACAATACACTGAATAAATTAACTTAGCATTTTTTGTGGAAAAAATTGACTGATAGGAAAATGTATTTTTGTTTTCTGGCCCTGGTGGCTTTGGGAGCACTATATAGCTAAAAAATGTCAAATTCTTGTAAAAAACAACAAAAATGACTTTTTAGGCAAGTCCCCTTTACAAAAGTGTCTCAATATCACTTTTTGGAGAAATCAGGAGAATTTGTTACCCCATATCAAGGTTTTCCCAATTAAATTTGGCTGGGGGTTTAGTTGTGACTAGTGGGATTTAGTGATAACTATGTTTGGATAATTTTTTACCCCATATCAAGGTTTTCCCAATTAAATTTGGCTGGGGGTTTAGTTGTGACTAGTGGGATTTAGTGATAACTATGTTTGGTTGTCTAGATAACTTTAGGGTTTTTTTTCTAAAAATCCCACCAAAAATTCAAAAGAAGGGGATGGGGAAGGGGATTGACTCCATAACCTCAACTCTCATAAGTATTTTAGCACACTGATCTAGCCAAGTAAGCACCTATGTGCATGTGCATAGTGTAGGAGAAGTTTGTATTTAAAGTAAGAGAAAAATCTAGTATATTTTAAAAAACTCACCTTGACTCACTTCTTGACCTGACCAAGCTAGAAATATGATTAGGTTTTAGCTTTATGATAAACACTTCACTTTGGAGTGTTTTTTGTATTCTTTTCTTGTGTCTCGTATGCATGTCGGAACAGAGAAATGATCATATGCAAGGATTCGGAGAGATTTGAATGGAATTTTCTTGCTTGATGTTCAGGATTGTGAGAACCACTTGATTCAACAGTTGGTACATCGATTTATAGAGATGGATGTGGTAGCTAATGCATCTCACTTGGGTTTGGAGCTCGATGCATAGGGATGGCTTGTGGACTCAACTTTGCAGTGTCAAAATATGGCTTACCCAAGACTCATCTCTTTGAAAACATGGCTCATCCACTTCAATATTGTCTCATCCAATGAATGCACATCTCCCCCTCACAACGTCCAACTCACCCCCAAATCACCTATTTATAAAATGACCCGACTCACCTTATGCAAAAAACTCGCTCATCTCTTGGAGGAGCTCACCCTCAACTCGTTAGGGGTGAATGAACCCATCTCAGTCCTCCTTTACATAACTTGATTGCAACTTGATCTCATCCAACTCTGCATCTTTGTTCTAGTTCTCATGTAGCTCTTCTATAGAACTAATGGGAAACATTTATGATTTTCCCCCTAAATTCTTTAAAATTATTGCACAATCTCTTATAGAGCTTTAAGGGGATGGAGATGCAAGGGATTGGGCTAGGATGTTTTAAGATGAAAATTTGTCTCTCCTAGTAGCTTACAAAGTCTTCTCCAAGCTCCTTACAATCACTTCTGTTATCTTCCTACACTCTCGTGGAGAGAGTGGGGCTGATGAATTGAGAGGATGTGGCAGGCTCATGTAACACCTGATCTAATAACATATGTTCACGAACAAACATGGAGGATTCCTAACAATTTAATTAATATGAAAAAGATCATATTACATGGTTGTAGTGTTGTAATGATTATATAACATGACATGTATAACATTAGTATTGATATTCCCCAGGCAGCGGCATCAACGGATTACAATGCTACAAGATTGGAGGCCTTACAGGCTGAGCTTAAATTACTGCAGGATGAGGTATAAAAATTAAGCAAACAAATAGATTGGTTATATGGTTGGAACAAACTTTGTAAAAATGTACGTGAATGAATAATATCTACAATAGACAAATATATGGTTTAAAAAATAAAACCATAGAAAAAACCAAATAACTACTTACCAAATAAAAAATAACTAAACTACCTATGGTAAAGTAAATCATATCTACAATGTAAAATTACCTACACTTACGAGTTTTACCTAATAATAAACTCTAATATAACACAAACCTTATGCCAATAATGTTGACACCATAATGGAAGTGGTCCTTTTACTAATGTAATGGTCGATTGGTTATGGGATGAGTATATTTACTTACTCAAACTTCTCCTATCCTCTATGGCTTCAAAACAATCCAAAAAAATTCTCCAAAATTGTCTCTAAATACATGTTTCCTACACCAAGTATATGCCTTTTCAATGCACCTTGGAATTTCTTCTATGACTCTAAAATTCCTCATTAAATATAAAAAATAAATCCCACATTTCTATGACTCTAAAAATTATCATTAAATAAAAAATTAATTCAACATTCGTTGATTTTTTTGGTTTGCGGTAGTATATACACCCAAATATTTCATGATCTTTATGCTAAAAGGGGTGACACCACAATGAAAGTGACCATATTACTAACATAATGTTTTATTGGTCATGAGATGAGTATGTTTTCTTTCTCAACCTTCCCCTCTCCTCTGTGACTACAAAAAAATTAGAAAAAAAATCCTCCAAAAATTTCATTTAAATACATGTTTACTTACCCAAGTCATATATGCCTCTCTAGTTCATCTTGGACTTGCTTCTACGAATCTAAAAAATCTCAACCCTCTTACAAACATAATGTTCTATTGGTTACAATATACATATGTTTTCTTACTCAACCTTCTCCTCTCCTCCTCCATGGCTTCAAAAAATCCAAAAAAAAAATCCTCCAAAAAATGTCTTTAAATACATGTTTCCTACCCCAAGTTGGATATGCTTTTTCAATGCATGTTGGAATTTATTCTACGAATCTAAAAATACTCATTACATATAAAAATTAATTCCACATTTCTATGACTCTAAAAATATGCATTAAAATAAAAATTAATTCCACATTGGTTGATTTTTTTAGTTTGCAGTAGTATATAAACCCAAATATTTCATGATATTTAAGCTAAAAGGGGCAACACCATAATGAAAGTGACCATATTACTAACATAATGGTTTATTGGTCACAAGACGAGTAAATTTTATTGCTCGAACTTCCCCTCTTCTAATACGTGGCTACAAAATAATTAGAAACATAATCCTCCAAAAATTTCTTTTAAATACATGTTTACTAACCTAAGTCATATATGCCTCTTCAATTCATCTTGGAATTTCTTCTACGAATCTAAAAATCCTCATCCCTCTTACTAACATAATGGTTGATTGGCTACGGGATGTGTATGTTTTATTACTCAACCTTCTCCTCTCCTCCTCCATGGCTTCAAAAAATCCCCAAAAACTCCTCAAAAAATGTCTCTAAATATATGTTTCCTACGCCAAGTTGGATATGCCTTTTCAATGCATCTTGGAATTTCTTCTATGAATCTAAAAATTCTCATTATATATAAAAAATAATTCCAAATTTCTATGATTTAAAAATCTACATTAAATAAAAAATTAATTCCACAAATTGTTTGATTTGTTTGGTCTGTGGTAGTATATAAATCTAAATATTTCACGATATTTATGCTAAAAGGGGTGATACCACAATGAAAGTGACCATATTGTTGTAAGAAAAATGGATCGGGGGGTGAATCATTCCTTAAAAAATAATTCAAGTTTAGATTACTTATATAAATCACAAACAACTTATCCAACAATTAATGTGTGCACGATATCAAATAACATACATGTAATTAACCATGAACACGAAAATCAACACCATAACACAATATATAAGGGGGAAAACCTCATGGGGAGGAAAAATAACTAAAACACAATATTTATAGTGATATGTTTCAAATTTGGACCTAACTAGGGGGAATTCATACAGTTTTCATTTTGTTTTCAGTTACAGTAATTGATTAACAACATGCAATCTACAGCTATGTGTGTTGTTACAAAATGTAACACCTCACATATGTTTCCATTCCATGTTCGTCTTCAGCAAGGAAACACAAAATCCCCAAAGGACCAATGCATTTCCTTGATGAAGGTGGGAATCACAGGATATGTGGGATGTTAAACTCCATAGCAACAAACAAAGTTGTTGATTGCAGTTGCAAATGTTCATTATTAAGTTACAGGTATTTTCAATTTGATCATTTCCTATGATTAAGTGTTATTAAGTATGTTATTGAGTTGTTTAATTCATTGTACAATCATTACATATCATAAGAGCTGAAAGTAAAAGGAAGTACACAACTCAATTACAGAAATAATATCATTTATTCATGAAGGAAATTCAATGTTTCCCACACAAGCCATGGGATGTAACTTATGACTACTGAAATAAAAGATACATGTGCATAAAGCTAAAAGAAAAGAGTATAGAAGAAACCCATCATTGCCTTGGGTTTTCTCCTGGTCTTTATTGCTTCAGTTCCAGCTCCATCTTTATCTTCTACATCATCCATTGCATCAATGTACCTGAAAGGAAAAAAAAAACTATCAGTTTTGAGCTCAGGGTTTAATCTGTACATCATGTGCTATCTAGTTTAGGAAAATGGATCTCCTAAGATCAAGAGGCATAAGATACATCAAGTAATTGATACAAAAATGAAAAGTACTATCTTGCAGAAGCTCGTGGCATTCACATCAATCATGATAGATCATAAAAAGAAAGAAAAGAAAGACTATGGAAAACAAGAGAGGCAAAAAATCCTATTGTTTTCTAACTATTTGTCTAAGTGTGCAGGTACATGTTGAAGCAAAAAAAACAATTCATTCATGATTTTAAAAACTGTATCAAACAAATAAAGATTGATTTCAATACATGAAAAAATCAAGTCTACATAAGATAAAGGTTCAATGATTCATTCAAGAAAATTTTTCAAACTTGTAATATCATAGAATTTATAATTTTAATGAAGTAAAAACAAATAAGCTTTAGATCAAAGTGCATAAGTCAATATAAGGAAAAGTTAAAGGTGAAAGATACAACTTTAGAATCTTCAAGAATCAAGAAACAAGTACAAGATTTTAGAAAGTTGGAAAATCAATTAAAATTAAGTAAAACATTTAATGATACATGAAGATAAAGTACAAAGATAAAAAAATTCAAGAAAAGAAGGAGTACATATACATTAAAGAAAAATTTCAGTTTCAAGTAATTGCAACATTAAGTGAAAGTACTAAAATTTTAAAATATCAGTAAATGAAAAAAATAAATGAAGTAAAATTTCATTATAAAGAAAATAAAATCTTCAAAGTAAAAAATCTCAATTCCAAGATACTTCAATAGGTTAAAAGGGCTTCAAAATAAAATAAACTGTTTCAACATAATTGAAAGATGCATTTTGAAAGAAGAAATAAACATTCAAATGAATTCTATAAGGGCGATCAAAATTTCAAATTTTCTTAAAGAACAGGATTAATGATAAGTACAATCAAGTCTAAATATGATTTTATCAACAATAGGAAGAATAGAAAAGGATCAAAATCATTTCCAGAGTGCTATAGTAATTAAAAAATTTGATTAAATAAATATTTTAATCATAAGTAAAAAGGAAATATCAAATTTAAGTAAAATGATTCAATTGGAAATGCAGATTAGTAAAAGTTAATGCTAAAGTAAGCAACTTCAAAAGATACAGACTGCAAAACATTGTTATATGAAAATAGGATAAAATTATTACATTGAAGCATTTTGAATCATTGGTTTCAGTTACAAGTAAGTAAGTAAACTTAAAGTTCATTTTGATAGTCATGGAAAAAACCATAATTCAGGCATCAAAGTTTAAAATAATAAATTTTGAAAATGAATTTAAGTGGATTAAATAGATAAAAAATAATTAGAATAATTTCACTTATGAAGATTCTCAATAAATTATTCAAAGGAATATTCATTTAATTTTTTCAAATAAATATAAAGATTATCTAAATTCATTTAAATCAAAATATTTTAGTTCATCAATGCAAAGGTAGAAAAGAACTCTTAAATGGGTAAATAAAACAGTCAAGTAAATATCATGAAAAACAGTTAATGGAATCAAGAACAAGTAAAGTGTAAAATTTCATCTAAAATAAAATTGGATTTTTAAATATAATTTCTTGAAACTTATACTTAAAGGCAAAAATCTCATAGGATGTCAATAAAAAGAAATTTCAAATTACAAATGTTCAATGAAATCAAATTTCAAATTCTTTGAAAGAATATTGATAAGAAAAATCTGCATGTATCAAATGCTTAAAACAAAGTCAAAAAATGTTAAATAAAAAATTGCAATAAATGTTAATGAATATTGAAGAAATCACCAAAAATGCTTTAAAATCATTTCATAAAAAGGGTTTAATACTAAGTCATCTCAAAATAAAAGCAATGAATCATTAATTTGACATGATAAAAATTCATGAACTTTAAGATATTCAAATCTTCAAAAGAATGTAGAGAATCAACAATAAAATGCAATTTTAAAAAACAAGTCAAAAATATGGGTATCTACAAATTTTCAATTCAAGTATAATCACATAGAAATTACAAGTTTTAAGATTCAAAACTAGAAAAAATAAAAACTCAATATGGTTTTCAAAAAGTTAAAAAATGAATAAAAATGTGGAAGTAAGGTTAAATACAAACTTCAAAAACAAATAATGAAATGAATAGTAGGGTTCAAAGAATTACCAAGCAAAAAATATTTTATTGAAAAATTTTTCATCAAGAAGGAAATTTTTTCAAATTAGACAAAAGTAAACCCAAATGAAATTTCAAAAATCAGATAACTTGAGAAAAGTTCAAAATATGCAGAAAAAAGTATTTCAATTTTCAAGAATTTGAAAATTCAAAATCAAAATTAAGCCAGAAATAATTTATTGAGAATCAAAGATAAATTCAAATGATGAAATTTTGAAAATCAGTGGTAAAAAAAAAAGTGAATTTTAAAATGTAAGAAGAATCAAACAGAAGTATTAGCTAAAAGAAAAAAAACAAATTTCAAAAGATTTTAACAATTCATATCAAATAGAAAAAATAAATGAAAAAAGAGATTTTTACAGTTCAATCAATGACCAGCACAATCGCTTAAAAAAATGGCCACCATAATAACCAAAAATAAAGAAGCTCAAAATGAGAAAAAATGAAAGCTTAAAGTATTCAAATATCAAAGTTCAAGAATTGAATGACAGCACATAAAAAATCAAAATCATTTTTTAGAAAAATTCAAGGAAACAAAAAATGGTCAAGACCAAAAATGGCCTCAAAAAAAATCTTGCATAGAAATCAAAAATTCAAAAAATGGTTAGAATAAATGAAATAATTCAAACAAAAGCCATGCACAAAATTTGAAAGAATGAGCATGAAATTCAAGCTTCAAAGAATCAATATGGTAGAAATGAAAAATTGCAAATTTCTAGATTTCATCAAATAAGAGAACAAAGAAATGAAAAAATTTGGCAAGAAAATTCATGAGTTTTCAAAGCCAACAAAGTGATATTAAATGCTCCATAAATCAAGCTTTAAACAAATTCAATGGTGGCAATGAAAAATTTTTCTAGGGCTTCACCCTTTTTCTCATGAAAATGAAAATGAAAATGATAATTTGAATTATTTTAGCTCAAAAACCACAACACCAAACCTAACCAACCAGAGTTAAGAATTCAATGACAAAGATTAAAATCAAATACAAGATCAAAATCAAATCCAACCAAAATCAATTAACCATGTCACCAAGTTTAAAGCATTGATGGTTAAGATCAAGTAAGTAGTCAAATCAAATTTAATTTTTAAACAAATCATGCAAACTCAAAGTAATCACAATGTTAGTCACATTAAACAATGATCAAGAGTTAGAGCCAATGACCAGAATGAAAATATCAAGATGTTAATTAAACAATGATGAAATAGTTAATGTCAAGTGACAATGGTCAATGAAGGGTGTCAGATCAACTCAAAAGGGGAAAGCCCAAATTACATAAATAATCTTTCAATGACCAAATTAAAAGAAGGTCCTATTCATCATGAAAGGGGGCCACCAAAATTAAAATCAAAATTTTTTGCATTGACTTATCTAAGGTCTAAAACAATATGCATAATGCCATTAGAAATGATTTATTTAAAAAGGTCAAGCCAAATGGGAACATTATAAATCAAAATGATGATCCCAAAAGGTAAACCATGATGAATATTAACAATGATTAAGGTTATGGATTAGCAAATGACCTTATTTAAAGCCCAGGTTGTTAAAATAATCATCAAAGGTAAAATGGTTATTTAAAATGATGATATTCAATATGACCTTAGACTAAATCCTAAGTGTATATTATATGTGTATTAAATGCATATTCCAGAAATGATGGATTATGGAAAAAATGATTTAAGTATAATGCAAAGGTTGAATTATAAAGTTTATTAAGAATTCAACATAAACATACCTTAATCTTATAAGGGGAGTAAGAACATTTATTTTTCACAAGTGAGGGGATGAGATATATTATTTTTTGCACATGTACAAGTGGTCCCCACAGGTGGGAGTGAATATTTTTGCTAAGTATTTGAAATTAAAGGCATTATTTTTCACAGCATAGAATGTATATTTTTGCATGCCTTCACAAAAGGACAGAATAGAGATAAAGACAAAAATACCATTGCAAGTGGATGAATACACAGGTGTCACATCATGCATGATTAAATCAAGACAAAGAAAGTTGCACTTGCACATTGGAGAAGACTTGCACAACAAGCAAGAGGCTATTATTAGCTAAAATATTCACCCAAGTTTTATTTATTGTATTAAACATAGACCAGTCAACTACACTTTGACTAAAGTGTATTTTTGTAACTAAGGATATTAATACCTCATTATAAATTGCATGGCTATTTTTATTCCTTTATTTATTCATGATAAAGGCTAAAATTAACATGCATGGGTGAGTACAGACTGCAGTCCTATTTTTAGGAGGATTGGGTGAAGTATTTTTGCTATATATTGTGTGCATTAGCAAGGCACAAAAGAGGAATTTTTGATGTAGGAGTGTTGAAGCAAATTTTTGCCAGTTTTTCCCTTGAATGAGAACCAGTTATTGCCTTTCCAATTATTTGCAGTGGTGTGTATCTTTCTATTAGATCTTGTGAATTTTAATTCCCTGAATTAATTATCTTACCTTGCTGCAAATTTGGTGTTTTCTATATAGTCTTAGTGTGCATGTTAGCTTGTTGTGTTGTTGTGATTTATCCCTCAACACATAAGTGTTTTACCTTAGGATTCAAGCTGAAAACCCATTGGTTCGTGCATCTGCAATTTTTTCTCAATTTTATTGTGCATGTACTTAGTCAAATCCCTCAATAAATTTGGTGTATCACCCCATTTCAATTTTAGTTACAACAATCTTTTTACCCTCAAAACCCCCAAAAAATTAGTTTAGGATACATCAATAAGGAACCGACCTTGATACCAGAGACTCACCTCAACAATAGGTATACCCACAGACCTAAGGTGTTTCCATTGTATCTACGCACCAAAAATGCCTCAAAACCCCATCACTAGGATGAGAATAATCCACTCATGCCAAAAATATTCTGATTAAAGCTTCCAAATTCACCACCCATGAGTAATATAACATAAAAAAATGATACATGGTCTCACATTTACTTTAACCAATCAAATATTTCATTTAATGGGCCCACTGGGTCATCTCCTTCATCAAAACAACTTGTTTCCTAGCACCCTTCAGATTTCACCTTTGGGCCTCAATATATCACTCAAGATGATCTCAAATATGGCATGTGACCACTCATGGAAATTTCATAACCTTTATAACACATTCTAAGTAAGTTATAAGTCTCATGAAACATCCATATTCTCAAACCACAACAACTTTCTTCACCAAAACAAGCTGCCCAAAAACTATTTTTAAAAATCAGCTAGTTTGCACCTTTTTGACACTTTCAAGACCTAAAAATTATTTAAATAGAATTACCAAAATTAATCCCTCTTCACTTTCAGGTGATATAAAGCATCAAATAATCCATCTCATGCTCCAACCAACTCAATCTTTCAACAAAAGTAGTCCTATAATGAAAATAAAGAAACCTTCATCTCCACAAACTTGACTTGGAAACCATATCAAATAAAATCATCATGAGAAAAAACCTTATACCATTGGAAATATATTTGAATCATATTTCCATAACATATTTTAACTCCTTCCAAATCCAAGTGGAAGGCCTTCAACCAAGCTCATCTCTGCAAACTACTTGAAACTGCCCCAAAATGCTACCTTTGACTAGTCAACACAAATAGGGCACACTTGACCATTTAACTGCATCACCATGACTAAAACCATTTGGAAATCAATAAAAAACCCACATACTCAAAACAATGTCCATTTATTTAGCATCTCCTTTGGATAACCTTGTCCCAAACTAAACTTCTTCAGAAACAGACATATTTGAGTGGGGTCTACTCATCACCACAAGCCCTATACCATACCTTTATAGAAACCTGAGGAGTCCTATACATCATAA
Source organism: Taxus chinensis (assembly GCA_019776745.2). Classification (NCBI taxonomy): domain Eukaryota; kingdom Viridiplantae; phylum Streptophyta; class Pinopsida; order Cupressales; family Taxaceae; genus Taxus; species Taxus chinensis. The sequence goes on along the minus strand of JAHRHJ020003452.1, from coordinate 110,800 downwards.
AATCATCATACATGCACTAGAAATCAATTATGGAACTTAGGAATCAAATCTCTCCTACCACTTTCAAGCTAGGGTTTCAAGCACATAAAAATTTGTTTACCTTCTTAACATTCGTTCATAAAAATGTGACAATGAAATGACCTCATTATTTTTGTGAAACCTTCTAGAATAAATGTAGAAACATCCCTGAAATCCACAAGGTCCCATGCAAAGCACACAATTCAGGGTGAGCATCAGAAGGTGTAATTCGAGCTAGAAAACACCTTCTTCTTGACCCTGTTTCACCAAAAACTGACATAACTTGAAAAATATCATTCAGAATGACTCCTAAATTTTTTCTAAACCTCTATCACCTCTTACACATCTCTAATAATCATCTCCAATCATCATAAATCATCAAATATCTCTCAATATTCTCATCCCATATCATTTGCATGACTAGCCCTTAGAGTTTTGCATGGTTTAGCCTAGGGTCAACTGAAACCATCATAACTCATCATAGAAACTCTCAAAAAGGTCCTAACATATCTGGTACATTATGAAACAATATCCTACATGCATCCATGAGCTCACATATCTCTACAACTCATCCTCATGCCTCTAACACCCATACCTGGTCCAAATGAGCACCTGAAACTTGGTCAATCAACCTGTATCTGCACCCTGAAAACTCATGTGAGTTCCTAAAAACTCCCCAAACATTCTCTCCATGCTGTAAAACATGCTCCTCAAGCTACCAAGAAGCTCAACCACCATGCACCATCACCTAGGCTAGCTAGGTCACCTGAATAGGCTTGCTAGAACAAACAATTCTCACTGAATCAATCATGTACAACCAAGAACATACCTGAAACCCATGTCATCATCACTACTGAGCATCATATGACCCTACTCCATCATCCACTTTTTCATTAATGGGATTTTACATCAATGACAACACCTAAACCACAACATGCCAACAATCTCCCCCTTTTTCATTGATGGAAAACCACCTAAACTTCTCCCCCTTTTTACATTAATGACAAAGGCATACTTGTACCTGCATATTATTCACCTTTCTCAGCTTCATAGGATCATCTTTGGTTAGAAACATCAACCAAATGTCTCATTCTAGCTCAAACTTGAAATTTCACTCAAAAATCTGATTTTTCCTTCTTTTCAAGCATGCAAACACTATACTCCCCCTGGGAAAAGCATATACAACACCTAAACATGCCAATAATGATGATAAAAAAAACATCATTTTACCTTTTCTTGGAGCCAAGAACACATTTTCACCTCCTAATTTTCATGAAAAAACTGTCATTTTCACCTTCATACCTGTTTTTTTACCTCTTCAACCTCTAAGAGTCACTGTAGCAACCTATAATCTGAACAAAAAATGCATGATCATGCCAAAATATGTCAACACATGAGAAAGAAAAAAAATCATGCATACCTTCATTTCTTGAGACTTATCTTAACTTGTAAAGAACAAAACTGGCTTTTACCATACCATTTTTGACTTTTCATACTCAACCATTGAGGGACTTAAGATCCCTGAATCTATCTTTTAGTGTTTTTCAACCAACTTTGACATGCTCTAAAACAATACATTGAAACACATTTCCTAACTCCCCCTGGACTCATGATACCATTTTCTAGTAGAAAAGCACAAAAATTTTAGCTTGCCTTACCTTGTCTATCTTGACTTGAAAGAACACTTAAGCAAACACTTTTGTAGCCATAGTCCTAAACCATTTTTCAGTTCCTTCTCTAAAGACTTATATTTGATGAATAATGCATAAATTTGAATCAAAAACTTTTCTTTCACTAGAAAATTGAATCTCTAAATCATTCTACCTTTTATATACCTTCAAGATCATCATAAATCCTTCTAAGAAGTATTCAAAATGCTCCCCCTATTTATGAAAAACTTTGTACATTTACATTCTTTCAACCTAGGAAATATCATTCATAGGAACTGAGCTTACATTGTACTCATTGATAATTGATTAATAATTTCATTCACTTACTCAACTTTATAGCAACCCCTTGTCATCAAAACTTGTATATTATCAAACTTCAAATACAATATTCTTGATGCAATCAACAATCAACTCATATGATATTTACCTTAGGCAACATAATGTACTTTCATTACACTCAATAGCCCATTTTGAGATATGCAATTCTTCACTAAGACCAATGTCTAGACACATATTTAAACCATTTCTTTTGAATGGCATTACACTTATAGATCATTAGACAAGTTATGATAATTATCTTAACACATCATAAATGGAACTTGATACACACTTCACATATCTGTGGAAACATTCATACTCTACCTCTTACATATGACATACCTGTAGCATCATTTTGCTCATGAATAGAGAAAATAAAGTAAACATAAACCAATACTACACTTAGATTATATTCATTTTCTCATCAAAAAACATAACACCTTCACATATGCATATACCACTCTTTTTAAGCTTAGACCATCAAAAAAAAAAACCTATAGATACCTCAAAAAATACCTTAGCTCAAGTTTCACCTATAGTATCACCCCAAACTTTTGAGATCACAATTTCCAATTTTAACTCATTGATTAATCAAATGAACATTTGTCATTTCAAAAAACACTTTTTTCTATTTTATACACTTTCACAAATCACTTTGTATTCATTCACACATTATAAGATTCAGAGTTACAAAGCATACCAAATAGTGACCACAATTTTATGACATTTCACTTCATTCACACTGTACATGATTGCTCTTGTTTAAAACATCATTCAAGAACACATTTATGAGGGTCAATCTTCTAGGAATCCCTAAAACTTTCACAACCTTGATTCATGCTTGAAGAAACTTATTAAGATCATGAAAACATCAAATCCATATTACACATTTCTTCATAATGTAGCACACATATTACTAGCCCTAATGTACATAGGAATCATGCCTAAATTTTGAAATATTGCTCACCTTTTATGATGAAAATTACCAGTTATAGAAACCCATTTTGGCCATTAGACACCTTCATGAAGTATTGAAGCATACCTGTATAGAAATTTTCCCATGATTTTAAAATTTCACCTTTGTCAAATTAGGTCTTTTAGACCTCTTTCACTGTCAAATTTGAAGACTGTCATGAATTTAATGAAATCTTATGACTTTTTCATCCAAAACCTTTTGAATCTCAATGTTTCCCTATCAAGATGATTTGTTTTTCAATTTTTTTCTTTCAATTCACCATTTTCTTCAACAACAAAACATTTCTTCATACCGCTCTTATGGTCACCAAAACCCAGTTAGGAAGAGAGACTTCAAAAATGCACACATTTGAATTTCAAGAATCAAAATTTTCCACAAATGTTTATTTGGATTCATTCAACATGATCTCCTAATGACCTTTCTCTTACACCACTTCATGATGAATTTTGAAAAAAACCCATCACTTTCTTAAAACATTAACTTGTCTACAAAGAACTCTGATGACACTTATCTGACAATTGACTCAACATATACACACTTATTGCCACTGATAACTCTTACACTTTGTAGTCATGACATGACACATTTCAAAGACAATAAATACCATCATTAATGCAATCACTTGAAAGCTTTGACACAAATAATTATGGAATAGATCCATCACCATACCAGAGACACATGAACACATTATGACACAAGATATAGACAACATTTCACATACTTCTTCACCAACTGGACCAAGAGAAAGACCATGACTTAGTACACCTTTTTCAAGAAACACACTACCTTTTTGACAAAGACACCATAACTTATCACTTTCCTTCTTCAATACAACTTATGACCAACCAGACAAATAACTTAGACAATGACTTAAACTGATTAACCATACAAAACTATGAAGACTCATATACATACCTTGACATGATGACAAAAATCTACTGATACATATTCATCAAAAATTTCTTGGAGCAGATGTTTTCATTTCTTTCTCCCTATTACACTTTTCTTGTTCATTCAAGGTCTGTCAGGTGCTGAGATCACTCCCAACTTTTCTCTTAGATACTCAAAGGTAGGTTTTGGAAGAGGCTTTGTCAAAATATCAGCTACTTCCTCCTTAGTAGATACATGCTCCAACTTGATGCATTTATTACTCACTTGATCTCTTAAGTAATGATACTTAATAGGAATGTGCTTGGTTTTAGAATGCAAAAATGGATTCTTTGATACACTGATTGCACTAGTGCTATCACAAAGAATAGGTGTAGGTCCATCACACTTTACCTTGTAATCCTCCAAAGTTTTCCTCATCCACACAACTTGAGAACAACATTGAGCAACAACTACATACTCAGCTTCACAAGTTGAGAGAGCCACAAGAGATTGTTTCTTACTTGACCAAGAAACAAGACATCCTCCAACAAAGAATGCACCACCACTAGTACTTTTTCTATCATCCATACTACCTACCCAATCAACATCAGAAAAGGCCCTTTATTCAAAACTTTCACTTCTTACATACCACAAACCAAATTCAGTAGTCCCTTTAAGATATCTAAAGATCCTTTTTACTGCTTGAAGATGTGACTCTCTAGGATCTTCTTGAAACCTTCCAACTAGGCCAACAACTTGCACAATATCAGGTCTTGAGGTAGTTGCATAAAGAAGGCTGCCAATCATGGATCTATAATCAGATTGATTCACTTTAGGAGAATCATCTTCCTTGTTGAGTTTACATCCTGTAATCATGGGAGTACCAACAAGCTTGCAATCATCCATTTGAAACTTCTTAAGAATTTCCTTGATGTACTTGGATTGAGATATGAATATACCTTTATTTGATTGACTCACTTGTAATCTAAGAAAGAAGGAAAGCTCACCAAGAATAGACATCTCAAATTCTCTCTTCATAGCTTCAGAAAATCATGAGTCATGAGTTCATTACCTCCACCAAATATGATGTCATCCACATAAACAACACAAATAAACAAATGATCTCCTTCACTTTTAATATACAAGTTGCTATCAACAACTCCTGTCTTGAAACCTTGCTCAATCAAGTACTTATCAAGCCTTTCATACCAAGCCCTAGGGGCTTGCTTTAGGCCATAAAGAGCCTTATTCAGTTTGCATACATAATATTTCTTATCAGTCAAAGAAAAACCATCAGGCTGCTCCATATAGACTTCCTCATCTAGGTAACCATTCAAGAAGGTAGATTTTACATCCATTTGATAGACATTAAAACCCTTAAACCCTGCATATGCTAAGAATAATCTGATTGTTTCCATTCTAGCTACAGGAGAAAAGGTCTCATCAAAATCAATTCCCTAAACTTGAGCATATACCCTTACAAACTAATCTAGCTTTGTTTCTTGTGACTTCTCCATCCTTCATTAAGTTTGTTTCTAAACACCCATTTAGACCCAATGACATTCTTATCCTTTGGTCTAGGTACTAATTCCCAAGTCTTGTTCTTTTCAATCTGATCTAGCTCTTCATTCATATCCTTTATCCAACATTCATCTTTTCTTGCTTCTACTACATTTTTAGGCTCAAATTTTGATAAAAAAGTAGATTTCTCTTGGTTTTGAAGACTTACCAATTTCCTCCTTGTAGTAACTCCAACATCTTTCTTTCCTAAGATATGATTTTCAAGATGATCTCTCCTAATTTTCCTTGATGGAGCCTTGGTGTCTTTCCTTTCTTCTTCATCATCTTCTTCTTTATTTTCTTGAGCAACATCATCTTCTTCTTCTTTAGGATCAATCTCATGAGGTGTTTCCTTTGACTTGGAATAGATCTCATAGGATAAGATTCATCAAATTTCACACTTGCACTCTCAACTATTGTTTTCAACCTCTTGTTATAACAAATATAGGCTGAAATTCTTGAGGAATAACCCAAAAATATACCTTCATCAGATTTGGAATCAAACTTACCAAGATTGTCTTTAGTCCTTTTGATAAAGCACCTACATCCAAAGACTCTAAAATGTTCCACATTGGCTGGTATTCCTTTCCATAGTTCATATGGAGTCTTGTCATTATTCACTCTTAGTTGACATCTATTAAGAATATAGACAATAGTACAAATTTCTTCCTTCCAATAGCCATCTGGTAATTTAGATTCATTCAAGATGGTCCTTTCCATCTCTTAAACAATCTCGTTCTTCCTTTCAACCACTCCATTTTGTTGAGGAGTTCTAGATGCTGAAAATTTCCTCTTGATGCCATGAACTCTACAAAACTCATCAAATGAATCAAGACCAAAAATCACCTCCATTATCTAATCTAGTGCACTTTATCCTTCCATTTTTATCTTCTCAATAAGAGCTTTAAAATACTTGAAAACATCCTAATCATCTGATTTGTTTCAAAAGCATGCTACCCAAGTATATCTAGTGAATCCTTAATAAAAAGCATACAATAGTAATTACATGAATTGTTCTTTCAGTCCTCATAGGCCCACAAAGATCAATGTGAATAAGATGAAGTGAACTAATGGTGGAGTCATGCTCATTAGTCTTGAACCTTCTTCTAGTTTTCTTTCCATATGAAGACATGCTTTGCATAATGTATCCTCTGGTTTGTTGAGCTTAGGCATATTTCTCACAGATTTGTTAGAGTTGGTCTTAACAAGATTATCAAAGTTTACATGGCCTAATCTCCTATGCCACAACCAACAATCATTCATCTTACTCATAAGACAATTTTCTTTGTTGAATTCCTTAAGAATATACATGTTATTGTCAGTTCTCTTGGCTTTGGCAATAAGCTTACCTATTTCACCTTTCCTAATCTTGCAACCCTTATCATCAAAAGATAGAACATACCTTGTTTGCACATTTGGCTTACACTAAGTAGATTGTGCTTCAAGACCTTCAACATGTAACACATCCTTGGTGACGGTTTTTCCATTATCCAAACTCAAAGAATCTCTCCCTAAAATATTTATGGAAGAATTATCTCCAAACCTAACAGATCCTAAGAATTATTTCTTAAGGTAGTGAACTTACTCTTGTCACCTGTCATATGAGTTGAACACCCACTATCAATATACCAAATCAAGATTTTCATCTTGACTATGAAAAGTAGTTTGAGAAATACCACACACTTCATCATTATTCAAAGTGGATAGAGAGTGATGTAAATACTTCATAAATTTAATGCCATATATCAAACCCTAAGGGTTTCAAATAAGCCCTCATTCTGATCAAATGGAAACATTCCAACTCGCTTGCTTGAGTGATAATCCATGATAGTGCTTCAAAAGATCTCCTTTCAAGTGATTAAACTTCTCCAAAAGGACCTATTCTGATACCAATTATTGGAAAGCAAAATGGAATAAGAGGGGGGGTGAATCAGTCCTTACAAAATTAATTCAATTTCATATTACTTATTTAAACCATTAACCAATTAACCATCCATTAATGTGTGCACAACATCATATAATAATACATTTAATTAACCATGAACAAGAGAAATCAACACCATAACACAAGATATATAAGTGGGAAACCTCAAGGGAAGAAAAACCACTAAAAAAAATATTAAATTAAATAAAAAGATATTAGTCATTGATAGTGAGATCAACTTTTCAAAAGGAGCACCAACCCCTAGTTTAGTAGAGCACCAACCCTACAAGGAACACCAACTCCTAGTTTTGTGAAGCACTAACTCCACAAGGAGGATACAACCCCCTAAGATGATCAATCACCCACTCAACCACCTTTGAAGAAGATATATGATGTATTTTTTTTACCACAACTGATTGATATCACTAATTCAACTCACACACCTTCAAACCCTAACTTCTCAAACTTGCACAGGTTAACACTTTCTTACTTCTCATTTGCATAAAAACCCTTGCACACACTCTTGCAAAACATTATTCAACCTATCATGCACACTTTCAGATCTCAAAACATTCACTTTTATAAAACACTCTCACATAGGTCACACTTTTTGCACTCTTTCTCAACTAGTGCAAATTAACACCAAAACATCACTTTATACCCTTCTCTTGATTCAAATTCAAACCAAGTCAGTTTCCATCCTTTTGTTTGATAAAGAAACTTAAAAAACATCCCAATCATTATTAAAACATTCACATATGACCCATATAGGTCGGTCCATGCCTAAAACCATCCATCATTGCACCAAAAAGCCTCAAAACCCCATCACTAGGATGAGAAAAATCCACTCATGCAAAAAATATAATTATTCAAGCTCCCATAATTCAAAAAAATGAGTAATATATCATAAAAAAATCATACATGGTCACAATTTACTTTAACCAATCAAATTATTTCATTTAATGGGCCCACTGGCTCATTTCCTTCACAAAACAATTGTTTCTAACATCCTGATTTCACCTTTGGGCCTCAAGACCACCCAAGATGATCTCAAATATGGCATGTGACCACTCTATGGAAACCTAAAAACCTGTAGATTACATCCATGAAAGTTATACATCATGAAACATCCATATGCTCAAACCACAACAACTTTTCACTTCACCAAAACAAGCTGCCCAAAAACCTAGTTTTAAAAATCAACTAGTTTGCACCCTTTATGAAACTTTCAAGACCTATAAATGCCTTAAATATGGAAAAAATTCATCCCTATTCACTTTCTATGTGGTAGAAAGCATCAAATAATCCATCTCATGCTTCAATCAACTCAATCTTTCAAAAAAACTAGTCCTGTCCTGAAAATCAAGAAACCTTCTTCTCACAAACTGACCTGGAAACCCATCAAATAAAATCATCATGAGAAAAAAAACTTATACCAATAAAATACATATGAATCCTATTTTCCATAACATATTGTAACTCCTTCCAACTCCAAGTGGAAGGCCTTCAACCAAGCTCATCTCTATAAACTACCTGAAACTGCCCCAAAACTACCCTTTGATCAGTCAAAACAAATAAAGCACACTTGACTATTTAATATGCATCACCATGACCTAAAACCATCATGGAAATAAATAAAAACTCACATAATAAAAATAATTTCCATTTAGTTTTCAACTCCTTTGGACAAACCTTGTCCCAAATTGAACTTCTTCAGAAACATGCCTATTTGAGTGGGGTCCACTCATCACCACGTACTCTACCATACCTTTATGGAAACCTAGAGGAGTCCTCTACATGATCCAAAATAATCCATCCATGGACTATAAAGAAATTATGCCACTTAGGATCATTTTCTCTCTTACCACTTTTGAGCTAGGGTTTCAAGCACATAAAAAGTTGTTTACCTTCTTAACATTCGTTCATAAAAATGTGACGATGAAATGACCTCATTATTTTTTTGAAAACTTTATAGAATAAATTTAGAAACATCCCTTGAAATCCACAATTTCCCATGCAAAGTACACAATTCAGGGTGAGCATCATAAGATCCAATTCGAGATGGAAATGACCTTCTTCTTGACCATGTTTCACCAAATTGACATAACTTGAAAAATAATCATCATGGAAAATTGAAATTTTTCTCACAACATCATGACACATCCTAATAATATCTCCAATCATCATATGTCAAAAATAGCTCTCAATCTCTCCATCCACTTTGTATAGCTATCCTTTAGGGTTTTACACTCTAAAGGTTAGGGTCAACTGAAACAACATCATGACTCATCATACAAACTCTCCAAAAGGCCCTAAAATACTTGATACATCATGAATTAACTTTCTACATGCATCCATGATCTCACATGTCTCCACAACCAATCCTAATTCTTTCTAACAACCATACCTTGTTCAAATGAATGTGCTTAGTCTCAACCTTATCTGCATCCTGAAACTCATGAGAGTGCCTAAATACTATCCAATTATGTTCTCCATGCTTCCAAGATGCTCCTAAATCTATCAAGAAGATCTAACTTCCATGCACCAACACCTAGGATACTTAGATAATTTGAATAGGCTTGCAAGAATAATCAATTCTCATTGAATACACATATGCAACCAAGAACATATTTGAATCTCCATGTCATTATCACTATGAGAATCATCTGACCCTACTACATCATTGAATTTGTCATTAATGGAGTTTTACATCAATGAAAACACCTAAACCACAATATGCTAACACATATTACTATTATAATAGTTTATTGGCTTTGAGATGAGTATGTTTTGTTACTCAACATTCCCCTCTTCTTTGTTAGATACTATACAAAAAGTATAATTAAAAATCCTCCAAAATTTTCCTTTAAATACATATTTAATAACCCAATTCATATATGCCTCTTCATTTCATCTTGGACTTGCTTCTATGACTCTAAATAATCCTCACTAAATAAAAAATTTAATCCCACATTGGTTGATTGTCTTGGTTTTTGGTAGCACATAAAACCTAATATGTCACAATCCTTATACAAATAGGGTGACACCATAATGTAAGTGGCCCTCTAGTACTAAAATAATTACCGATTGATCGTGGGATGAGTATGTTTTCTTTCTTGGCATTCCCCTCTCCTCAATGGAATTTTAAAAACTTGTACAAAAAGTTAAAAAAACCTCCAAAATATACCTTTAGATACAGTGCCCACACCCCAATTTGGATATGGCCTCTTTAGTGTATCTTGGAATTACCACTATGACTCTAAAAACCCTCATTAAAATAAACAATTAATCCAACATTTATTGATTGGTTTGGTATTTAGTAACATATAGACCTTAAAATATCATGATCCTTATTCCAATAGGGTGATGTTGCAATGGAAGTGTAGACCCAAAATTTACACAACATTATTATTACATTACTATTTTTTTATACTTATATGTATGTGTGTTCTAAACAATGAAACCAAGTCTCAGTGGAAATAGTATTTTGTTACAATTTTCTCTTTTTTGCTTGATTTGAACCTATGTATCACTGTTTTACCAATTTGATTTGATTTGAAGCCATTTTATAGTGAATTTTGGCAGTTTCTGCTCACTATTATTTTATATATAAACCTAGTCCAAGATGGTAAAATGTGGCCTGGATTGTACTACAGTCTTGACCCTTCTGTACAGTCTTGACCGCTCTTATTTTACATTTATTTTATCTACATGAACCCATTTGTTACTCTTTTCCCTTTCATATTATATGTTATGAGGCAACCTTTTATGTCACTAAGGTTTTAATGTTTAAAGTAAGAACTCATATATGTATATACACACACATAAACATGAGCTCATTAAAGGAATTTATGACCTAAAAACACCTGATTTATACAAATCTAATATAATTTAATTAAACCCTAATTGTAGAGTAGCTAAATGTACAATATGATACGTAACTTCTAAATATAATATGACACAAGCAATAAGAAGGAAAAGTATAGAAACCCTAAGAAAGAGATATAGATAAAGATGACTTATCTGATTTTCATTTGATTTTGAAGTGATATGCACCGGGAAAGACTAACTAAATAGGAGATGAACTACATCTTCAATGCTCAGGAGAAATTCTAGGGATCTTACAAATGATGCTGGACATGGGTGTCCATAGCTGGACATGGGTGATTTGGCGCTGGAGACTGATTACTAGGCATCTAGTGACTATGCAAATGGTTAAAATCTGATTTTTACAGTGTCAAAATATTGTCTATTGATCACATGTGTCTCACTCTTTGAATTGTGAAGGGTACCTGTAACCTACAAAATAGATATCACCTACAAATAGGCCCCAAAATACCACATAAAATCCAAAAAATAAAGATGCAATATGGGGAGTCAGACTGACACTGTTGGTCACCCTGAGAGTGAACCTATAACTGAGCGCTACACTACATCTCAAAATCCATGTAATTCTTATGAGTGTGTGTATAAATTGTTCCATAGGATTCCCTTGTGCAAGTTATACTTGATAGCAGGCTAGATCTAGAATATAACAATGTATAACATGTGTGGATGGAATAAATAACTTCCCCTTCCTATATTGTGTATGCAGAAAATGCAGTCCCTTACTCCTTGATTGAATTCCAAGATGGATTCTTTGAAGTGATTTAAGTGCCTTTTGAGTGCAATCTTAGGTGATAGTAATAATGTTTAGAGCTTGGTCCTTCATTTTGAACACATAGTTATGTATTTATATGATTCCCTTGTTTGAATTTCGTAATTGACAACTTGGAAGGTCGACCCATAAGTGAAAAAGATTCCCAAAAGATAAAAGAGACCCAAAAGAAGTGAGTAAGGTAAGAAAGGGTCAGGGGCACCTAGAGGGGATAGGAGCCCTAGAGTTACTATGTCTTGACTAGATGTTGATTGTCTAGAGCCATAAAATATAAATAAGCAAAAATAATAATTGGGATGTAGGAGTGTGTAAGACCAAATAGAAAGAAAGAAAGAAAAAAAGAGGCCAAAGATAGTCGTCAATTACTAGTTTTCTTGCTTAGGAATCATATGAATACTAGTATGTATTTAGGACCTATAAATGTACCCAAGTGCATGATTTAGTGTCTACATTTACCCCCAATTTATGTTGTTGAGTGAATAATCAATAACATAAAGTAGATATAAGACGTATACTTATTAACCATGCAGAGCATTAGGCGAGAATCGTGCCAAGTGGACAAGTGAAGCATGGAATGAGTGTAAAGATGAAGCGTGGAAACTAGGAAGAGAAAGTGAACATTAGTGGTGTATGTGTTGTGTTGTGCCGTGTTGTACATGTTGTTCTTGTGATTGCTACTTATTGTAAGGATGAACCTATAAAAAGAAGAGCAAGAGTGTAGTCAAAGTTGTGTCATGAAAATTTTTATTCAAGTATACGAAAGTATGTGAAAATATGTAAAAGTGTGCACCTAAAGTTTTGACAGTTTGTAAAAGAGTGTAAAAGAACAAAAAAAGTGTCTTGAAATGCTATGTAGAATGATTTTTTTTGGGTGATCTCACACCAAATGTGACTTTTTTGGGTGATCTCAAGCCAAGTGCAAGTTTTTTGGGCGATCTCATGCCAAGTGCAAGTTTTTTGAGTGGTCTCACACCAAACATAAAGTATTGGAGATAATAGGTTTAGTGTTACTCTCCTTCCATGATTTTTTACATGATATACAAAAGATCACTTTCAGATAGAGCGTTCCTACTTTTTTCCTAAAATAACTATCCTTGATTTGTTCAAAATGTATTGTTTGAGGGTCTCAAAACTTATTGAAAATGGAGACAAAATACATTCTATTTGCTGGAGGAATGTGCATGTAATGTAAAAACTACTCTGTAAATTGTTGTGAAATGTATTGATCTAATAAACTGGTTGTGTGTGCCCCTAGGAAATTAGCACCCAAGGGAGGAAATAGGTGCCTATGAGTGATCTGAAAACCAATGAGCTTTCTCAGAGCTAGCAATTATGCAGGCTTGACATTTTACATGGCCTTTATTCTTCTCACCATTTTCGTATGCATAAAATTTATCCATACATGAACCAACCCTTATCTGATAATAAGAAAATCAAAAACTACAAATATCTATCTATGCTGAATCATTGAAAGAATTCTCCATGAAGAGTTAACTAGCAATGTTGAGTCAAGTTGATAGCGGATTCTAGTCCTTAGGCACTAAAGTTCTTTTGGCATGGTTGAATGGGATTTCCGATCTATTTAAATTTTGTGTTCCCTAATTCTTTACAAAGAATTCTACAAAATTTAATCCTTCTCATAGTCTTCCTCTTGGTCATAAATTGCACATGGGTTGCTTTTTACATCTCCTTCAAATTCCACTCCTAGCCCCTCAATGTTATTTGAGCATTACAATCTTTCTACACAGTCCTGAATGTTCCATACAAATGAATAGTCACTCCTTTTATATCTGTTTTCTACACCATCTAAGTGCCAGCTAGTCAAAGCTTGCATCATTTTACCCCCTCACCACTTCACCTCATTCTCCCTTAACCCCTTGTTTTTCACTTCCTTATGGGATCCTTATGGTTTATCCACATTTGGGTGCATGTAAAACTTCCTTCAAGGCATCCTTAATAATATTGTGGCGCATTTATATACAGTGGCTTAAAAGCCACCTGAAGCCTATGTGGAGGTCCTTGGCATGGATAAGTTTGCGCATCATTTAGTTGAGGATGTCATCCATTGTTTAATAATTTAGGTGCCAAATCCCATCAAATATGTGGTCATATATTAGCGGTGGTACAGTTTACAATATGCATGGAAAATGGAATATAGGAATGCGTTGAACAGTAAAAATGCATAATATGGTAATTGGTCTTGGTTTAAATGCACTTTGTCATCAATTATCATCCCACATGCATCACCTCACACCTAAGGGAATCTCATCCATGAGGCATATATACACAAGTTGGTCTTAATGATTAATATGAGAATTGAGGCAAGGCACCCCTCCATAATCGAGTGTGTCAAACCTGGCTGAGGGCTCCCAAGCCAGTAAATAGTGGGGTCCATTTGTCCGACTAACGAGTGTCCAAGACCGGTGTTCCAAAACCCATTTTTTTATAGTATGTCACACAATTGTCCACGTGTCGTAATATGATCAAAAACTTGGCGAGCAATGTACACATCCAACCTGCACAAAACTCCAAATTCTCTTAAATTGCCCGAAAAATTTCAGCGGGCTATAACTTTTGCAAACGAGCTCTTTCCTACAAACATAGATTGATTTCGGAGGTAAATTTTTCTCCACGCGCTTTAAAACATGACTGCAACAATTTCTGATAAGATCTTAGATCGATGTTTCTCTGAATGAGGATCCTCTGGATCAATGAGCTCCTACTGACACCCAGAAAATAATTCCATGCTATTCTGCAGGACCTCATAGAAATCATGGAGATGGGTCAAAAGCCAACCTAACATGTGCTAAATTTGTACTATGGACTCATTGTTCTAAACCGATGTTGTATGGTGATCTTCAACCTGATCATAGTGTATAGTTTGGGGTGTATGCAATTTCAGTAGGAGAATGTGGAGCCCAAAAGATCAGGACCTGATGCTGTGAACATTGAACTCTGAATACTTCCTTAGTAGGTGGATGTGATGGTAGAACCAAGGACCTTGAAAAAAGTATGGAATCCTCACATGTCCATAGTAGTAAAAAGTATAAGCATGTCATAGAAAAACAATGTAACTAGAAAATGTGCATACGAGATAGACAACAAAAATTGGGTTTCAAACATGGGACATCGCTCATAATGTCACAAGAGAATCAAGGTTGAAGTGTCTAAAATCATACAAGTAAATGATCAAACAAGATAGAGGTGTAGCATAACCCTAGAAACAATAACATAAATGAAAATAATGTCCTTGAAAAATGTAATCAGAAAACCATGGTGGCATATAGTCCTACAAGGAAAATGTTGCACATGAAGCACCCGTTAAGCATGTTAGAAAGATAAAAAGTATGTCAAATGGTATGTACCAATAGAAATTAAATGTGCTAGTAATAATAAGGAAGTATTATATGATGAAATTAATAACACCTATAATGTTAGATGAGGAAAGTAGATGTCCCCTAGGATCCTCAGTGGGATTAGGCTAAGAGGTACAATCCTAAAATCATTGCAACATATAAGGACCTATAAGAGATCTTCATTCACTCTAAAAGACCAAGTGAATGCACATGTGTATATAGAAAAATATATTAACATAATAGGTATCCGTCTAGCATGGAAACAAAGTGTACATGTAAGTATAAACAAGCAAGAGTAAGTGTAAATAAGATATGCAATATGTTGTATGATTATGATGGAATGCTATGCAATATGAATGTGATAGGAGAAGTGTGCCCCCTAGTAGATGTGTATGATTGTATGAGATGAGGTTCATTTATAAAATACCCCTCAATAATTAAGAATGAACCATAGAACAAGAGTGTGTCATCGGGAAATGGTTTGAAAATGTGTGGTAGATAGAATAGAATAGGAAGCATAGCATGTGAAGTGTGAAGTGAGTGATGTGAGGTTTATTTCAGATTTAGACCCTTAGCAGTGGAGTATGAACCATTGAAATAGAGTGTGTCATAGGGTATTGATGATATAAGTGTATGTATCAAAGGGTTTGAAATTGCTTAGAAAGATGAATCATGAAGCACGGAGCATGAAGTGTGATAGTAGATGCTAGAGAAAATTGATAGTGATAGAAGGGGGGAAGTATGCAATACCCCCCAAGTGTGCTAATGATGGAGAGCTATGTGATAATGTGAGAGAGACCTTTCCAAGGTGTTCATAGAGCTAAAAATGTGTCTTGGCCATCAATATAAGGAATAGTTTGTTTGACAAAATGAATTGGACATGGAAGTTATAGTAGGGTATGGATGGATATTGAATGGTGGTAGATTTTTTGGTATTGATAATTTGTAGAAGAATTGAGAGGAGGAGATGGTAATGGACTGATGAATTTTCTTAGGAAGTTACTTAGGTGGAGGGTCTTGAATTATTTGTTAG
Source organism: Taxus chinensis (assembly GCA_019776745.2). Lineage (NCBI taxonomy): Eukaryota > Viridiplantae > Streptophyta > Pinopsida > Cupressales > Taxaceae > Taxus > Taxus chinensis. Next base: position 94,418 of record JAHRHJ020003452.1, on the reverse strand, counting down.
AAGGAACATTAGTAATGATGGCATGATGCTCATTAGACATAGATGAATCAAATTTAGGAGCCCAATGGTATATAACAATGGGAGATGAATATGTAGTAGCATTTTGCTTATAAAATGAAATGAGACCATAATGCTTAAGTGGCCAATTTTCATTTAGAACATAGCAATCATTATCATTATGTCCTTTAATTTTGTGATAATTGTAATATGGGCGACCTAGGTATTTTGCAAGCCTATAAGGAGGATAAAAATGAGTAGTTTACAAGTTGATCAATTCATGAGTGAGGAGCTGAGGAAGAATATCAATTTTGCGTTAGAATTGAAATCAAACTTGAGAGGTGTAGGTAGTGATAAGACTTGGGGTTCACTGACCTGAGCACATGTAGAAAACATAGAAGTGGGATGAGATGTAGAAGAAGTAAAAGCATGGGATTTAGAACCATCCTTGAGATCTTGGATTTCAGATTTAAAAGATGTAATTGTTGTTTCCATAGCGTGAATTTTTTCTTGAAATAAATAATTCAAAGCTTGAATTGACACTAAGATGGATTGATTATATGGAGGATTAGGAGCGATAGAGTTCATGAGATAAATGATCAAAATAAAGCACTTACTTGAGAGGGTGTCATATTGCGAGGTAGATACATAATGTTTAGGGATTTTTGAAGAACATCTTTGTAATGTGGGTGCATTTGAAGCATGTCATGTAAGAAGATTAGAGGATTTTTAGGAGCCATGAATAAGAAAAAGAAGGATCCAAATGTAATTCAAATGCGGGTTCACCAAATGATTTAATAAAAAATAGATTTTATTAAACCCTAATTACAGAGTAACTGAATGTAAAAATCTATGATAAAAAACTACTAAATACAATATGATATACATAAGAAATAAGAAAGCAAAGTGCAAAAACCCTAAGCAAGAGAAATAAGAAAGGGGACTTATTAATTTTCATTTGATCATGAAGTGTTATGAAACGGGAAAACTGTTGAACAAGAGGTAAAACATGTCGTCAATGCTCATGATAAATTATGGAGCTCACAGATGATGTCAGACATGGGTGCCCATGACAAGAAAGGGGTGCCTGGAGTTGGAGATTGATACTGGGTGCCTGTAACTATGCAAATATTTAGAATCTAATTTTTATAGTGTCGCATAAGTGTTGCAAATATTATCTATTGATCGCCTGTGTGTTGCTCGTTGATCACTGAGGGTACATATAACCTAAAAATTATATATCACCTAAATAAACCACAATACCACATCAAATTAAAAAAATAAAGATGCAATATGGGGAGTCGGGAATACCCTGACAAACCCTGAGAGTGAACTTATGACCGAACGATGCACTACATCTCAGACTCCATGTAGTTCTCGTGAGTGTGTGTAGAAATTGTGCCCTGGGATGCCCTTGTGCAAGTTACACTTGATAGTGGTTGATAAATTTAGAATGTAGTAATGTATAACATGTGTGGATGGAATAAGGAAGTTCCCCTTCCTATGCAGTATATGCAGAAAATGAAATCCCTTGTGCCTTGATTAAATGCCAAATGGATGCTTTGAAGTACTTTAGGTTCCTTTTGAGTGCAAACTTAGGTGATAGTAATGTGATTATAGATTGGTCCTTGATTTTGAACACATAACTATGTATTTATATGATTCCCTTGTTTGAATTTTGTAATTGACAAATGGAAGGCCGACCCATAAGTGAAAAAGGTGCCCAAAAGATAAAAGAGACCCAAAAGAAGCGAGTAAGGTAAGAAAGGGTCAGGGGATCCCAGAGGGAATAGGGGTGTCTGGGTGCTCTTGTCCTAGCTGGGTGCCGGTTTCTGGAGCCATAAAATATAAATAAGTAAAACACTAAATGAGATGTGGGGTATGAAAGACCAAATAGAAAGAAAGAAATAAAGATAAGAGGCCAAATATAGTTGTCCATTACTAGTTTTCTTGCTTAGGAATCATATGACTAATGCTAGTATGTATTTAGGACCTATAATTACATACCCAAGTATGCGTGATTTAGTGTTTACAATTTGCACCTACTTATCTGTTACCTACAAAACTAAAGAAGCAAAAGACATATTTACATATTACATGGATCATAGCATAGGAGGGCATAAATTTGAATTTTTCATCTACATACAAGGGTTTGCTAATCGGGATGAAGTAACATAGATACACTATTAGTTTTAAAGCATAAGGGCCAACCTAGGTCAAGGGATAGTTGCATGGACATTTACAAAAATCACTAAGAGAACTACATTGAGTCTAAAATGTAGTAAAACACTTGGTGACTCATAAACAGGGTGACCACCAAGGTCAGTCTGAATCAAGAATTAAGATATTTAATTTTAAGATCAAATGATTTCTTAAGTGTGTTGCAAGATATGTCTAGGGTTTATTTTGTAGGTTCAAGTACAAAATAAATGGTGACAAATGGATATAAACATACAAAAGTGTGAAATAAGTGACATAAATGAACCTAGAAAACATTAAATAATGAGAAAACATCAGTTTATGAGGAGCTAACAATCCAAGATATTAGGAAAGGGTCAGTTTGAATTATTTTTTCATGATCCTATTGTACAATAGTTCCCTATATGTATTAGTTTTGAAGCATAATCAATCTATGTTCATCTAGAATTGTACACAGTTCCAAGTTCTAATGGTGACATTGTCTGAAGCCAATATGATATTAGCTAAGTAATTCCATTTACCTCTCTTGCAGTTTACAATTGATATATAGGTTTGGGTATGCTTGTAAATACCCTAGTTTTCATTATAAATCAATAAATGACTAGACATTTCTAAAATATAATATACAGTGTTTAAATTATTTAAATATAGTTACATTTATGTACTGGCTATCAAACTTAATCAAACGTTAAAAATTTAGGGTTGATCCATTCTAGTGAACCCAATTTTGTTCGAACCCTTTTACTAATTTAGTGTCTATGCTTAGCCTCTTTGGTCTTCATGATTTCCAAATACCCAAGGGTTGATAATAGGTGTATGAGATTGCCTATCATTTTTATTATTCAAACATTTATTTAACCACGTCTTGCCATAGGGATTTGTAAAACCATAAGGGTTACCAACCCTCTAATCAAAACCATAATAATTTTGGAATTGAAAAATATACTGATCTTTGAGTAAGTACATGGCTATGGGGGTCAAAAGGGGGTCTTAAGTGGATGTTTTTTAAATAAAAGTGTAATGAGAAAATATATCTTATCCAAGTTATGAGATGACTACACTCAAAATTGAAAGATGCGATAAGAACATGAATTGTAACATTTCGAGTCTAGTTTATAAACTACTAATTTTATTGAAAATGGTTAGGAATAATTAGGTAAAACAAATAAAATTCTAAAACGTGCTCCTATTTAAAAAAAATAATAGTAGATAGTTAGTAGTGCCCCCTTCATTTTTTGAGAATTGTTAAGTATTCAAAGATTTAATATTCATCTCGCTGAAAGGTCAGAGGATGAAATAAATTTTCTGGATACACTGCATAGGGAGGATTAATACCGACGTTTCGGTTCTAGTACTAGAACCATCACCATGGCCAAGATTTTTCTTGAGAGAAGAGATGGAAAATGAATGATTACAAATAATTAATTTTCCAAGAGACATGTCTTACCTAAAAAGATGTGAAAGAAAAAATAACAAGAAAAAAGGGTAATGGAGGAAATACGATAAAATAAAAAAAATAAAAAATAAAAAAGTCAAAAAATGATAAAAAGGAGAAGGGGGACAAACCACACAAAAGAAGTGAAATAAACAATAAATTATAAGGAATGAGGGGGGGGGGGGGGGGGGGGGGTTAATATAATGCTCGAATATTGGTAATTTATTTTCTCAAGAGTAGAGCCTCAATTTTTTTTAGAAGATAAGACCATTTCTAGAACGACATAAGTGGTACTGGATAAGATCATTTAAATACCCTTTGGTGGAAATTAAGTTAGACAAGATTATCTAGTTTTGGATATATTTTTATTTTATTTTTTGGTGAGTATCTATTTTAATGATTTTCCTTGTAAAAGACTTCAAAAATTGAGAAATAGTGGATAACTGACTGTGCCCCCCTAACTACCTCAAAACGTATTGAAATATATATTTTCTTGTTGAACCTGTATAAAATTAGTCCTAGTTTGGGGCTGCATAATTTTTATTCAATTTGGATGAATGAAACAAAAGATGCGAGAAGAAAGACATATGTGTATAAATACAACAAATAGAGCTATAAAAAGACATAGTTAAAAAGGGTAGATGCACAAAGTTGGGGGTCAATTTTATGGCCACTTTATCATTTTTTGCAAAGGGCATATACCCTTTATATAATAAATTCCCTAACCTAATTTGAATAGGTTTGGGAAATATGAAGTCAAAGGGCATAAACACTTTGTTGTAAAAAGGGTGCTTGCCCTTTGTAGATAAAAAACATAGTTATGCATAATTATGAAACTAACAACTTGAAAGAAGAGGAGTTAGAGATCATATCCAAAGCACATACACCATTTGCAAAATATTGTGCCCATTCTACTTCCTCTTGCATGTGCCAACATGTCTCCCATGGATTCAGGTGAGTTTATTTTTTCAAATTATTTTTTTAATTTGTTATTTTTGATAAATTAGGGGTTTCAAAATAGAAAGTAAGTGTTTTAATCTTTATTCTAAAATATATGTTAATGGAGGCATTATCTGAAGGCAAAATGTTATGGGAGATGTAGAAAATCTTGATAATCCACAAGAAAACCCACCAAAAAACCCTAGAAATCCACAAGATACCCATAAACACGAATCTGAAGAGGAATTATCACACTGATATAACGTAAACCAATAGTAATTGGGAAATTCCAATTTTTGCATAAATATTTTGCATGATTCCTCATCTAAAAATGGCACGTAGTGCTCTTGCAAACATGTTGGAAAGTGTTTACAACAAAGTAAAAAAGTGGTTATCTGGGAAAATTAGATTTAATGTAAAGTGAAAGGGATGCATGCAAAAAGTATTTGTTGATGGATTGCCATATGATGACATAAAGGACATGAAAATATCAAAACAAGATTTTTTTTTTATTTTTTTGTAATCTTAGAAGTAGTGATCCACTACCAATGAGAAGGAAACATATTATTATTTATTAGTGTGTCCCTGAAGAAATGTCTTTTTTGCGGCTTGGTGGGATAATTAGTGGATGGTCTTTGAAAAGAGCTCTGTGTAACAATAACAAAGTTCCATTGTAGTTTTTACTAAAACTATATTGTGAGTTTGTGCTTGATAGGAAGCTAAATTATTTTGATTTTACAACATCATAGAGGAAGAGGAGGTGTGTCATAATGTGAAGAGACCTGATGCTACACGAAAAAAAATGTATAAAATTGTCCCCCAAGGGTTAGGAGGACAAAGGTACATGTTTTCATCCATAGTGAAATTCATTTCAATGCACGTAGTCAAACCATTTAGTCACTTTCCAATCTGAAAAATACATTGATTTCCCATATGAGTCATACTGGGGTACACATAGTTATCATTTGTAGGGGCTAATAGGTAGTAGTGTGATTCATAGTGCCCTTCATAATTTTGATGGTTAAGGAGGCAGTGCATTCAATTGAACACTATGTGGTGGAAAGTAGTGCGAATTACATTTTATGTGCATCTGTGTACATCTTGTGGAAGGATGTGTGCCAAACCATCGACACAAACTACATCTATAGAGCTTGCATCCCAGTTTATAAAGCCTAGTGATACTAATTTGTAGTACTCTATGTAGCAATCTATGTCACCTATGGTTACTCCACCATCTATGGATGCTACATATAGAAATATAAATATGTCCTCTAGTATCCCCTCTAGTTACTAGAGAATTTGAGGGAAGTATTGAGTGAGATACTTGAGGACATAACTATTTCTGACTACTTATTCACATAGGTAATTAATCATATTTTTTTATATCTAAGTAATAATAAATTTGTCTTAATATATGTTTACAAGTAATTGATTCATAATTTTGAATATTTCCTTTTGTTTCTTGTATAGTTGATGGTAGAGGCCATGGCCACCCCTCCTAGATTAGATTTTGTTATTGTTAATAGCTATTATTGTTGGATTGATATGTAGGTACATTTTCAAAGTTGATTAAGGTATTGTTCTTATTTATGTCATTGGTAGATTTCTTAGCTCTATTTTGTGCATGTAAATAGTAACATGTTGGTGTTGCATTACAGCCAAAACCATGATGAACATATCGAGGGGGTATTTACCAACACCTATTTTCTACCCCACAACATTTGTAGGCTACTTGAGTGGTGAGAACACAGTTTAATTGTAATTTATTATTTCAAACAATGTTACTTTAAATTTCATGGGAACTTATGTTTTTATGAATATCTTTAAAACTATATGCATTATTATAATCTATCAAGATTCACCAGTTGTGTATTCGAGGTCTCCGAGAGTGAGGAAAAACTTTCATTGGCTTGATCCTCTCTTCCAACCATAATCACAACCTTTTGAAGAGGTTGTTTCAAAGATACATTTTTTTGACACGTGTTATGGATGCAACATCATAGGTATAATAATTTTGTTATTTACAAACTTAAATCATCATTTTATATTTGAAATTCATTTATATATATATATATATATATATATATATATATATATATATATATATATATATATATATATATATATATATATATTTTAAATTATAAATTCTATCATTGATGATTGCATATAAATGTTTCCACAAGTGAGGATGTGTTTTCCGCACCATAGGACCTAAGAAGACAAGTGAGATGTGACAAAATTCTTGCATTAGAGGTGTAAATTCAATTAAATGTATATAAAGTTGATTAGTTTTACATAATTAATTTGAAAAAAATTAATGTCTTTATTTGTCACACATGTAGGTATAAATGGTAGAGAGGAATGTCTCTCCTCATTTGTTGGGATCCAAATCCCCTCGCTTTGCATCTAAGGAAAAGAGGGGAGATTTATTTAGTGACTTTGAGGACAAATAAATAATTGTGTTATATATATAGTTATATAGTTCTAGTTGTATAGAGATATATGTAGGGATATTTTTAGTGCCAGAGAGACAATATGGTCTATTTTGTATACCTACATGGCTCATGATGTATGTTAATGACAAAACTTGTATGTTTTTCTGGGATATATGATACATATAAATGTGCATGTTTGACTTAATTTTCATATTTATGTATATAAAATTATAATTTGTGTATTCTATTTTTCATTTAGTTATCTATTAAATGTTTTATTCATATTCAAGTCACTAAGTAATGCAGTGAGATAAGGCTATCATATTATAATTTCAATGTACTATAGACAGATGTTTGAAATAGAGCATCATGGTTTTAAATATATGAAGCAACCCAATAATCAATAGTTATCAAGATAATGTTGTTCCACTTGCAAGATTAAAATGAAAATTACAATATAAAGATAATGCTAAGGATATCAATTCATATTAATCATATAAAATTATTTTTAATTAGGTGAATGTCAAATAATTACCCATAATAATATAAAATACAAATGCATTAGTCCAAAATTATTGACAAAATAATTTCCATAACTTGAATATCTAAATCAATTACCATGATCAAGTAAACATGTACCAGGAAAACCCAACTAAATAAATGTTCCAAATGGACTTTACCAATTATATGAAAATGAGAATCCATGTGAAATCACACAAGGCTGATGGATTAATCATGGAACCAAAAAAGTTTTTTATATGCTCATACTTCCCTAATGTGAAATCCCAACTAAGGGATAAAATAACTCAGGAATTAGTGAAGTCACTTCCTATTTGGAACATATAGAACCTCATTTGGTATTTTGGTGTTGTCCTACATTAGCAATTTTGTTGAATGGAGATCGAATCTTACATAGGAAGGGCATGTCAATGCAATAAAATTGTAATCATTCATAAGTCACAACTCCATAAGACATGAGAACATGCTCGGGAATGCCATTAAAATGCTAATTACTTGACGCCTTCACTTAAGAGAGGATATGAGACCCTACATTTCTTGAAAGTGTAAGTGACTTGCGAAGCATGCAGTTTGATGTTTTATCATGGACTTACATTGATCCTAATTAGTTAATCTGAGATTTGAATTTCAGCTCATAGGAAGTGTATGCATATAGCTAATAAATCTTTTATGCTTTTCTTGAGAGTGACTAAAAAATTCCAATAATTTGTAAGTAGGCTCTTTGTGCACCTCATAGTTAGGTTATAATACATCAAAATAGTGCAACCACTGACAAGTTAGTGAATCCAACAGCAAGTTTTTTCTGGCCTCAGAGCCCTTGAGAGACGTCATTAGAATGAATATCCTCCAGAGGAAGGACTTGGTGTAGATCCATTTGGTAAAAAACCAAAACCTTTGATAGCATTTACTATCTTACCCAGACTGTGTGGAAATGACTATCATAATATGAATTTGGTGCCACGAGCATGTTGTTTGCAAACATATCAGAGACAAAGGACAACCTTGACTTTGTGATTAGATCATAATTGAGGCTTTTTGGCGTGTTGCATTCGTTTACACCTACAAAAAAAATCAGGATTAGAGAAGAGAGAAACTGAGATATAATTTTATAGGAGGGATTTATGCCTGGTTTTAGGCTCAATTAAAAGGTTCATAGGTGTCATGATTAGTGAGAAATTTCCTGTCGAAATTTGACATTTTTTGTCCTAGGGCTATTAAGAGACTTCGCCAGATCAATGTAGTTGGGAATGTATGGTATAGTTGGGTAGAAAAATTATGAATTCTGTAGCATATACAAGCCAACATGGATGTTTGGGTGCCATTCATTTTGTACCATGTGGTTCCATTCATAAAATATCACCCTGGACACCCTAACAATGACTCAAAATGACACTTTTTGGCACTCTACATTCATTGCCAACCTGAGAAAACAAACCAGAGAGTAGAGAAACTGAGAGAGGATATTTTATATGGGCCCGAAATTGAGTTGTAGGATCATATGGGAGGTTTTTAGGTTCCATTCGTAGTGAGAAATTTCTTGCCAAAGTTTGATAATTTTTTAGTCTTATGGCTCTTAAGAGATAATGAGTGGGTGTCATCTATTTGGTCCAATGAGGTTTTGTTCGCAAAATATCACCCAGATACCCTACCAATCACTCAAACTAACGTGTTTTGGTATGTTGCATTTGTTGCCACCCTGATAAAAATAGGAAGAGAAGAGAAAAAATAAAGAGATAATTTTATAGATAATTTGAGTGCCAAGTTGTAGGATTAGAATTGAGTTTCGTAGGTGCCACATTCGAAAGAAATTTCTCGCTAAAGTTTGACAGTTTTGGGTCTCGTGCATCTTAAGATACGTTGCTTGACTGATGTAGCTAGGAAGTGTTAGTCATTAAAAATATGGAACTTAGCGGAAAACATACAGAAGGTTTGCGCGGAAGAGCAGAGCACATTCAAAAGTGCGGGAGGATCAGGGAAGGAATCACGCGCTGAGGACAGAGATAGATTTGGGACTTAGCCATTTTCACGATGATGAGCTATTTTTGGAGATAGTGTGCCGAACACACAAACTAGTTAAAGACTTGCACGACACACATTGGCTATTTTTGGAGGATTGGCTATGAAGCACTTTGCATGGGTACATGCTGAGAATAGATTTACTACTGACAGTTAACTAGAAGAAGTCTATTGTTAGCACACTTACATGTGTGGCTATTATTGTAACGGAGTGTGGCTAATAATAGCATGCGACCTATTTTGGGATTAGATAAGTGGTGAAGGGAAAGTCCCCACCCTTATAAATATGTAATTGAAGTATGATGTAGTATGAGATAGATATAAGTAAGAACTGAGTTATTGTGAGGTTATGCTGCCAAATCTGATGCACGCATAAACTATGGTATTATCTATTGTAATAAGCTTCTGTGTATTTATCATGTTTAATGCAATGGAGTGTATTGGCTGAATCAGAGTATCAAATCCTGAGTATAATTGGTTCTTGCATGCTTGATTTCATCATGGTTATCATTTAAGTCTGTTATTCTCTAGATCTAGATCTGAACATGCACTGTAGAATGATATATTAGTCATGGATCTGAATGCTTTAAGTCTTCATCATGCTAACATCCTACAACAACAACCCTAAAGAGGGGCCTGGTACCTTTGCGTGCTTCAGGTGAGCACTCAGTCTAGGTTGAGTGATGTGCCACGTGCGCCTGGGATTTTACTGGTAAATTCTAGGCTGCATCATTGGTTCCATTGTTGGGACCTCTTTTTCAGTTGTTTTTAGGATGGTTCACGATGAAGACATACCAGTTGACCCTAGCAAGTGTTGAGGAGTGGATACATGACCTAGAAGAAGAATACACATGGAGGTTTAGCACTGGATCTGAGTTTGACGCACACACATGGGTGGAGCAGAATCTGTATGACTATTTGTATGAGAGCTTCTTCACTATCTTTCTGATAGAACTGTACGAGTGGCTGGTTGCTTATGCATCTAAATGGAATTGGAGGTATCACACACTTGTCTGGATGTAGGAAGAATTTTAGGCCTTTATGATGCTGATCTGATTTGGACTCAAGCTGTGGATACATGGTTCCATGGTGTTTTGAATAGCTATATCTTGGAGTACTCAATTTCCACTTATTCATGCCCAGAGGTAGCTGAATTCCAATTTTTACGATATCCCAGGGGAACTTACCTGCAAGGCATTCCACTGGCGATCAAAATTTTGATGGTAACCCTAAACTTGGAGAACAAACCGATGGCAAACTAAACCCCACCACGTGGGGGAAGGAGAAAGTTTGGTGAAAGATGGAAGATCTAGCGACAGAAAGGAAAAGAGAGGAAAGGTGGCTTGAGTATAATGAGGCATGCAAGAGGGAGATAGAGAAGTAGTGGGATGTTGCAGAGTGAATGGTGTTGTGGAGAGAGATAGTTTGGGAAGGGTTTGAAGTTCACACAGAAGACATGGAACCTGAGCATCAGGAACTCCCCCATTTGGGAAAGCATGACAGGGAACCCTCCTCAGCCTCACGTAGAAGTGCACTAGTAGAGACGACCTGGGCCATGGGCACGCATCTGAATCCACCTGGAAACCTTGCCCTTGCACTTGGTTTTCCAGTATCTAGTACAACAAATAGTCAGCAAGCTAATTTAGGAAGTGGGAGAGAAGGAGTGAGTCATATAAAAAGCACAATGATGGTAGTGCAAATGGATTCATTGTTATATGGGAGTACCTTTTTGGTGTATCATCCACATAAAATTCAGTGCACAGATTTTTGGACTCTCTTCTGGGAGTAGTAACACTTCACAGACTGTCAGGGTATAGTTCAATACTACTGTTGGGACACAAGGAAGTACATCTTCTTGTCCAACCCTAGCTACAGGTTTAGGATCAGGAGGTATAGGTGGCTCTAGCTCTAGTGGATCTGGTGGTTCTAGAGGTAGAGGAAACACAGGAGGTTCTGGATCAGGTGGGAAAGGTCTGCACCAACCCCAAAATATTTACATGGAGATGTCTCTTCATCTCCCAGAGTATAGGGGCATAGAAGATGCTGTTGAACATGTGCACATGTGTGAAATACTGTGGCATGCAAAAGGAATCATGGCTTCTGAGTGTAGGGAAAGTCAATTTGCTACTACATTACAAGGGCACACACACAGTTGGTACAAAAAGTTTGACCCTGATCAGACTTGCGTAGACTATGTAGCTTTAAAATATGCTTTCCTTAAAGAGTTTCACATCCTTGAGTTTGAGCAGAAGAGTATAAGTGCTGCTCAAGGATATTAAGCAAGGCACTACTGAAAGTGTTAGAGAGTATGATGCTCATTTCAAAACACTGTTATCCAAGCTTTCTTATGATATTCATGCAAGCCAACATGCACAATGGTTTTTTGGAGGTCCTGATAACACCTTTTAGAAGGGAAATATCACATAAGACATACACTGATCCACGCGAAGCACTCAAATCAACTTTACGCGTTGAGGCAGTTGAAAGTATAGACACTGGGGTGAGCCCATTTTTAGAAGCATAGATCACAGCTATGGCAAAGCAGTTGGAGAAGCTATCAGAAAATTCAACACATGAGATGCACATAGGGATTTGGTGCACAGATTGTGAAGTGGAAGGTCACACAAAGGATAGTTGTCCCCACAGATCAGTGTGCTCATTGTTGTTGGACTGTGAGATATGCCATTTAAACCATGATGCTAGCCACTGCCCATTACTACAACACATGATAAGGAAGAATGTTTCATGCTACTATAAAATCTGTAGGTCCACGACTCATGACACAGAAGACTGTCGGCTGATTGGTCAGATCCATGATGCTATAGATATTGGTGTATGACAAGACAGAGTTTTAGATAACTCTAAAGGCAAGAATGAGCATCAGGATCAGGATCACAATCAAGCACACTATGATCAAATGAAGGAATTTTGAAGGTGGTCATGGTAGAGGTCGAGGATACCATGGTGGATTCAGAGGATGAGGCCATGGTGGTGGAAGAGTGAGTTCCCTCATGGAACATGTTATACATGTGGATCTCCTGACCACTATAGGTGTGAATGTCCTCAAATATTACATGTTCTTTCTGTGGAAAGAATCATAGTTATGAGGAGTTCCTAGACTTGTATGAGCATCTTAGCAAGTAACATAAATAAGAAAACAAAGGCGCAAGGATGGTTAGGATACAACACGCTTGTGGAAAATCAGTGGATGCCCAAGTTGGAAGCAGAATCTGAGGCATTGCAGGTAAAGATCACGACCCATGCTGAAGCAACACATGCCAAAGAAGCATTGTAGCAGAGGCCTACCATCACTAAGGAGGAGGTTCTACATGCATGGTACCCAGATCCTACCCATCAGAAGGAGGTTTACCAGGAAACCATGGAGGTACTCAGGAATCTTCAGGGTGAAATACAGTATTTAAAGGAGCAATCACGGAAGATGGAGCAAAAGAAAGCATCAGAGATGGTCCAAACTGATATGGATGACTTGAGAGAAGTGTGCAAATTGTTGTGCATCAGGAGAATATCATTCCACTGTTGGGGAATTGGTTAAAAGGAAACACTCCATGCGCAAGTACTGAGACTGGATGACAGATCCTGCATGCAAATCTTCCCCCTCATAGCCTAGATTATGACAAGGAAATAACTCTGAATGTTGTTGTGGATGGGTGGCTATTGAGTAATATACTGATTGATACTGGCACGAAAGTCAATGTTCTTACCTTAGATGCATGGGTACAAATGGGGAGACCTCCATTGCAGCCATCCTCTAATGTATTGTTCATGGCTAACCAGACTAAGGCCACTCCCATCGGAGTTTTAAAATATGCATCCATTACCATACAAGGAGCCAAGTTCACTGGAGATTTTGAGGTTTTAGCACTGGCAGAGTCAGATAGCTTCCCAGCTCTATTGGGGCATCCTTGGTGCTATGCAAATAATGTTGATCTTTGTTTCAACAAGGGTTACATCGGTTTTGAAAACAAGGAGGAAAGAGTTATTATCCCTTTAACTGATGGTAAATCTGTGCCCTATGTTGAGCCCTTGAGTGAAGAAGACCTGAATAGGATTTATGTACATGCCATCCAGGATCCAGAGGTGCTTGAGCCATGTAAAGAAGGAATCCTTCAGTGGGAGGATGCACAGTCTATTAGTGATACTACAAGTGTTGCTTGTGATAATTGGGCTCATAGCACTTATGAGTTGGTAGGGCACGAAGTAAAGAGCATATTTCCTAAGGGTCAACAAACCACGTTATATAAGGAGAATAGGTTACAATTCACTACCTTGTTACAGTGGAGAAGGAGAGCCTATGGTGTTCACACATGCCATGGAAGAATAGTGGATATAACCATTGGAAAGAAGGAATATGCTAGCATATACCCTACGTGGGACAACAACACACTTGGTGGGTGGTCCACAAGGATAATCTTGTAGGATGGAATGAAATTAGGATTTCTCTTGCCACTAGGTTCTTCAGGAGAAATGCACCTACTCAAATATGCACTTATCATGGTAATCAACCTGTTCAGCACCACGTTCAGAAGTGTGAGAGACTCTGGATAGAGGGGTAGGAAGCTTTACCACCTTCGCTCTAGGTGCACAAGTTTTATTCCACTTTACATGGTTGCACTGTGCTTTGTATGTATATGCAAAACTCCATAGAGAGACTGGAAATTGGTAGGATTTAATTATAGGAATGACTCAGACATTTGAATTCTTCTCTACGAAGCCTTCAGTGGAAGAAGCATTAAAATTCATAAAGCACTTAACTATGGGAGATAGTGCCAAGGCTGAAGAACTCATTCAGGAGTTATTGGATGAAGGAAACTCAGGAGCACATCTTTTTGAAGAAACAGAGGCCGATGCCACACTACTTCAGCATGCTTTCCTTGAGAAAGAAAAAGGAAAAATGGTCTACTTAGTGGATGATGAAGAAGTAGAAAATCTGGATATAAACCATTCAACAGGTAGGCATGAGGTGTTGGAAAGTGCAGATAAGACCACGCATGCCTATCATGAACCTATGAAGACAAAGAAAGTGAATATTGGATCAGATGCTGAGCCTAAGGAGGCCATAATTGGGGACTATTGGTCAGACTCTGAAGTGGAAAAAATCATAGAGTTACTACGGGATTATCAGGATTTATTTCCTCAGGGGTACCATGAGCTTAAAGGCATGCATGAATCATTAGGGGAGATGAGGATAAATCTTAAAGAGGGTGCACACCCTAGTTAGAAAGAGACCCTACAGGATGAACCCCAACTTGCATGAAAAGGTCAAAGAAGAGATTGACAAAATGTTGAAGTCTGGAATCATCAAGCCCCTGGATGAGTCAGAATGGGTTAGTCCAATGGTGATCAGTATTAAGAAGGATGGTTAGATTAGGATCTGTGTGGACTACATGGAGTTGAATGCTACATGTGTGACTGATCCCTTTCCTATGCCATTCACTGAGGAAATACTAGAAGGTGTTGCAGGGTGAAATCTATTCATTTACAGATGGGTTCTCTAGGTATCATCAGGTTAGGATTGCCCAGGAGGATCATGAAAAGACTAATTTTACTACTGAATGGGTTAGCTTCACCTATATTGTGATGCCTTTTGGTCTGAAAAATGTGCCTACTATATTTTCACACATAGTTGTTCAGGCATTTAAAGATTTTATTCACAACTTCTTGCAGGTTTATTTAGATGATTGGACGGTGTATGGATTAGTTAAAGATCATTGTGACAATCTATGCTTAATGTTTGAAAGATGTAGACAGTTGAGTATCTCTTTGAACATCAAGAAGTGCATATTTTCTACACCATTTGGAATACTGTTAGGACACATAATCTGTAAGGAAGGTTTGTTGGTTGATCCAGCTAAGGTTGCAGTCATTATCGGCCTAAAAGAGCCTACCAGTCAGAGTGAGGTGTGTGGATTTTTGGGTCATACAGGATATTATAGGAAATTTATAAAGGATATGCCAAGGTTTCCACACCTTTGGAAGAGTTACTGAAAGGGAAAGGTACGTTCTACTGGGGAGAACCACAATAGTGTGCATTCGAGACATTAAAGGAGAAACTTACTACCACACCTATTCTGTGTTTTCCTTCATGGGACCAACCATTTCATGTACATGTGGATGCCTCTGACATGACCATTGGTGTGGTATTGGCTCAACCTGGAGAAGGTATTATAGATCATCCTATATGTTTTTCTAGTAGAAAGATGACTCCTGCAGAACAGAATTACACAACTACAGAGTGCGAAGCTTTGTCAATGATCTATGCGCTACATAAATTCTGATAGTACCTGCTAGCTACACCATTTTTATTTTATACAGATCACATGGCATTGAAGTATTTGGTAAACAAGCCCATTTTATAGGGGCGCATATGCAGATGGGTACTCTTATTTCAAGAATTTGATTTCACAGTTGTGGTAAAACCAGGGAAAAGTAATTCTGGACTAGACCATTTATCCAGAATACAGTCAGGAGAAGAAGCACAGGAAATTGAAGATACCATGCCAGATGCATAGTTATATAGGTTACAACGAGTGCCATCAGAATTAGAGGACATTGTTGTCTTTCTACGAATAGGCATGGCACCAGAAGGAATGAAATCCTTGGAGAAGAAACAACTTTCTATACGTGCAACACCCTATATGTTGATTAGCGGTGACCTATACAAATTAGGTTGAGATGAAGTATTACGTCGTTGTGAACTAGAACATGAGCACACAAATATCATGGAGGAATCTCATGGTGGTATTGTCAGGTGGCCACTATGCAGGTGACACCATGATGCGCAAGATTTTACTCGCTCGATTATGGTGGGAGATCTTGTATAAAGATTGTAAGGAATTTTGTAAGGCATGTGATCACTGTCAACATTTTGGAAAACCAGGACAATGGGATGAGATGAAATTAAGGCCTATTCCTAGTTCAGAGCCGTTTGAGAAATGGGAAATTAATTTTGTGGGTTCTATTTCACCAGCCGTGCGTAGAACTGGATCACGCTATATCATAACTTGCACATTATTTACAAGGTGAGTAGAAGTAGTGCCTACAAAGGATTGTACAGCAGCTACAATAGCCATGTTTCTATGGGAAAATATTATTACACAGTATGGATGTCCTTTAAGTTTGACCAGTGATAGGGGCACACACTTTCTGAATGAGACAATCAGAATTTTATTGGATGAATTCATGATTGCACACCATAAGACTACACCATATCATCCTCAAGAAAATGGGATTGTTGAGGCTTTCAACAAAATTTTGAGCCAGACATTGACAAAAATATGTGATGTTGGAAGAAAGGATTGGGATGATAAAGTATTTGCAGTACTTTGGGCATATCAAACAACATATAAAAGGTTGAAAAAATCCACACCATTTCAGTTAGTGTTTTGTGCAAAAGTAGTTCTTCCTATGGAATTCATGTTACCATCTTTGCGTATTGCACATGTTGGAGGTCTAGCTAATGAGAAAGCATTAGAAGAATGGATTGAAAAGTTAATCAAGCTAGATGAGTGATGAGCAATAGCACGTTGGAGTCAAAAATAAGAAAAGGCCAGGCAAAAAGCATGGCATGATAGGAACATCAAGGATAAAAAGTTCACAATTGGATAGATGGTGCTCCTTTATGATTCTAAGTTTTTGCGCCATCCAGGAAAACTCAAAGTACATTGGTTGGGGTCGTATGTTATCACTCACATACTTGAAACAAGCACTTTGCCAATTAGAGGCTTGATGGAACACTATTACCTAGTTACTTCAACGGGAGTAGGTTGAAGCCCTACAATAAATAAGTCTTCTTGGTGTTTGTAATAAGGTAGTGTTGCCATTTAGATTAGGTTTTCAATTCTATATTTTCCTTTATGTATTTCCTTCTTTTTCGCTATGCTTTGTCAATTTAGTTGGTGTTTTTGTGTAATAAGCATGTTTATGCACCAGAAGCTAATTACTATTTGGAGAATTTTTATGCATAGAGGACTGCACATACCCTTAGTGTGGGGAGGTTATTGATATTCAGGTACAACAATGATGAAAATAAGTCCACATGAAAGGAACAAATTACTACGGTGTGCTATTCAAGTTGGATAATTGAAAAAAAGAGTGCTTCTGGAAATGAGGACCATAGGTGGAGATGAATGAAGAAAAAATATAATGCAAATGTAAGCAGAGGCCATGGAGAACTACCAAGGGAAGGTGCAAATGGCGAGGTACTTCAGGTGCATGGAGGCGCACTGAAGAGAAGTCTGTGGCTAGTGTAGGTAGGAAGGTTGCTAGAAGGTTATAGCTTGGGCACGAAGATGTACCACTATGGAAAGGTATGAAAAATGGTCAATTAATGAGAGGATTTTTGGTAGGTGAAGAAGCAATAAATGCACTAAATTTTTGAAAATCTATATAAAGATGGGATGCGAGTTCATTTTTACCGTTGCAATTGAGAGAATTTGAAAAGGGATAAGTGCAAATGAGCTGAGAAATCGTGTTGAGGTGTGAAGAGTGTGAAATCAGATGTGGAGAGAAGGTTTACACTAGGAGAAGCTTGTGTTCCCATAGGTGAAGGGTTTGAGTGAAGTAGGAATGCTTACAAAAGAGCTAGGGATGTGATTTCAACTAGGGCATGGAGATTTGAACTAGGGTTTCAACTTGCTCGATTACATTAGGGTAGAAAAGTGATATTTTTCAAATGTCACCGAAGAAAGCACCCACAATAGGAGTAAAAGGGAAGAAGAAGGTCAAAGTGGAAGAAGAAATTGCTCTCGAGAGTAAATTCTCAGAAATACAGTATCCAAGGGCATGATCACAGGACAAGAATGGGATTCCCAAATCCATAAGATGTAAAATCAGCAATTAAAACCTATCATACATTGATGATAATAAGAAGGAACTCAAATTAATTGAAGTACCATGATGACTTGCTAATGGACACAACAGAGTGTTAATACCCATGTAAGATGAACATGGTGGTTAGAAGATTACAATAATTAGCATAGAGTCTAACCACGCTATACGACATGCCATAATTTGAGCACGTATCAACCATTACTGATTGATGGAAGATGTGAGAGTCCATAAGGACTAGTTCTACTGATGATAGCCGGTAAAGAGGGTTAGAATCAAAGAGTGTTGGATTATCAACAACTCTATGAAGGGCTTCAAGAGCAGATCTGGAGAGTGACTTAACAGATAAAGTAGTTATCCTAGAGAATACTATATCAATTGGGGTATACCATGGGTCATTGTACGAAGGAAAACTGACATACGAGCATGAGAATCTACAAGTAACTCTTCCTCGCACCCAACCTCCTGAGGTCATGCCGAGATAGCTAGGTGGGGATGGAATACACGCGGGATGCAGATAAGCTAGTTAGGTAATCTTATTTCTTCAACATGCAATAGCGGGATCTGCGAATCTAAGGCAAAGAAGGCCCTCCTAACCTGAACCGGTGTGATAGATCGTTCGGCGAGGATAGCTGCTCGAAGGCTCCAATCAATATCGAGCTCTGCCGTGATCCGATCTATGGGTTGTGGAATACGTGGAAGATGACCTATGGGTGCTTCGTATATACCTCCCGACAAGGTCATGAAAATGGAATGGCTAAATGTGTAGTGGATCTTTTGGTGCTTTATGGATGATTCTCTAGTCTAGTCCAGAAATCTTTAGCTTGGTTGGCTGTTACGTTTAATAATGATAGTTGTGTGATGATGTCTGGTGGGAGTGGAGAGGACCTAAATACTAATGTTCGTAAACCAACATCAACGTTGGTTTGACTTGTAGGCCCATTGGGTTGTGGGACCTGTGGATCACAACCGTAAGTTTGTGGTTGTTGTGGACCTCCTATGGTCATATGAAGAGTCAACCCCTTAGTCCAAGTATCCAGTAGTAGTATGCCTTTTCAACCTCTACGTTTAGAACTAGAAGTTGCATGATTTTCTCGGAGTACCTAACAGGTGTTCTGGCAACTTGGATACGTAAGCTAGTGTTTATATCAACGAGGAGGTCTCCTGCATCTGGCTGTGGGACTAGTGGATCACAACCAAATGTTTTCTCTCTTTCAGGTCCTTCTACAGTCATACGGATATCTATCAAGGCAGTCTATAATTTGTTTGATTTGACCAGAACGTGTGTGCTTTGTCATCTTCTATGTTTAATACTCTTAGCTGTGCGCTGATTTCTTGTAGGTCTGTTGTTGCTCGGAAGACCTGAATTTTGAGATTTTGATCTATGTCAGTTATTGTTGCAACAATATTTGGTTGAGGCATGATTGGCTCAAAAATGTATTCCCTGGGCTCCCTAGGTCCCGTGATTGTCATACAAGATCAATATAAGCCTAACTGAAATGAAATAAACTAACTATGCAAGATATATCTACAACATATATATATTCCTCTATTTTTTTGTATTTTTTATAGAATTTTGAATAGAATTGAAAGAGAAATTCAACTAATCTAATAATTCAGAAAATGACAACTAATCTAATAACAAAATTAAAACAAACAAGGTAGCCCAGTGTAGCTACTTTCCTGTGTATTTGTGAGTTTTATCCTAAATAACTAGATAGCTGATTAACTTAATTGAAAGATTTTTGATCCTGCCTCAGAAGTGAGAAATGAATCATAGTTTCTTAGAAACTATCAATCCTCACAACTTCCTTGGAAATATCGAAAATGAAACTTAACTGAAATGAAATATTTCACTACTCTATTTGATATGTTTTAACTAGAACTTTGACAGATAAAACCTGGAATTTGCAGAACAGTGGCGAATCTAGTAGTGTATGATTTTGTCCCCTCAGAATGATCTCCTCATTCCTTCGTGTTCACGTGAGTCTAGAAGAGTGTGTATATGCTAGCATCAACAGAAGAAGGTATTTTGAACAATGACAACTTTGGATATAGACCGAATAAAATATTGAGTAGGAGAGGGACAACGCAAGTGATAGAGCTTGGCGTATGCAATTCCTAGCGGGATTTATTGCGGGAATACAACACAAGTGTATTGAGAGATTCTAGAATCTACCTTCTGTGAAGAACACAACCTACAACTCTAATGGATTCAATCTACAAATGACACTACTCTGCTCTAAACTAATTTGTATGAACAACAATGAACAATACTGAAGCAAGAAGATCGAATGGCTTCCAACAGCAAAGGAAAACTAGCATGGATGCAAACATGAAAACAAAATGAGCTCTAAACAAGAAATTGAAAGACTAAACAATGGAAATGAGAAGTTGAGGGGCCATTTGCTTGAAAACAAGCTGGATATTTATAGATTTCACATTCACCCAAAGGTAATTCCCATTAGAACTCTTTTACCATTAAACAATGAAGAAACACTATTCCAGGGAACATAAAACATTAATACGAGCCAAGGCGGTTGAGAAAAGCTGGTGAAAGTTGAAAAATTATGCAAGTCATGATCAAAGGAGTGTGCTGGAAAATGCGTGAAGGACCGCCACCCCTAAGCAGGGTGGTGAGTCACGAGGACCGTTGCCATGCAGGGTGGCGTTTCAGTCACTAAAGGGAAAAAGGAATTAAAAAGGGGGGCGAGGGATAAAACAAAGCATAAGGAACTTTGAAAAACCATTTGGGATGCTAACATATACTTCGTGATCTTCTCTAGACCCAATCACCTTGCGAGGTGGCCTGTATCATCATTGGGGCATGTGTGACATCGTTCTATGGTAGCACAATACCCTATAATTTTGGGTACGTACATATTGCCCCCTCAGAGAAGCATTTTAGCCATGAAGAGGCATAAAACGGTGGGTCTGAGTATGGAGGTTCCAAAATGGGAAGTTAGAAATTATACCTGACACACCTATGTGTCGAAATTTCACCATCCAAGTTCCTGCTACCTGTAAAATGGAAAGAGGACTCAAGTGCAGATAGATAAAATAAATAAAATAAATAAATACTAAATTAGTATGAAATGAGGACTTACCATTTGTGTGGGGATAAGAACTTACCTCTGTCGGTGCTCTAAACCTGCGAAAGGGGCATTCAAAATGAGTCAAAACACTATATATATATATATATATATATATATATATACATATATATATATATATATATAATACGGGACCATTTTCCTATTCATTTGCGTGTCGATTTGATAGTTTTTGAGCTCTGGGACCCATGGTGATGGTTTTCAACGAGAGTATAGTTGAAACGTTTGTATCGAGATAGTGATCATGCCTCCGTGAGTAGAACCTCGACCTGCGAGATCCTCAGGTTAGTTCTTCTTGATTTAACATTTTTTGCACCCAAAATGTTAAAATGATGAAAATCTTTGTGGGGGGGGGTTATTTTTAGAAATGTCAGTTTTAAATGTGTCTCTTAGGGGGGGCGCCTAATGGGTAGGCTTTTGTTTTAGCTAAAATGGTCAATTTTTAGCATTTTAAGCATTTTTAGGGCATGCGACCCATTTTGTAGTTGCAGGACAGGACCGTCGCCCTGAGCAGGGTGGTGGTTACAGGACCGTCACCTTCCAAGGCGGCGGTTATGGAACCACCACCCTACTTAGGGTGGCGGTTCTCTCCAAGAATGCTAAAACAACACTAGTTTGAATTCATTTTTGCATTTTTAGTGTTCCTTACTTGCTTTAATGATTTTTCCAATGCAATCTTGATGCTAACTTGCTTCTTTTTACTTGTTTTTGGGTGTTTTGCAGAAGAAGGAAGAGTACATTAGATGGAGCCAAGAGAGGGAGTGTGATTGGCTTCCAGCAGTGTTAGATGCACTCTCTCAGGCTGAGCAGGATACTCTCCAGAGGGTAGGTATATTGAGGATTGCATGGGTCCCCCACGTTGCACCTGCCAGTCACATATTATGTGACTTATTTTCTTACTGGGATGTAGATCAGAACACCTTCTGATTTCCAGGTGTTAGGGGTGAGTGGACTATCACCCTAGAGGATGTCTACCACATTTTGGGAGTCCCGATTATTGGGAGGAGACTTTCATTTGATACAGCAGTATCCAGAGCTCAGGTGACTCAGTGGGCCACCTATATGGGAGACACAGTTGTCTCCACTGGTTCGAAGAAGGGGGTGAAGGTCCATTCTATTCCTGGCTTGCCCATCCCTCTGATCCGTCAGGCCATTATGGGCATCCTTGCTTCGAGATTGATCAGGGACAAGGGAGGGGATACTTTTCTCTACTGTTGGGCCCCCATCATCACATAGATTGAGGCACATGGTCAGATTTATGCCTAGGGAGCCGATATACTTGGGACCACCTATCATGACTTATACAGGGTGGTTTGATTATAGGGACAGTCACTGAGCCATCTGACCCTAGTTATGAGCTGGGTCTATGAGCGCATTATCCCTTATGGGAGAGGCATAGAGGTGGAGGATCCCGGGGCCGTGAGGGCAGCTAGATGGATAGAGATGACGGTGCTTAGATCACCCCACTAGCCAGTTGCTTCCCGAACTACTGAGGATATGGAGGCCACACCTTATTAGGCCATGGCGGGGTTGTGGGGTGAGGAGACACTTTACTTTGATTTCCTACTCTACTACAGGGACAGCTTGTGGACAGGACGGGGAAGGTAGAGACACACCCCTTTGATTGAGTGCCTCAGCAGTTCAGTCCTTGCTTATATTGATATGCTTCCCCCAGTGGTGCTAGTGTTTAGATTAGTTTGGGAGGATAGGGGAGGTCCTAGAGGCTAGGGTTGGACTGTTGTTACTCCTGGCATCCCTATTGTAGCCAGGAGGGTGGTACGTGCGCTCGAGGGAGAGCCAGTGCTCCTCAGGAACCTTTACTTCAGATTACCGCCGGTCCTGCCCATAACAGTGATGACCCCATTGATATAGACTCCGAGTCTGAGGAGTTCATAGGGGGAGAGATAGAGGAGGAGACCGAGGACATGGAGATCAGTGAGTCGGGTGGGGAAGAGGATAGTGATCCTGAGTGGCATGACACTCAGGAGATCTTACAGGCTGAGAGGGTAGAGCAGAGCGCGGAGAGGGTGACTCTAGTCTCAGAGGAGTTACTTTCTCAGGACCTAGGTGGAGAGGATGAGTCCGTGGTAGGACGCCATGTTGTCCCAGATGTAGGAGGGGGACACCAGTCAGTGGCAGTGTCTGTGGTAGGCACGGATCCTAGAGATCCTTCTTGGAGGCCCGAGATCCGATTGAGTTTTCACTCTTCTTTTGATATTTGTTTTTAGCTAGAATTGCCTTAGTTGCTATCTCTCTTTTTGTTCATCCTTGGTTTCACATTTTGATCATTTTATAATTTGTTTTCTCCTTTGCTTGCAGAGACTGCTGATGAGTGGCGAGACTTGATTCATTGGGTATGTACTGACACCCTGATGCTCCCCATGGAGAAGACTCGTGCTGAGCTATCTATGGATGCAGGGGAGCCTTCAGCAGCTGGTAGGCATACCGATGTTTTTTCCCCTGTCTGGCATGTGGCCAAGATGGTGACCTCCCTCCATACCGAGTTAGCTGGGTATAGGACTGTAGAGTGCCTGATGAGGAGGAGCCGCTCTCATAGTGAGGCTACAGCTACTATTCAGGATCGCGAGCCCTCAGTGCACTCAGAGCGCCGGCGTAGCCAGAGTCCTAGACGTGATCATGCACCTTCTGAGGGATCTCATAGGGATTGAGAGGCCACTTGGCTCCTTTTGTAGTGACTCTTGCTAGAATGTTTTATACGACCATTTTGTATTTTCCGGGCTCATTGAGCATTTTGACCATGCCTAGTGCATGATGGCATTGTACATAAAACCTGATTATATATATACATCTCTTTTTGGATCTAGATCTCTTTGTACCTAGAGTTTTGTGATTCATTTTCACATGTATATTAGATGTTTATAAATTTTTTTTTGTTTTTATATGCTTTTTAGAATGTATGCAATGGAGAACAAATATCACAAATGTTTTCTTTTTGTATTTCGTGATGCTGATGTATGATGATGTGGACACTATGTGATCTTGAACTTTAGTTTCTATAAGCAATTTTCCGGTACTTCATATTGTTTTGAAAAAATGTGATGATGAGCTGGTATGATGAGCAGATGAACTTGCCCCACTCCTAACTCCACACAACTAGTAAGATGCGAGGGCTCACCACCGAGAGCTAGAAAGGGCACAAGCTATGAGGTGTGTTGAAATGGTAATGATGGGAGATAGACAAAGAGTTGGTGGAACCAAATTAGGATGCTACAAACCTATCTTACTCAAGTGACTCCATAGTTTAGAATGTAACTTGCTTTGCAGTTTATCCAGACTTAGATCCGTAGATGGCCACTTGGTTGACAAAATCTGGTTTTCAGGGTTTTGAACTCTCTTGGAATTTTGGACATCTGATTCATTTGTTTTTGACTCAAGATTTCAAAGGTTTGTTTGAACTATTTGTTTATGACTTTTAACGTTTTCTGTCAAGCGGACCCCCTACACCTTGCCCCATGCTACTAGTAGGAAGCATGGGCTTATCACCATGGACAAGGCATAGGTGAGTAAAGGCATTCCCATCCTTTCCCAACCCTATGTCACTAGTAAGAGATGCAAGTTCAACACCAAAGGTTGGTAGGGCAAGGAAATGTGTAAAAGTAAAATTTTCTGTTTGATCTATATTTGACTTACTTGAGAAAAATGTCAGGATGTTCTTATTTCCAACGAGATATATACACGGGATAGATGTGACACCATGAAGCTTCTAGAACAGACCATAGGCAAGACACCTATCCTAGGAAGAAACCAAAAAGTGAGAACAAGCATGCAGGCCTTGGTATGGCTACCATTAGGACTTTGTCATATCTTGCTTTAATTGATGAAATGATTCTGAAACAGTTGATGATGTTATGAAAATGAAGAAGTATGATTTGAATGCTCCTGCCAATACTATTAGAAGTTTGTAATGAATTGCTTAAGAATAAGTCCCTTGATCACCAAATTTTATGAAACAAGTGAACAAAATGAACCTATCTAAATGAATATGTAATGTAGATATAATTATACAAATAGTGTCGATGCTTCATGTGTAAAATCGTTTAAGATGCAAGGAATTGACTGATTCATTGAATTCCTCACCCTACAATGTGCACAAGAGATACGCACCATTCCTGTAGTCTTTCATGACCTGATATGGGCCCAACCATTTGGGCTGGAACTTTCTTCCTTCGCCGGTTTTCTTATCGATCCGGCTGTCTAGTCTTAGAACTAGATCTCCTTCATATATTTCTCACTCATAGAATTTTTTGTTATACTGCTGGCACATCCGGTCAGCATAGGCTCTATGCCATTGTTCAGCATTTAGCCTGGCTTCATCAAGGCTCTCTAGTTGAGAGAGGTGTGCCTCCCTATAAGCTTCCTCATCTAGAATCCCTTGTAATGAGATGTGGAGAATGGGTATTTCAACCTCAAGTGGGAGAACTACTTCTGCTCCAAATACCAGCAAGAAAGGAGTTGCTCCTATTGGTGTTCTTATTGAGGTTCGGTGGGCCCACAAGGCTGGATATAGTTTTAAATGCCAATCTTGTTTATTCTCCTTGACTATTTTAAGGAGAATAGCTTTCAATGTTTTGTTTGTCGCTTCGGCCTACCCATTGGCTTGAGGGTAGTAAAGAGAGGCTGTGTGATGGTTTATCTTGAACTTGCTACATAACTCACGAACCTCATCATTCTTAAAGGACATGCCATTATCTAAGATAATGACTTGTGGGACACCATACCTACAGATAATTTGGTTCAAAATGAATTTGGCAATCACCAAACCTGGTACAGTGGTGAGAGGCATGGCCTCCACCCATTTGGTAAAATATTTCGTGGCTGTGATTATAAAATTATGGCCATCGGTTGATGAGGGAGAGAATTTCCCTATTAAGTCTAGACCCCAAGTGGAGAAGGGCCACGGAGTCGCTATTGGTTGCAGGGATTGTTCTAGCATGTGAATCTTGTGAGAGAATTCTTGACATTTGTGGCACTTATGTACAAATTCCACTGCATCATGCTCGAGAGTGGGCCAAAAATATCCCATCCGATGTATTTTACGAGTGGTGGTGTGACCACCGAAGTGGCCCCCGCATATCCCACTATGGGATTCATGAAGAATCCTCTTGGATTCTTCTATGTCGACGCATCTTAGAAGCATGTCGTCGAAGGCTCTACGATAGAGTACTTGGTCTAAAACAACATATTTAGTGGTGATAGTGCATAAACACCTTCTTTGATGTGGCGTGGCACCTTCTCGATACATATGGTCCATGATAAAATTGATAATATCAGTATACCAGGGACATGTAGAGATGGGGGTCTAGTTTCGACAAAGTATACACATTCATCAGAAAGTCGAGATCTACCAGCTCGCCTCCATCTAGTGGATTGTCAGCTAACCAGTCTGTAATGATTTGTCCTTTAATGGATTTTTGGTTTACGAATGTTAACTCAAATTCTCCCATTAGGGTTATGAAACGTCCAGCCTTCTTAGACAAGGACCCTTGCATGAGGAATGTCTGTAAATGGTCTATCTTCACAATGACCCTTGTTTCTTGATTTAACATGTAATGTCTTAAATGTTTTGTGGTGAAGACTATGGCAAGGCATTCTCTTTCTACCTGTGTATAACATGTTTCATAATCAAGCAACATTCGGCTAATGAAATAGATCACACGTTCTCATTTATCATCGTCTTCTTGAGCTAGCATGCAGGCCAGAGAGACATGAGTGGCTCATGAGTATAGGATCAAAGGGCAGTCTGGCTTAGGAGGCATTAGCATGGGTGGTGACAACAAGAAGTGCTTAACTGCTTCGAAGGCCTCATTACAATCTTCAGTCCAATCGATACTATAATCTTTCTTGAGTAGATTATTGATTGGATGAATGGAAAATCTTAAATCTGGGATGAACCTTCGGATTGCACCAAGTTTCCCAAGAAATGACCTGATTCCAGACTCATTCGAAGGTGGGATCATTTCGAGAACAGCCTATATTTTGGCCGGATCAACATCAATCCCTCATGAAGATATAATGTATCCTAGAAGTTTGCCTCCTGTTACACCAAAAACACACTTCTCTGGGTTTAATGTGACTCCATATTCAATCAATCATGAGAGGATGATGCGGAGTACTTCCGGGTGATCACAATGCTTCTTGGCCTTAGCCAACAAGTCATCCACATATGATTCCACAATTTTATGGATAAGATCATGGAATATATAAGTCATTGCCCGCTGATATGTAGTGCCGACGTTATTAAGACCAAATGACATGAAAACATAACAATAGGTTCCCCAGGGAGTTATAAATGTAGTTTTGGCTTGGTCTTGTTTGGATATTTTGATTTGATTATATCTCGAGAACCCATCCATGAGAGACAAAAGCTCAAATCCAATTGTTGTGTCAACGATGACGTCAATGGATGGTAATGGGAAATCATCCTTGGGACAAGCTTTGTTAATATCCTAAAAATCTATGCAAATGCGTATCTTCCCATTATTTTTAAGAATGGGGATGATATTAGATACCCATTGTGAATAATCAATTGGTTTTATGAATCCTACTTGGAGAAGCTTCATCACTTCTTCTTTTACCATGAGAGCTACTTTTGGTTTCATTGGTCTTGATTTTTGTTTAATTGGCTTTGCATCTGGTTTGGTGACAAGATTATGTACTACGATGTGTGGTGCAACTCTTGTCATTTCTTTATAATTAAATGTGAAAGCCTTTTGATGTTCTGTGATAATTTGATTGTGTATTTCTATTTCTTCTGGAGTTAGTGAAGATCCTAGTTTCAAGATCTTTGGTTCTTCCTCCGTTCCAATGTTTATATCAATCATTCCTTCGATTAAAGAAGTGTTACCTTCTTCAAATTTAAGTGGGGCTAGAGGTAGTTCCAATTATTCTCCATTTTCTATCTCATAAATATCAATATTATTTTGTGGGGGAAACTCCACCATGGGATTTCCAAAGTAGGAAAAAGAGTGTGGTATTAGGGAAAGATCAACTATGGGGTGAGCAAGGTGTAGCTCTGAATAATCGTTTAGATATTTGAGGAGTGACTTTATTACTGTCAACATGATGTAAGATAGAAGATTCATTCTCAGCTGTATGTGTTAGAAGAGGGTTCGTTGACATTTTATTCACCAATGGTTCAGTACGAAGTGATACCTTGAAACTTGTATCTTCCAACTCATTACTTGGGGTAAAACGTGAAGCTGAGGTTGCTATTGAATCTGTGAGAAGGTTCTATTCTCGTGGGATTGCCTCAATGGATATGAAGTTAAATCCTTTGCTTAGATCTAATACCATTGTTTTATAGAGTTGTAAGTGCTCAACTCTAGTCTCATATACTTCAGAGACTTGGTTTGTAACTAATTGCGAGTCTCCCAAAACTGATGTTATTGACACCAATCCTTTTGGCTATGATGAGGCCAAGGAGGAGGGCTTCGTACTCAGCGCTATTGTTTGTGCATTCAAAGTTTAACTTAAAAGAAAAAGGTAGGATCTTTCCCTCTGGGGAAGTGAAGATCACACCTGCCCCAACTTCATAGTGGCATCTAGCTCCATCGAAGTGGAGACTTCAATATTTACTAGGAAAAATGGATGCTGGGACATTCTTTGCATCTATTTCTTTTGTTTCAGTTACTTCTACCATGCAAATTTCCTCTGCTAGAAGAGAACCAACCCCTAGGGTACATCCCATACCTATGGAATCAAAAGGTAGGAAAATTGGTAGATCTTGTTCCAGCAATTTGACAATTTTTGTAGTAGTTCCTAATGACACTGTTTCTACATTGTTAGCTTCATCCTTGAGGGCTGGGATGCCCTTGACTAGGTTTGTAATTTCTAGTTCTGTTTTAGGTATTAATTTTTCTTCCGGTTTTGAGTCGATTGGTTTGTTAAGTTGGTTTGTTGGGAGTTCAAACTCAGAGTGAACACCTGGTCTTTTCTTCAAGTCTGCTAGGTGTATGTCGAATGGTTTTGGGTCACCTTCTGCTATGAATATCTTTCCTAGGTGTAAGAATCTTATTTCCTAGAATAATGTAGAAGGGATTGCTTTCATGTGATGTATCCATGGTCGACCGAGGATCATGTTATAGTTTGTTTTCCGATCTATGATATAAAACTTGGTGAGGATTTTCTTGGGTCCTAAGGTGACTGGTAATATTATAGTCCCAATTGAAGTAGCTTTAAGGCTATCATAACCTCTTAGCGTATTTCTTGTTGTGGAACAGTTTGTTTCTCCATATCCTAGATTTTGAAGGAAATAGAAGGGGACAATGTTAACTGCTGCCCCATCATCAACCATTGCGTGTTTAACATAATTATTGTAAAAACACACCTATAAATGCAAGGCCGGATCACCTCTACGTGTAATTTCAGCATCTTTTGGCATTTTTTTATGTCGAATATAAACTCAGTATCCCTATCTGGCTGTGCTGGAGGGTGGATATCAAAGTCTATATGATTTACTTGTGTTTCAGTAGGTGGAGTGATGTTAATTAAATGACCCAGACCTAGTGCTTCTAAAAGAGCAGACCTATGGGCAGGAGATTTTTTCAATAAGTCCAAAAAGGAGATGTGAGAGAAGGTCTTTGTTAAGTCATTAATTAAATCATAAGCACCCACGGGTTTTACCAACATTTTTTTAGTGTTATCTGGCTCTAGTGGATAGATTGGATTTGGTTGAGAAGAATATTCTCGTGCTCTTGTTATGGCTTCTACATGCAGCTCAGTATCTAACTCCACTAGACCAATTATCTTGGTTCGTTGTTGATTCCCTAATTGTGGTGCAACAAGTGGATTTAGTGAAGTTGAGGCTTCATGATCATTATTTCTTGTCATTACACCTTTGTTTTTCCCATTTGGATTTAATTTATTATTGTTATTGTGATTTGGGATTGGATCATTAAAGATCTTGAGAGGTGCGTTTTGAGGGGAAACTGCCCCTGTGAAAGTATTTGGCATAGGTGTCACAAAATCTGTTACGAACATATCTATGAAGAGTTGTCTTTGTTCTTCTAACAAACGTTGCATGAAATTATTGTAATCATGACAAGTCCTAGTGTCATGGCCTCAAATTTTGTGGAAACCACAATATGAGTTGGGATTATAATTCCTAGGTTGTTGGTTTGGCATGTGTTGTGGTCCAAAACTCTAATTAAACTGTTGACTATTAGGATTAAAGTTTTGCATTTGTTGTATTTGGTTTTGGTTTTGATATCCAGTTGAGTTTTGACCTAGACCCTGTGTCTAGATCTACAGTTGTTTTTGTTGTTGTTGTTGTTATTGTCGTTGGGGATGATTAAATCCACCGTGTTGATTGTTGGGGTGAAATTGTTGTTTCATTTATTGTTAATTGGTGGTGGAAAATTTACAACATTTACTTTTTTAGTTTGGTCAGTCACTCCATCTGTTGTCACTCCGCAGTTTTTATTAAGGATTTTAGGTCCTTGATTGGCATTTGTGGTAGTAGGATAAGTCGTAGTGTTTTTGTTGGGGATGATTAACCTCCCATTTGTTCCATATGTCTTGCGACTGCTATCTATTACAACTTGATCTATTCGGAGAGCGCTCTCAAGCACTTCATCATAAGTTCTTAGTGGGAACTTCTGGACTTCTTACTTTATCTCTCTGCTGAGAGAATGAAGGAATAAATTACATAGTTCCATCTCATCCATGTTTGGAGTGCTTGCTAAATAATAGAGGACTGTACGCCATCTTTGGATGAAATGAGCAACAGATTCATTGTGTTCTTGCTTAATATGCAAGAATTCCTTGATCCCTATTCTCAACAACTTGTTCATGTCAAAATCCTTGATGAATTCTGACACGAGTTGTTTAAATGAATGTATTGAGGCTTCAGGTATTCTGTAATACCAGTCAAGGGCAATACCCTCTAAAGTTTTGGGGAATTTTTTAGCAACAACTCCATCCCAAGGGAGTAGTTATCGAATGGTTTTGGCATAGGCCTTAATATGTGCATTTGGGTATCCCTCTCCATTGTACTTGGGTAGATCAGGGAGAGGTCTTAGAAGCATGACACTTTGTATAGTGAAGTCCAAAGGTTATTTTAAATATTCTGAATAATTCCCTATTGCATAGGTTTCGACCATTAATGGTGTTTTTTGAGGGGGTGGAGGTGGAATGGGTTATTGATATGGTGTAGCATATGTATTTGCAGGGGCATAAGGAAATCCCCGTGGTTGAGTGAACATGCCGGGAGAAGAGAACATATCTCCCTGTAGTGATTTGGAATACATGTTTAAGTATGAAGGAGCATTGCTCAGGAATGGATTGTTTTGTACTAAATCGGGGGGTATTATATTTTCAACTAGAGTGATGTTAGAAAATGCAGTTCTAGTTGGTGTTTGTTGTAAGTACTGAGGGGGCATACCCAATGTACCTATTCCTGTGAGGAGGTCTACTTGGCTAGGATGATGTGGAGGATTGGAAGTTCCTTCTTGAATGAACTGTGAATTTTGACTTGCTTGAGCAAGTTCCAACCCTCTAACCTTCTCAACTAAGGCTGAGATGACCTCGTTTGGTGAAGACACGGTATTTTGCTTTAGTGGTGTTTGTTGTATACCTTGAGGTTGTATAGACATATGGTATCTTTCTATTAATTGATCGGTGCCCTACCAAGTTTCACTGAGGGCATTTACCATAGGTGGAGGAATGGGGGTGTTTTCTTGGAATGAGACCTTAGGTTGTGTTTGCAAACCTCCTATAGATGGGTACATATTTTGAGAGCGTTGTTCACTCCTAGCATAACATGCTAAGTATTCATCATCTAACAACAAATATGGATTTGAATGTCTGCTAATTTTTGGTCTAAGAAACACCAGAGGAGATGAACCAGATTCTCTAGTGAGCATCATATTGTTTGAGCTTGAAGGCTCTAGTTGTTGCATTTGAGTGAGCTGATCCAACTCCTCTATTTGGAAAGAAGAACTATATCTAGTCCTTTAAGCCGTAGTTTGTGTTGAAAATGGGTTATTTGAATAGTTGTCACCCCATGCTGAGAGCGAGGGTGATGGTTGTCTATTTAATTGATCATAGTATGCTTCAAGACCTAGGAGAGGTCTTCCATATGCATCATATCCTGACATATTTAGGGTGTATATGAATGCTCGCAGAATATTGGGAAAGAGTGAAGGGTGGATGAAAGAACAGAAAGAGGAAAATTAAGTTTGAGCCACACATCAGGTTCACCAATTTTGTTGGATGGAAAAGCTGATGTGAGCATGGTCTACAAGTAGGTCTTCCTCGCAGACCTCCCGAGGTCATGCCGAGATAGTTGTTTCTTGGAATCACGTCGGGTTCAGATAAGCAAGGTAATCTTATTGGTTCAACACGCAATAGTGGAGGTACGAATCTAAGGTAGAGAAGGCCCTCCTAACAGTTCTTTGTTTCATAGATCTGGTTCACCAGGATAGCTTTCGTATGATGTAATCAATATGGCTCTATGTGATCCGCTATGGGTTGTGGAATACTACAAGATAACTCTGGGTCCTTCGCACTCGACCTCCTGAGGTCGTGACCAATGGAATGGCAACCGGTAGTGGAATGGTGCTTTATGGACATTCGTGGGTCTAGTCAGATAAGCTTTAGCTAGATAATCTACGTCTTCAACACACAATAATTGTGTGATCTGTCTGGTGGGATCTAGAGGACCTAAATACTAGGCCCTCCTAACCTGAACTTGGTTTGTGATAGATCGGGTTGTGGGACCTGTGGATCACAACTAAGTTCAAAGTTGTTGTGGACCTCCTATGGTCATATGAATAGTCAAGCCCTCTATCGTGTATCCAGTATCTATGCCTTTTCGGTCTATGTTTAGAACTACGTGGAAGATTTTCTCAGACCTATGGGTAACTTCGTATATATCTCCCATCAAGGTCATGAAAATGGGACTATGGCTCACAATGTATAGTTTGGATCTCTTTCAGGTGCTTCTATGGATACGGATATCTCTGATGTAGTCTAGAAATTTCTGATTTGACTTGAACATTGTGCTTTGCTCTTCTATGTTTAATAATCTTAGTTGTGTGATAATTTCTTATAGGTCAACGAAAGACCTAAATTCTAATGTTTTGAAACTATGTCAATTATTTGAACAATATTTGGTAGTAGGCACATTGGCTCAGAAATAGGAAACCTCTTGGCATCCCTAGGTCCCGTGATTTTCATATAGATCAATATAAGCCTAACTAGAATTGAAATAAACTAACTAATGCTAGATATATCTCAGAACAATGACATATATATATATATATATATATATATATATATATATATATATATATATATATATATATATTCTCTATTTTTGTATTTTTGATAGAATTTTGAAAAATTAAAACAAGCTAAGGTAGCCCAGTGTCAGCTACTTGACAACTAATGCTAGTTGTGAGTTTATCCTACATAACTAGATAGCCCGGTTGTATTACTTGCCTGTAAGTTGAAAGATAACTGATTAACTTAATTGAAATATTCTCGATCCTTAGAAGTGAGGAATGAATCATAGTTTATGAGAAACTATCAATCCCCACAGCTTCCCTGGCAATATCAAAAATGAAACTTAACTGAAATGAAATGTTTCACTACTCTATTTGATATGTTTTAACTAGAACTTTGACAGATAAAACTTGAAATTTTCATAATAGTGGCGAATCCAGTAGTGTATGATTTTGTCCCCTCAAAATGATCTCCTCATTCCTTCATGTTCACATGAATCTAGAAGAGCGTGTATATGCTAGCATCAATAGAAAAAGGTATTTTGAACAATGGTAGTTTGTGATATAGAATGAATATAATGCAAGTAGGAGAGGGATAGCGTAAGTGACAGAGCTTGGCATATGCAATTCCTAGCGGGATTTATTACACGAATACAACACAAGCATACCGAGAGATTCTAGAATCTACTTTCTGTGAAGAACACAACCTGCAACTCTAATGGATTCAATCTACAAATGACACTACTCTACTCTAAACTAATTTTTATGAACAACAATGAACAAGACTGGAGCAAGAAGATCGAATGGCTTCCAACAGCAATGGAAAACTAACATGAATGTAAACATGAAAACAAAATGAGCTCTAAATAAGAAATTGACAGACTAAACAATGGAAATGAGAAGTTGAGGGGCCATTTGCTTGAAAACAAGTTGGATACTTATAGATTTCACATTCACCCAAAGGTAATTCCCATTAGAACTCTTTTACCATAAAACAAAGAAGAAACACCATTCTAGGGGACATAAAACATTAATACGAGCCAAGGCAGTTGAGAAAAGCTGGTGAAATTTGAAAATTTATGCAAGTCACAATCAAAGGAGCATGCTGGAAAATGCGTGAAGGACTGCCGCCCTGAGCAGTGTGGCAGTTATAGGACCGCCGCCCTGGGAGGGCAGCAGTTTTGTGACTAAAGGTCAAAAGGCTTAGAAAATAAAGGCATAGGAACAAAAAAAAGCACAAGAAACTTAGATAAATCATTTAGGATGTTAACATATACTTCATGAGCTTCTCTGGATCCTGAACACCTTGCGAGGTGACCTGTATCATCATTGGGGCATGTGTGACATCGTTCCGGTAGCACAATACCCTACAATTTTGGGTACGTATAGGTCCGCGTGTCATGGCCATCAAAAAATTAAAGAAATACCTATTATTGCAAGAAACTACACATCTTGTAATAAATCTGAATGACTAAAAAAGGTGGTTGTAGGTGAATACAATGTGGCGGCACATTACAAGGAAAATGTCTCTAGGGGTGATCTATAATATTGTGGATCACATAGCAAATACAATCATTAAAGAAGTGCATACAGGTGAAAAAATTAGTTTTGGCACTATTTTATTATCTTTGGTGTTTATGGAGATTGGAGTGCCCGATGAGCCAAAGGAGAAGATTTGGGAGTACCCCACAGAACACAAATATTTGACGGAAAGATTTAATAAATACTTATGCGAAGGGACCATGGGTGGGCCATTTAAAAAGAGGGTGGAGAAGTGGTATGATAGGCTCTATGTAGCATTCGAAGAAGAATGGCGCATACCCAAGGAGTTACCTTTGGTAGTAGGGAACGTAGTGCAGTTCACAGTATACCAGCACTTTTCCATTGCACGGTTCACCATGAAGGATGGGGCTTGGAGCCCATGGTGTAAATTACCATATTCCTTCACAGTATGATATTTCTAGACATCATTTCACCAATTTTTAGATGGGCACCATCTTAGATTCATCATAGATAAGGTAGATTGCGACTACCATACACTGAGAAATACATATGTATATCCAAGATGGACTGCCTACATTGAGAGGCTAATCTCAGATATTATAAGCATGAAGCTTGTAAGCTTATCCGTTGGAGACATTGGAGTAGTGCTTGTGTACCTTCAACTCAATCCCAAGCTGGAGAATAATAAGTATGTGGAGAATGAGTTTGCGGTCCCAGGTCTCCCAAAAGGTAGGCATACAATGGAAAATATTCTAGCACCTAATCCCAGAGAGATAATAGAAGTAGATGATGAAGAGGAGGAAAATTAAGACAGTGGTGGTTTGGAGCATAAAGGTAGAAGGAAACCTATAGATAGGGTAGAAGCTGAGTGTGTGAATACTCCACCCCAGCCACAAGAGGGAGATGATGAGGAATTGGATGCAGTCCAAGGAGAGCATCGTTTCAAAAGGGTGTTTAGGAGAACTAGGACCCAAGCTGCTACTCCACAATTAGTGCGTAGATCACCTCGAATCTCTCCACAGAAGGAGACAAATGAGAGAGAAGAAGGAAGTTGAAGCTGAAAAAGGAGGCAGAAGAGTTTGAGGAGAGCGTGCATGAATCTCCTACACCTCTAGAGAATGTTGAAGAGCCAAAATATGAAGAAATGAAAGATGGAGAAGAAGGATAAAAGGGGGTAGATGTGACAACACAAGAGAATTCTCAAGGCATAGCAGAATAAGCTCTAAATCTTGAATCTCAAGTTCCTAAGGAGCCAAGATCGAACATAACAAGTGGAGAATATGTTGCATCAGTCATGGGCTATATTGAAGACACAAGTAAAATTATCTGTGCCTGTTTTCAAAGCATAGTGATAACAAAGGAGTTGTATGGGTGGGAGATGATGGATGAAGATATGGAAACCATGCACACGAGGAAGCAACTGTCATGGTCTATGTGACACGCACATGGACGAACCAGAATTTTATGTATGTGAAGATTCATGTGTATCAAGGAGGTTAAAGAATACACCTCACACTAGACACATAATAGTAAAGCCCACTGTTATGTTAGATGAATAAGTGAGTAATGCTTTGGTGAAAGTCTTGACAGAGGTGGCATGATGAAATATGGATAAGGTTGCAATAATTAGGGCGCTAAGAGAAGAGCTAAAAACTAAGGATGTACAAATAGGACGCCTAAAGCAAGAAAAATAATTGGCATAAGAAGAACACTATTTTCATCAACATGGCAGAGGAAGTTGGGGACAATATCATGAAAGAAAAGCCACACTCAGAGCTGAAGGTACCCAAAACATTTCCTTCTGCAATGCATTATGTACAAACTTTGGTAGATTTGTTGCATGCCAGAACAAAAGGATCCAGTGCATGGAGCAGAGTGAGAAAATGATTCGGTGATGAGGAAGATTGAATCATATGAGGCATTACTCCAGAGCTTGTAGGAGGACCTGAAGAAAGTAGACCAAGCATTAAATATTTATACAATGCTAAAAGTTGTTATAAGAACCAATACCATTATAGAGGACAATGAAGTCCTAAAAGCCATGCAAGATGAGACCTTGGGCCACACAGAATGATTAGCGTTTGTCAATCAGAAGTGTGAGGCCCTTACAAAAACATTAGAAATACACAAGAAAGGCTAGATGAGCTTGGTAAACTCATCGCGCAAAAGATGGACTTATTAGAAGGAAGAATGATTGTAATGTCCAACATTGTTTTGGTATTACAGAATGATAAAGGATAGATTACACGAGATGAGATAGAATAAATTGCAGTAGATATCCTAGGAAAGGAAGAGGCCACGCTTAATGATTGGAAAAATTTAGAGGTGGAAATAAAAGAAGAATATGTAAAATTGATTCTTTCGGTTGAAGCAGAAGATGTTGCAGGGTAAAGTCATTCTTTCATACATAAAAGTTCTTTCTATTCTTCTATTCATATTCTTTGATTCATTATGATATTGGAGAGAACCATTATCCAGGGCGGCAATGCAATTAGTGTGGGGTAATGTTGGTCATTCAAAATATGGCACTTAGCGAAAAACATACAGAAGGTTCGAACGAAAGAGTAGAGCGCATTCAAAAGTGCGGGAGGATCAAGAAGGAATCACACGTTGAGGACAAAGACAGATTCGGGACTTATCCATTTTCATGATGATGAGCTATTTTTGGAGATAGCATGCCGAACACATAAACTAGTTAAAGACTTGCATGACACGCATTGGCTATTTTTGGAGTTGATCAACTATGAAGGTTGACCCAATTTGCATAGGTGATCAAGGTTGAGAATAGATATGCTATTGACAGTTAACTAGAAGAAGTCTATTATTAGTGTACTTGCATGTGAGGCTATTATTGTAACGATGTGCTTCTAATAATAACATGTGACCTATTTTGGGATTGGATAAGTGGTGAAGGGAAAATCCCCACCCTTGTATATATGTATTGGTCTGTGTAGTATGATATAGATATATACAAAGATAGTATGTAAGAAATGAGTTATTATGAGGTTATGCTTCCATTAGATATGCTTTATGCGTGCATAAACTATGGTACCATCTATTGTAATAAGCTTATGTTTATTTATCATGTTTAATGCAATGGAAATAGAGTATCAAATCTTGAGTATAATTGGTTCTTGCATGCTTGATTTCATCATGGTTATCTTTTAAGACTGTTGGATTCTCTAAGATCTAGATTTGAATATTCATTGTAGAATGATTTATTGTTGTCATGGATTCTGAATGATTTAAATTATTCATCATGATAACATCCTATAACAACAACCTTGAAGAGGGGCCTGGTACCTTTGCGTGCTTTAGGTGAGCGCTCAGTCTAGGCTGAGTTATGTGTCAGCATGCCTAGGCTTTTATTGGTCAATTTCAAGCTGCATCAGGAAGGTCTGGGAGAGTTGGGAAAAATATGCCTCCAATAGTGTACTATTATTGTACTATAATTCCTCTCTTTTCAAGGCCCTTTTTACACATGCTTCCGCACCATCATGCTCCTCTTTTCCATTCCCAACCTCAAAAAAATTCCAAAAATGTTAAACTCCTATATTCACATGCATCTTACTCAAACAATAGAATATGTGAGAATTCTTAAACCGAGCCACACAATTATTTGACCAAATGTAGTGTTGATTGAACATGATATATTTGGCATTCAAATTTCTATAAAACATCTTAAAACAACCTTGGATGAACTCTTTTGAATGTGATCTTTCATCACTAATATAAAAGTGATACTTTCTCAAAACCTTTCTAACATCATTTGTGTTATCGAGTGGATTTATAAATCTAATATGAAAATAAATGGAAACTTGAATTGAATTATAGTATTGGGATTGAACCTCATTTTGTGGTTGTATTGTATATTTTTCAGAAAAAATATACAACTAAAACAATGGTCCCAATTGGGAAGTTTTCCTTGCATATCCTAAATTTACCATCCAAAAATTGAGATCGATGTGTGTGTCTTGCATATTGGTAAATAATGTTCTTAAATTATACTATGAAATCAAATACATGTACTTGGGTTGTAACCAACTCACATATTGATGACTCTTGTCCATATTTTAATAGATTTGTACTTCTTAAAATCAACCAATTACTTTCCAAACTCATGTGTAGTTTCCTTATGTAGTCAACCACTACAATGAGACAAGTTACCACAATTATTACATGTTCCATCTAAACATTTTGGGAAAAATAAAAATTTCCATTAATTATTTCACATAAAAGACTTAGAACTAATTATCTTGCAGATTTTGGTGGAGAAGGTACCCTACATTCCTACATAATATTGTTAGTATGTAAAGTACAGTGTATATAGCAAAAAAAAAAATGCATAGAAAATTCAATATGGACCTTACAACAACTGGGGCATGTTTGGTTTATTTTGACATAAAATGTCTTGCACACATCTCAAATGATCTTTGGCTAATCCTCAATTGATCCTTATATTATTCAAGAAACTTATTATAAAGTTATGTTTAGGTTGTTTACAAGAAATGTTTTGGATGTGGCTCATGAATTTTTAAGCATTTTCTTCTTATTAATACATTTAAAAGATTAAGCAAGATATTTATGTTCTCATGCCATTTTTTTGAATCAAATGTCTCGTTGCTTCTACTAATACCTTGTTTTTTCTTTGCAGTCTACCACTAAATGCCCAAGACTTTATGAATAAAGGATCATCTAATATTTTTTTTATTCCTATGGATCTATATAAAGTTTTCTTATTCAATTTTAGGGATGTACTTTTTTCACTTACAAATTGATGTGTACTTGTTACCTTAATCACAATATACTTAGTTAATATTTGTCTTGCAACATTACTATCTTTATTTTGACTAGTTTTACCTATTGAATTAAATGTTTCACTTAGATTCTTTATGATTGTATTATTTCTTCCCTCTATTTTTCTTGTTCTCAACCCTAAAGTATGCATCATAGGCCTCATTTTTTTTATTTTCATAATTTCAAAAAATAATTGACATCATTGTGTATGTGTTTTATTTTCAAATGCATAGTTCCATACTTGTTTAACATGACATCTAGCTATATGTTTTGACATTTTACCTTCCATGGGTTCTAATATATTCTCATCTATTTCAATCAAATATCTTGGCTTTCTTCTAATTATCTTAAATGGAGGGGTGGGCCTAGGTAAGACATCATTTCTTATATGTGATGGTGTTATTGCTTCAACCATAGCACAGTGTGTGTCTAAGTCAACATCTAACTCTATAGGGATGGTAAATTTTTCTTCATTTGGAATGGGTTTAACTGGAGTCATCATATGATCATCATGAAAAATTCATTGTATCATCATTTCCAATACTTCATTAGGGATAAATGTTTTATTACATTATGTTTCTCCATGTGTTTCATCATTCATTATAAAATCATTACCATGTCCTACATATTCAATTTCATCATTTGGAAATATATTTTATTCTCTACTCTCACTTGAAGATGTTTGTAAATTCAATTCTATTGAATTAGACATGTTATTCTCAATAGAAACATTATTTATTATAGAATAAGTACCTTGACCTTCATTAGAACCTTTTTATCTCCTAAGTGCTTGTGTTTTTATTTTTATTTCTCTTTGAAATTTCATCTGTTTGCTCTTTAATTCATCTTTAACGATGACTACTAGACCCCATGGTCATTTTGTATGCTTTGCAATTCAATGAGGATGAAAATTATAACAAAAAGATCAATTTTGATGTTTGAAACAAGACAAAATGGAGAATTCAGATGTATATTATGTGCAGAGCGAGTTTAAAACACATAAAGTGCAAAATTTGTAGTGAAAATGGTAAAGGAAATATGAATTTTATGTTTTTGTTATAATTCTACAAAGGGTGTATGCCCTTTACAAAATTATGCATGCCCTTTACAAATGTAGTTGTAAAGTGGAAAACAAGGTAGTTAAAAAAAAAAATCATTAATTACTTGTTTACAAAGGGCATACGCCCTTTGTTTTTTCAAAAAAATAATGCTTTTCCCTCTAAACAACCATGGATTTTGGCTAGGGAATCTGAACCTTAGGTTTAGACCTACATATGATCAGCCAAAAGGATTTTTTAGAATTTTGAACATTTTATTCCTTCATATAGGCACAAAATATTCATCAAATTTTTGTATTTTTAAAAACGTTATATGGGTTTGTAGAGGGGAGAATATAGTTTTAAAAAATATTTTTTAAAATTAAATTATTATTTCCAATTACTACTTAATTTCTACATAATGTTACTCATTATGATTGATTCATTAGCGTTACCAATAGTTTAATAACTTTTTGACAATCAACCAATGAATTACAAAACTTATATCTCAATAATCTACTCATTGTTGGCTACTATTTATTTTTTTCCCCAAATATATGAAGTTAAAATCAAAAAGTTGTGTTTGTACATTTGCATTTTCATTTTTCCTACTTTCATGTTATGCAAAGTAGTAAATAACAACTAAATAAATAAAGGAAATGACCCAAGTAAACTAAGTAAATAGAAATGTAAAACCCTAATGTGCAAGAGAGGGTTAAGAAAGTCTTAGCTAATTCATTTAAGGTGTGGGACTGTGTCACAGTGTGAACCAGGTGAACAAGAGGAGGAAATGACCACACAGAAGCCTGAGAAAGTATAGATCCGAGCTCTCTAGCTAGACTGGGGCACCTGGAAAGGGATAGGGGCATCCATGGGCACCCTAGTCTAAGATTTGGGCACCCTGGTCTGTGGAAATGGCCTGAAACCCTCCTCTGAGGTGTCACTAGATGTTCTCCTATTTTTTATTCTTGTCAAACTAAATTCGGTGGACTGCGTCAAATGTCGTTGCAAACCTGCAATAAGGAATCACCTGTAAAACCCCAGAAAAAGCATCAAAACCCTAAAAAAGAAAGATGCATATGAAGGGGTCAGACTATCCTCAGTGGCCACAATGGTGGACTTACTAACTAAGCATTGCACTACATCTCAGACCCAATGTAGTTCTAGGTGTGTGTGTGTGCAAATCATGCCCTAGGTTGCTCTTGTGTCAGTCACACTTTGTGAAGTAGTGAGAAAATAACTAGATGTAGAATGTAGTAAATGTGTGCATGGAAACAATAGACTCCCCTCCTATGAAGTGTGATGTAGATGAACCAATCTTGTGTGCCT
Source organism: Taxus chinensis (assembly GCA_019776745.2). Classification (NCBI taxonomy): domain Eukaryota; kingdom Viridiplantae; phylum Streptophyta; class Pinopsida; order Cupressales; family Taxaceae; genus Taxus; species Taxus chinensis. The sequence goes on along the minus strand of JAHRHJ020003452.1, from coordinate 52,004 downwards.
TGTGATGGAGCTAGATGGATGCAAATGTAGCTTTAGATGCCTTTGATGGATGTAACTCTAGATGGTGATAGTAGATGCTTAGTGCTTGGTCCCTCATTATGGTCTCATAACTTTATATTTATATGGTTCTCTTGTTCTAATTTTGTAATTAACCCCAAAAAGGCCGACCACTAAAAATATGGAAAGCTCAAATGGCTAGAAAGTGCCCAAAAGATGAAAGTAAAGTACAAAGAGGATCAGGGCACCAAAGGGGACCAGGGTGCCTGGGGCACCCCAGTCCTGGTTGGGTGCCCCAGTCAGGAATAGGAATAACGCAAAATGAAAAAATAGACTGGGAAAGTATGGTCAGAGGATCAAAAGTGACGACAAAAAGCAAAGTAAAAAGGCCAAAGGACATGGGTTAATTAGTACTTTCTTCACTCAAAAACCATATGAATAGTAGTATGAGACTGGGACTAAATATTGACTCAAAGTGCATGATTTAGTGACTACATTTTCCCCCACTTTATGTTGGTGAGAAGAATGCTCGGTAACATAAAGTAGATAGAGATGCATACCTGATATCCATGTAGAGTGATGTAGAAAACACGCCGAAGGACTAGACAAAGCATGGAGTGTGGAGACTAAAGATGTAAAAATGTAAAAGTGATGAGAGTGAACCTAGGGCAGAAACGTGTGTGTAGATGCCAATGTGTGTAGTGTACCTACATGGTTAGTATCATGTGTGTGATGTACTCGCCATGTGTGTGTTGTTGTTGACTACTACTTGCTTCCCATACAGATGGACCTGCAAAAGAGAAGATGATCAAGTAGTCAAATACACATGTATATGTGTGAAAATGCATGTATATAGTAAAAATATGTAAATAGTATGAAAATGAAAATGAAAAAGGAACATGTGTACTTGATCCGTGATGAGACAAAATGGTGTAGAAAGGATATCCTTGTAACTGTCGGTGAAGTGAGTTTTTTGGGCGATCTCATGCCACTATGTGAGGGACAAAGGGTGTAGAAAATTTATCCTGTAAAGTGGTGTATGTTATTCTCCAACATGTAACTTCTTCCCTAAGATTGGTGAAGAGGTCTCTGTAATGTCTAGTTTTTTGGGCGATCCAACACCACTAGGCCAAAGTAGTGTAGGGAGGAAAGTCCGTTGTATCCTCCAACCTATAACTTCTCCCTAGAATGCTAAGGACAATCTGCCCTGTAAAATCTATTGTGTATGGGGTTTGTAGACTGGTCTAAACCCACTCACAAACTGTAGAATGAACTGTAGCCATGGACGAACTGTATTGAGACTGAACTGTACTAATACCATGTGTAAACCCCAAATGATGCCCCCCTCTTTGGGGTGCATTTGACATCACAGATAGGAGGATGTGGCCCCAAAAGAGGACCAATTGTACATATACTAAATTGTGCCCTACAGGGGGAAGGGAATGTGCTTGGTAAAGACCAAGGCACACACAAACAAGTGGCTAGAAAACAAGTGTTAGTACGAACAAGCATGCATGTAGAGAACAAGTATAAGCCAAACAAACAATGTATAATCTAGAACATGAGTAGACAATGTAAACACCCAAAGAGACAATCATAGACCACAAAAAGTGGGTTGCAAACATGGGACACCACTCACAATGTCGCAAGACACTCAAGGCCATCATGGCCACAAGCAAAACAAGTGTGTACACACAATAAAGGGAAAGGCCCACAAACAATAACAAGCAATAAAAAACAATAAACAAGTATGGAAGCAAATATCCCTACATAAAAAATGTTGCACATGAAGCACCCATTAGCATGTTAGAAAAATAACAAGTATGTCAAAGCATGTATAACCTGATAATGGAAAGTGCTAAGTAAAAAATGAAACAATAACACTTGTAGTGTACAAATGTGGATGCCCCCAGTAGGTAGTGTGGAAGCATTAGTTTGTTGCATGTAAGAGACATGTATCTATGATCACAACTAGAAAAGGATGTGAACACGCATGTGTGTATGGTAAAGATAATGACATACAAGATATCTATCTAACATGTGTAGTAAAGTGAATATGTAAGAGAAAGTGCAAGCAAGAGTAAATGCAACCATAAAATGTAGTATGTTGTGGATGGATGGAATGGAATGCAATGTGGATGATAGGATCCGCGTGCCCCCTGAGTGAATGGAGTTTTATGTAGTGAGGTTCATTTAGTATGCCCCCTCAACAGTCAAGAATGAACCAAAAATGAGAGTGCATCATCAGGAAATGGTCAAATATGTGTTGTGTGTAGCGCACTGTGATGAGTATGTGGTGATGAGATGTGACATAGAGATGAACTGTGTGTGACCCTATAACATAAGTGTATATCATGACTAGATGAATAGAAAGGAGGTGGTGATTTAGCCTAAAGCATATACCACTAAACAATGTAAGCAAAGTGATGATATAACCTATCACAAGATGATGCTAGAAGAAGTGACCCTATAGCCTAACGCGTATATCACCAATCCTAGGAATGTCGCATGAGAAAAAATGATTGTGAGTGATTGATGTGAGTGTGATGTGGTCCATTTGTGATGTATACCCTTAATAGTCTAGTATGGATTGTGAGACTAGAGTGCGTCATCGGGTAGTGAGTGCAACATGTAGAGGTGAATATGAAATGGAAAATGTGAAGATTGTTGGTCCCCAAAGGTGTGATGATGCAGATGTAATAATGCACACCACATTAGATTTAACATACAATGAGCCAAGATGTAACATATGTGGATGAATAATCATAATGAGTGCTCAATACATTACAATATAATGACATTAATAAGAAATATTAGATAGGAGGTAGAATGTATGATCAATAGTCAAATCAGTATGTGAAGAAATGCTACTAACTATACTGTAGTTAATTATCAACTGCCAGAATGACTGTAAGCCTAATCTGTATAACTTCATGTAACTCAACACAACTAGTAATTATCTCCACACAACTGTACACCTAAGCAAGATGTGCAACAAGGTAGGGCTAACAAAAGTGTAAGAATGAATATGATATAACATGATAGGATAAATAATAACATGGACATAACAATATGTATAATGTGTAATGTAAGTGATAGGCCCATAAGGGCATGTATGATGTTTCCATGCCCTAAGATGTGTAAATCATGTAATGTAATAATCATAATTTCTTGATGTAGGATGTGCAACATGTGATAGTGATGGTGTAGTGAAGTCATGGTATAGAACACCATTTGATGTATAGTAGTGTAAGATGTAAAATCGAAGTGTATGAATGTATGGGATGCGCAATGTCTGTAACCTAGAAGTAGTGATGTAGGTGATGTGTGGTGATATGCAATGCCTAATGTGTAGTGACTACTATGTAGTGTGTGAGATGTGTGTGTGTAGGAATTACCTCAATATGTCAAGTGTGAACCAAATTTCCCAAGAGTGTGTCATAGGGTAATGATGATGTATGTAATGTAGATATGACTATGCATGCTAGAATGTGGATAATATGAAATACAAGTATGAGGTGCATGTTGATGTTAGGTGGGGTGAGTTGGGATATTATGCCCCCAAGTGTAAGGAAGTGAAAGAATCAAGTAATATCATCAAGGAGGTCATTAACATATGGATCAAATCCATAGGGTTCTGCATCAAAAACTTGATAAGTTATAGTGTCGTGTTGGTCTGCAATGAACCATTTAGAGTGTAAATGATACATTCCCATAGTATAAGTCCTCATCAGAGAAGGGTGGTAAGGGACACCCATGTACATACCAATGAGTGAGATTTTGTGAATAGCCAAGAAAAGAACTGTTGCAAATGAATATGACCAAAGGGCATGGGAAATGATATATTTGTATGATCGCAGTCTAATGTACCTCCTATATATGTAAGCCAAGATTTTCCTAATATGAGTGGGGTAGAAGGAGGTATACAGAGAAGGTAGACTATGAGATGGAATACACGTAGACCATAAGCTGTTATGATAGTGATGAATCCATAATACAAATGAGGATTATGCGTTCAGGATAAAGATATTCAAAAGAGAATCCAATTCTAGCAAAGCCATCATGTGAACATATAGTTTCATCGAAAAGTAGGATCAAATGGAATATGTTCCCAATATGAATCATTCATGAAAAGTGTACATGTGAAGGGAGGTTACAGTGATGAAGATGAATGTGAGAAGGTGAAGGAGCTAAAGAAACATATTCATGTAGAGAGAGACCCTGATAAATGAACATAGCAGTAGTAGTGGCAGGAGGAGGCGGTGGAGTTGAAGGAACCACATCAATGACACAAAGAACACCTTCAAGTGGTGGTCCAAATGAGGTAGTTCATCTATTGGTTGAGGATCATTTGTAGTATCAGTGAGTGTAATAGGAAGAGTATTATTAGGATCTCGGTCACAATATTTGTAAGCATCAAGGTCACAGAAGTACAATATATTCAACACCTTCATGTATGAATTTGACACAATGATGTACAGATAGAAGCAATGGCCTACATGGCATGGAGTCATGGCCTACTAAGCAAAAAAGTTATATGAGACCAGAAAGTCAATCAGAAAGAAGAATGTGTTGAGATTTTTTGGCCCTACATGGATAAGAAGAAAAATGTGACCTATGCATAGGTGAACTAAATCTTCATATCAAAGTGAGAGAGATGATGGACTAAAATCATAAGCAGAAAGACCTAACTTTTCAAGGAATGACATAGAAAAAAGATTAAGTGAAGATCCATTATCAATTAGAGTACACTTGACACCCACATTAATAGATGAAAATCATGATATGCAAGGGTGGATCATTATCAAAAGTGTTAGGATCAATAGGAAGATTAGATTTGAATGCTATGTGTTGTAAAAATGAATCTACAAAAGTTTGATAGAATGAGTCAGGATGCATATCAACATGAATGCGAGTAGTAACAAGAAGATGTTGGAATATATGCCTTACATCGGGATGTGCAAGAAAATAATCATTGATGGAGATAATCATGATGACTAAAGAAAAGAATGAGGACCCTAAGAGTGTGAAGATTGGTCGGTTCACAAAATGATTAAACTAAAATGTAATATCCTAGTGTAATCTAATGCTATGCAAAGCAATGAGTAAAAACTAAATAAATAAAGGAAATGACTCAAGAAACTAAGTAAATAGAAATGTAAAACCCTAATGTGCAAGAGAGGGTTAAGAAATCCTTAGCTGATTTGATGAAGGTGTGGGATTGTGTCACAATGTAAACTAGGTGAATAGGAGGAGGAAACGACCACACAGAAGCCTGAGAAAGTACAGATCTGAGCTCTCTAACTAGACTAGGGTGCCTGGAAAGGGATAGGAGCACATGTGGGTGCCCTAGTCCTTGTTTACGAAATGGCCTAAAACCCTCCTCTGAGGTGTCACTAAATGATGTTCACTGTATTTTCTTCTTGTCACACTGAATGTCATTGGAACTGTGTCAGGATGTCACTGTAAACCTAAATAAGGAATCACCTGTAAAACCCTAGACAAAGACATCAAACCCCTAAAAAATAAATATGCATATGAAGGGGTCAGACTGTCCTCAGCAACCACAATGGTGGAATTACTAACTGAGCATTGCACTACATCTCAGACCCAATGTAGTTCTAGGTGTGTGTGCAAATTGTGCCCTAGGTTTCTCTTGTGTCAGTCACACTTTGTGAAGTAGCGAGAAAATAACTAGATGTAGAATGTAGTAAATGTGTGCATGGAAACAATAGACTCCCCTCCTATGAAGTGTGATGCAGATGAACCAACCTTGTGTGCCTTGTGATGGAGCTAGATGGATGTAAATGTAGCTTTAGGTGCCTTTGATGGATGCAACTCTAGATGGTGATAGTAGATGCTTAGTGCTTGGTCCCTCATTATGGTCTCATAACTTTATATTTATATGGTTCTCTTGTTCTAATTTTGTAATTAACCCTGAAAAGGATGACCACTAAAAATATGGAAAGCTCAAATGGCTAGAAAGTTCCCAAAAGACGAAAGTAAAGTACAAAGAGGAACAGGGTACCTAGGGCACTGGCACTGGGGCCGGTCCTAGCTGGGTACCCCAGTCATGAATAGGAATAACTCATAATGAAAAAAATAGACTGGGAAAGTATGGTTGAAGGATCAGAAGTGACGACAGAAAGAAAAGTAAAAAGGCCAAAGGGCATGGGTTAATTAGTACTTTCTTCACTCAAAAACCATATGAATAGTAGTATGAGACCAAGACTAAATATTGACTCAAAATGTGTGATTTAGTGACTAGAAACTATGAGTGGAAACATTCAAGATATAAATACAACTTACATCCACACTATGCATCACATTCTTGCATTGAGATGATTTGGCTCCTTGTATCATTGATAGCGTTATAAGCATAGAAGCTAAAGAATTTATCTTGGTTCAAAAGTGTTTAGCGGATCTGCAATTGATGTTTGGAGCATTGTCTCATCCTCTATTAGAATAGGGAAGATAAAGAATAGCTATAAACACCTCTTTTCGGTACCCTCATCCCCCATCCCGCATCTGCTCGCTTTCATTATAACCTTATACATTCACATTACCTTTGCAATATTAAAATTCTATTTTCCCTCCTAAATTCCCACCTCAATCCCATTTTAATCCCATTATCATTAAACCCCCTTTATCATCCCTAATCCTAGATAATTATCTATTTATTATCTTAAACCACCTCATCCTCACCTTAATATTATCATTATTTTATTTATCCTAAAATCCAACTACTTTCCTAGGATTCTACTCATAAATGTCCCCATAATGATCCCTATGATTCCCACTACCCATTTAATAACCCCCATCATCACATCACCATTTATTCTCCTCTCATGCACTATGTATTCATTCGATTCTGTTAAAAACCTAATCTTAGGCCTTTGTACACCCTTTTTCCACAGTCAAATATTTTCTCCACCTTCCCAGTTGATAGTCCACCCTAGTCTTCAGAAAACCTAATTATCCACCTCTACCCCTTCCTCTCAAGCAACTAAATAATTTCTAGATTTCGGGATTTCTTACAAACTTGTACTTTTCTATTCTCATGAGCCATAGTCTGTAGCTTGGTGTCACATTAAGAGCCTTGCAAGCAATCCATGGGAGATTGAAGACCTTGAGTTTTCTTGGAATCCTCCCTTTTGGATTTATCATTTCCTTCTTGCAAGTTAGCTTGGAGCTCATTCGTCCCGTCATCCTTCTCTGATCATTTTCAGAACCCCATTTTCCATCTTTTTAGTTCATCAACTCCCACATCCTACTCTGGTCACCGTCAAACCATCCTAGTCATCATCAACCCACCATGTGTTAGCTTTTTTTCCTATCTCTATCACCATCCACCTCTATTTCAAAACTTCCCCATCATCTAGAACACTTTGCGTCCCCCATCCCATCTACCTAGTAACCCTGATATGGTTTTCTCAACCTATTCATCGTCAACCCTATCAGTGTATCCATCATATAAATTTATTTTTACATTTTCTCTTCTCCTCACCATCTCAGCACCATATATTCACTCTATAACGTCCTAAAGAAGATTCTAGAACAATTTTTATGCCATTTGTTGACCAGTTCTGCAACAGTCGCCATCGACCGTACTAGTCAATCTCAGGTCACCATCGACCTAGGAAGGTTAGTTATTCCTTTTGCAACATTTACATTTTCAGATTTCTATCTTAACATCTAGCACATCTTATATCTCTGTTATTTGCATCCTTTATAAGGTATCCCTTATTAATATTTATTATCAAACGTGGGTTGAAATCCATCCCAGGAACTTATCAGTTATCACGATTGACCTTATCAGGAAACCCACCATCTTATTTGCTAATATTTTTCATGTTTAGTTTCTCTTTTTTGTGCATGTTTTTAAACTAGATGCAAGGGGGATGTTTTTTTCCCATTTTTCCATCATCATCTTCTTCATCCATATCCAAATGTAGCCTTAAACCCTCCCATAGTTTTAAGTTTCTTGATTTTTTTTACCCTTTGCATTAACTTATGACAAGAGCATGAATTCTTGTTAAAAATTCTAGCACATCTGATGGGACCCACCTTCCTCTTTGGTGAGTCCTTTATTTTCTTCATTTCATTTTATATTCCATTTCTTTCTTTCTAATAACCTCGCATGTGGGAGCTTCGCTTGTTCGCGTGTGTGGTGGTTTTCTTGCATGAACCAACAACACACTTGCTAGAATAAAATAAAATAAAATAAGGAAAAAAGTGTTTACTCAGGTATTATTTGTTTTGTCCTTATTTTCTCATTTTTTGCATCTTATCTCCCTTTTTATCTACTTCCACTCATTGAATATAATATTTTGATTTTTCTTTAAAACGAACACCTTCATACTTGCTTACTCATATAGTCTAAGTATGGAGTAATCCACTATATCCACTTCTCTCACACACATTAAAACTCACGCATCAACTTGCACATCTTAAAAATCTGAACTACTAGGTGGAACTATTGGGATTTCATCACCCAATAGGAAAGTCTTCGCGGTGTTCTATCCGTGTTATAAATTTTTTGACTATTGGTATATCAGCTAAGTGACCGACACCCTTATCACTATAGTACATGAAGTGCAGGGTTAATCCCCTATATCAAGCCATGTATTGGTAGTCATCAAAGACTTGTGCCTTATGTACCTTTGGGTATATCAAGGACGTCATCCAAAACATCTTGAAACCAACTTTAGATCAGCCATTTCTTAAGTTTCCTTTGAGCCTTTTCTTTTTCTTTTTCACACCGTCTTAAATAAACAAGATAATTAAAAAAAAATCCTTGTCTTGTTTATCTTAGTAACATCTGTATATGTTCTTGTTTATTTCATGCACATTCTTACTAGATTTCAAATCAGAAAAATGGAACATGCTACTTCATCCAACATCCCCACATCTAACAACGTTTCTCAACAAACATTTGTTCTTGTCGTTGTTTGTTCCACTCCTTTGATCAATTCTTCTTTGATTCCCCAACCTATCATTTCTATGGTTCCTTCTAGTGATCCCTTTACGGTCCAAACCCATTCCCACGTTGAAACCAATCCTTTCATCTACCAGCATTCAGTTCCTTCTAGAAAAACTACACCCCATGTGTTACACCCTATTGCATTGGTGGTTGTTTTCATTGATGTCAAATGAATTGATGGCAAATGGAGAGTTAAAGAAAAATCATATCATATTTTCCTCAGAGGTTCAAGATGATTTTAAGAAGGCAGGGAATTGAAGGTTGATTGGTAGTGCCACTTTAGGATGGTTTCAGGTGCCTAATGAGTCTAACGAGGTGTGACAGGCTAGTACAAGTCAGAGATAGCATGGGAGAAGCTTTTTGAGAGTGTCTACATCATGTGTGATCCAAATTTAGGCTCAACTCAGCCCCAGGAGTCAAGTTTCTATGTTGCACAAAAGTTGGTGTTGAGAACAAGTAGTGTTCTTATATGCAAATGAGATGGGATGGATAATTTCAGACCTATACCTTTCAAAAAAATCATGGGATATGATGGAGGAAGGTGTCCTAGTGCTTCATGAAAAATTTCAGGTCATTGTGAGGTCATTTGAGCAAGTTATGTGAGTTTTTGCAAAATTGGTCTATTGAAAAGCTCATTTTGAGCTTCCTAGATTCTTAGCAGTCATGCAAAAATATAGAGAATCCTTTAGATAAATCATAGAATAATTTTTGGAGTAAATTTTCATAGAAATCATGTGCAAAAATATTTTTCTCAAAAGGAGGTGTAGTTGAAAATTTATGAGCATTTTAGTGGAGTAGTTTTTCTCTCTCCTAGGTTGTGCTCCAAATCGATAAGAACAAAAAGGTGAAGTTGACTCTAAAACTTATTTAATCACCTCTATAGTGATTTTTACAGTTCATTCATGATGTTTCCCAAGCTCCAAGGATATTTTAAGACTTCTTTCCTTGAAGGTGCATATATTTGCTCAAGTCACTGTTCATGGTTGTGAATGCTCTTGATATGTGAATGCTCTAGTTGTTATTAAAGTGGAGAACTTTCTCAACAAGAGCCCAGACTCCTTCCACATGTACTTTTTTAATTAAGTTTGATCATCTACAATTTCCTTTGGTGTAGTTAAACATAGAATCTTTTGGCATATACTGTCCTAAGAGAAATTATCTCAATGACCTTAAAGACACTGTCCCAAGAGTCTTTCCTCCATTTCAAGAGCTTTGATAATTTGGAAATATTATATAGGGCCAAATGATCATATTCCTACAACATAAGGATATTTTTTGAGTGTGAAATCACTTGGTTGAAACAAGAAGTTTGAAAGCCTATTTTTCCTAGGTACAGGGTTGCAAGTTAGTAAGGTCTTCACTTGCCTTTTTCAAGTCATGCTCAAATCAAGACCATAACCAATTTGTGTGAGAAAAATACTAATCAGAAATGAAGAGTATCAAGGTATACATCATTCATATTAAATGCATCCACCTTTTTGGAGAATGACCATGTTTCTTATCAAGGACTCTTGCTCATTTTAAACTGTACAGTCAGACTTCAACTTTTACATGCAAACAATGCTCTATTTCAAGAAAATACAATCAATTCTATGACTCTAATTGATTTGAAAAGAAGTTGGAAACATGTTAAGAACACTTAGAATCTTTCATACTCAAATTTCATGTAAATTTGTTGAAGGAATAAATTTATTTGCTCTATCGGGTAAGTGATTGTACATATACCCCTGATTTAGGGTTTCAATGGAGAAAATTTGGACAAACTTGTGAGCATTTCACCCAATGAAAATCAATGAAATTTGAATAAATATCTATATGAAATATAAAACTATTGCAAAAAAATTTGATCAAAATATGGTGTATTGAATGAGAATTTCTTCACATATTTTTGGAACAACTTGTGCTCAGTCTATCAACATGACTTCTTATTGAATTTTCAGTGGTTTTTGAAAATTATTTGATGGAAAATATTTTAAGGGATAGACTATGAAAATCTTATATGGAAATTTTTTAAAATGGCCTTCCAATCATGAATGAGCTCAACTTCTCATTGTGTTTGATGCTTGAATGCTCCAAAGACTTTGACAGTGTTATTTGGATAAAAAAGATTTTTCTCTTCTTGTCTTAAATGTTGATCATGTCAAATCTATATGGATATTTTGAGTTTGGAGTAACAAGAAAGTTTCAAGTTCTTGAAAAAGTTTAAATTAGTTTGAACAAGAGTTTCTTCAATTCTTGGCAATCCGAAAAGGATCAAACAATATTTCTTGAAGGATGCAAAATAGGTTATATAAAAAGACTATACTTTGTTTGTACACAAAGTCAAGCCTTTGTCTTTCCATATGGAAGTTGAAAAGATTTGAAACAAGTTTAAATGCATGAAATGTTTCAAAGTCAAATGAATTTGAAGTTAGAAAGATAAATCTTAAAATCAAATGGAATATTTCTTGTTCACAAAAATAAGTAAAGATTCTTTTGGTCTTTTCAAAATAATGAAGAATGAAGATGGTTTTTCTTGTGAAGAAGAAGTCAAAGAGACAGTAGGGAGTTACAAAAAATGAAGAAAGTGATGCATAGAGTGGATATTATCAAACTTCAAAAAGTGAAAATGAAGAAATGTATGAAAAATAATATGAAGGGATGAGATATAGATGAAATAAAATAATATTGAAGTGTATGAATTATAGAAATTCCAATGAGATTGAATTTTGTGTGTGTGTGATAGTTAATGTGATGAAGTAGTGACTATGAATTGAAAAGTTATATGTGAGAGTGAATTGGAGAATGTTTTTGAATTTGCAAGATATAAAGAATCTATGATAGAAAAAAGTGTTTTATGAATGAAAGTGATTTTAGTGTGAAAAGTGAAGTGAAAGAGGTTTGATGTGATTGAAGAGAGAATTTTTTCTTGAAATACTTTGGAAGAAGAGAAAACATAGAAAATAGAGTGAGTTGAATTAGTTGTGAGAAGAAAGATTTAAACAAATACAAGTAAAGTTCAAAATTGATGATTAATTTGAAGGAGTAAAGACAGAGTGAAACAAGTCAAAAGTAGAGAAAGAGTGCAAATATAGGATCATCATCAGATGTTCAAAGCATCAATTTGAAGAGTGATCAAGTTTGATTTGTTTTTGTATCAGGGAGTTGTTGCTTCCTTGCAGGTAGGAGCTTGCAGAAGGTCAGTTGCAGCTGGCTAAATCATTTAGGAAGTTGGTGCTTCCTTCACCAAGTTGTAGCTTGAGTGATACTGAGGTTGTAGCCTCAAGAGTTGAGTTGTAGCTCAACAAATCATTGTAACCTTTTTCCACATAGTGCACTGGTTCAGTGGGTTTTCTCCCTATTTGGGTTTCCCACTTAAAATTTCTTGTCTCTTGTGTATGTGTGTTGATGATTGCTCTCTTTTGAATTATTTTTTCAAATTAAGTGGTTGAGTTTGTGATTTGTAAAAGTTGAATTGAACACTGATTCACCCCCCTCTCAGTGTTCCAGTTTCTAACAATTGGTATCAGAGCAGGCCCTGGTGAAGTGAGTCTAACAGCTCAAGGGAGATCTAGTGAATTCAACTATGGCAAGCAACCAAGCAAGTGGCTTCTCTACTTCCAAAGCACCTCTGTTCAATGGGTCAAATTATGCTTTCTGGAGTGTCAGGATGAAAACTTACCTAATGTCACTTGGATTTGATATCTGGGATTCAGTTGACAGTGGTTATAATGTTCTAGCAACACCTCCCACTGATAAAGTAGGAAAGAGAACAACTGAAAACAATTCTAAGGCCATGAATGCAATTCTTTGTGGGTTAGTTGAGGCTGAGTTTATAAAATTTATGTAGTGTACTACAACCCAAGAGATGTGGGACAAACTGAAGACAATCTATGAAGGAGATAACAAAGTGAAGATAGCAAAGTTACAAACTTACAGAACATAGTTTGAAAGCATCAAGATGAAATAAGGTGAGAGTATTTCTTCATATTTGCAAAGAGTTGATGAAATTGTAAATCTGATTAGAGGCTTAGGAGAGGAGGTAAAAGAGAGTATGATTGTACAGAAAGTGCTCATATCTTTGACCTCAAAATTTGATGCTAAAGTATCAGTTGTAGAAGAAGCTAAAGACCTGACTACTCTAACAATGGATGATCTTCATGGTATATTGACTGCATATGAGATGAGAATCAATGATTCAAAATCAGGGAAAAAGGAGGCAGCCTTCAAAGCAAACAAAGAGTCACAAGAAAAGAACAAGGCAACTGATTCTGACATGGACATAGATGATGAAAAAGTAGAAGCCATGTTTGTAAGGAAGTTGAAGAGAGGTTCAAGAAAATACAAAGGTAAGCTCCCATTCAAGTGTTTCAGTTGTGGACAAGTTGGTCACTTTTCTTCTAAATGTCCTAATAAACACAAAGAAGATGAGGAATCCTCTGATAGAAAGAAGAATAAATTCAAGAGATATAATGACAAAAATAAGTACTTCAAGAATAAGAAGAATTTCTACTCTCAAGAAGATTCAAGCTCTTCACAGTCAAGTGACTCTAGCAGCTCCAAAAGTGAAGACAAAGGTATGTTAGCCGAGACTTTGTTTATGGCTATTGAAATATCAGATGCAAGTAATTCTAAGGGAAAATTTCAGACTCAGTATGAAAGCTCAAATGAAGAAGAAGTAGAAGTTAATCTTGAGGTTGAGTTAATAAGTGCTCTAGATGAAATAAAACATCAAAAGAAGAGAAACCAAAAACTGAAAATCATGGTAAAAGAATATGAAGAAAAAATCAGACTTCTTGAAGAAAATCAGAAAAAGAAATCCCAAGAACATGAAGAAATTATCAAGGAATATGAAGCACAAGTAAATACAATTGATGATGCTTTCAAGGTCAAAGAAGAAGATCATTTGAAGCTCAAAACTGAGATGGAACAACTGTAAACTCAATTAGATCAGACCTCTACAAAACTTGAAAATGTATCATAAGTTTGAGAAGAGCACTGCTGATTTGAGTGATCTGTTGAGCAAGAAAAAGGATGCAAATGACAAATCTGGTTTGGGATATGAAGAGAAGAAGGAAGATGAAAAATCAACAAGCAAAAAGATGGCCAAGACAAGTGAAGAACCTCCTAAAGCCAAGAGAGCTGATTTTAGGAAGAAGAACTATCCAAGGAGACACTATGCCATGAGGTATGCTTACTCATTTTATGGATACTGTTATGCTTGTAATGAATTTGGTCACAAGGCTGCTAAGTGCAGGATGTACTCTAGAAGTCATGGTAGGCACATGAACTTTTATCATGCTAGAAACAAGGATGAGCTGATTTGTTATAACTGTCAAAAGTATGGACATGTTGCCAAGTTTTGTTATCAAATACCTCCACAACAAAACAAGAATGTCTACAGGGTTAAATCAGATCCTACAGGTACTAAGGAGCAAGGTTTAATAGCACAAAAAACCTTTCATTCACAGAGTGAAGATGTAGAGTGGTACATTGATAGTGGGTGTTCTAGCCACATGACAGGGAACAAGAGAAAATTCATCTCCTTAGAGGAAAAGGCATATGCCACAGTGAATTTTGGGGACAACACATCAGAAAATATTGTTGGAAAAGGTACGTTAAGTCTTGATAATGGAAAAACTATAACTGAAAATGTGTTGTATGTTGAAGGCTTAAAACACAATCTTCTGAGTGTCAGTCAAATGTGCAAACAAGGATATATAGTTCTCTTTCATGATAAATTTTGTGATATAAGGAAAGCAAAAACAGGCAAGGTGGTAGGAAAAGAAAAAAGAACCAAAAACCATTTGTATGTGCTTAAGGAAATAAACAAATAAAAGTGTTTTTAAGCAAAGTGGCTGATAAAATGACTAAACCATTGCCTAGAGCTAGTTGTGAGTAGTTGAGGCATAAATTGGGGGTAGCTTCAGCCCCTATAAGTCACTAAATGTCTCAGAAGGATAGGGGGAGTAGCTGATGTGCCAAAGTTTCTCCAAGAGGGCTCAATTTGAGTCCAGACAGGGGAGTTGGTTTCCCAATTCCAGGCACAAAACAATGGTCATGTAAAGACAATAAATGAAGGCTGAATTTGTAAATTTTATCAGGAGTGTTACAGGTGTTGCATGGAAGAAGAATAACAACAATTCTTGAGCATCTTTAGATGAGAGAACAACATTTTCCCAGGGGGAGTGCATGCAAGGTATGAGCATACTCTTTTTGTTGAATTTTTCCAATCTAATCAGTTTGGTGTGCTTGTGCATCTTTTTCATAGATGTCAAAGGGGGAGAGAGAGTGCTAGAAACTTGTTTCATTGTCAAGTATATCAGTTTTCCATCAAGTTTCAGTGTGTTGCCATCAATGAAAAAGGGGGAGTTTGTTGCACCTTGTTGCATTGGTGGTTGTTGTCATTGATGTCAAAGGAATTGATGGAAAAGGGAGAGTGCAAGAGAATATCATATGGTTCTCATAGGTTCAAGATGATTTCATGTGGTTTCAAGAAGGCAGGGACTTGAAGGTTGATTGGTAGTGCCACTTCAGGATGGTTTCAGGTGCCTAATGAGTCTAATGAGGTGTGACAGGATGGTACAGGTCAGAGAAATCATGGGAGAAGATTTGGGAGAGTATCTACAACATGTGTGAGCCAAATTTAGGCTCATCTCAGCCCCAGGAGTCAAGTTTCTATGTTGCACAAAATGGTGTTGAGAACATGCAATGTTCTTGTATGCAAATGAGATGGGATGGAAAATTTCAGACCTATTCCTTTCAAAAAAACTCATGGGAGATGATGGATGAATGTTTCCTTGTACTTCATGCAAAATTTTAGGTCATTGTGAGGTCATTTGAGCAAGTTGTGTGAGTTTTTGCAAAATTGGTCTATTGAAAAGCTCATTTTGAGCTTCCTGGCTTCTTAGCAGTCAAGAAAAAATATAGAGAATCCTTAAATAAATCATAGAAGGAATTTTTGGATTAAATTTTCATAGAAATCATATGCAAAAATAATTTTCTCAAAAGGAGGTGTAGTTGAAAGTTATGATTATTTTGGTGGAGCATTATTTCTCTCTCCTAGGGTGTGCACCAAATCGATAAGAACAAAAGGTGAAATTGACCTCCAAAACTTGTTTAATCACCTCTAGAGTTTTATTTTATAGTTCATTCATGGTGTTTCCCAAGATCAAAAGATATTTGAAGACTTCTTTCCTTTAAGGTGCATATAGTTGCTCTTGTCACTGTTCATGTTTGTGAATGCTCCTGACATGGAATGTGCACTAGTTTCAATGGAGAACTTGCTCAAAAAGATCCCAGAATCCTTCCATAGGTATTTTTCAATGTGTTTGATCATCTACAATGTATTTTGGTGTATTCAAATATAGAATCTTAGTTAACATATATTGTCCTGGAGAGCAATTGTCTCAATGTTCCTTAAAGACACTGTCCTGAGAGTCTTTCCTCCATTTCAAAAGCTTTAATCATCTTTGGAAATACATGTATAGGGTCAAATGTTTATCTTATTACAACATGAAGGATATGTTTTTGGTGTTTACACACTTGGTTGGAATCAAGAAGTTTGAAATCCTATTTTTTTAGGTATAAGGTTGCAAGTTAGTGTTCTTCACTGTCCTTTTTCAAGTCATGCTCAATCAAGACCATAACCAATTTGTGTGAGACAAATACCACCCAGAAATGAAGAGTATCAAGGTCTACATCATTCATATTAAATTCATCTACTTGTTTGGATTAGTGACCATGTTTCTTATCAATTTCTCTTGCTCATTTTATCACCTGTACAATCAGACTTCAACTTTTACATGCAAACAATGCTCTATTTCAAGAAAGTACAATCAAGTTATGTGATTCTAATCAATTTGAAAAGAAGGAAACATGTTATAGAACAGTCAGAATATTTCATACTCCAATTTCATGTAAATTTGTTGAAGAAATGAATTATTTTTCTCTATCGGGTAAGTGACTATGTATATACCCTGACTAGGGTTTCATATGGAGAAAATTTGGACTTTGTGAATGTTTCATCCATTGAAAATCAATGAAATTTGAACAGTAACTCTATGCCTTACCAAAATCAAACTATTGCAAAAGATTTGGATCAAAATATGGTGTATTGAATGAGAATTTCATTCTCATATTTTTGAAAATTCATGCTCAGTCTGTCAACTATGATTCTCTTTGAATTTTTCAGTGGTTTTTGAAGCAATTAATTGAAAATTCTTCGAAGGGAAGTCTATGAGAAGAGTATATGGAGTTTGAAAATGTCTTCCAATCATGAATGAGCTTGAAATCTTTTGGTTCAGACAAGTTTGAATGCTCCAAAGACTGTGTGAGTGTTATTTAACTGAGAAAAAAAATTTCAACTTGTCTTAAATGTTGATCATGTCAAATCTATATTTATTGTGAGTTTGGAGTGACAAGAAGGTTTCAAGGCTCTTTGAAAATTTGAAGTGAGTTTGAACAAGAGTTTTTTCAATCTTGGAAATCCTCTAAGGATACTCAAAATCTCTTTGAAAGGATGTACAGAACATGGTAGGATGGAAAGATGACACCCTTGTGTCACAAAGTCAAGCTCCTTCAAATGAGTTATCCATATGGAATCTTGAAAAGATTTAAACAAGTTTAAGAGCATGAAATGACTCTCAAAGTTTGAATTGAGAAGATAGATAAGATAAATGTTTGTCTTGTTCAAAAAAAGGGAGTTGAAAACTCTTTTAGTCTTACAAAAGAATTATGAAGGTTTTTGATGGTTTAACTTGTGAAGAAGAAGTC
Source organism: Taxus chinensis (assembly GCA_019776745.2). Taxonomy (NCBI): domain Eukaryota; kingdom Viridiplantae; phylum Streptophyta; class Pinopsida; order Cupressales; family Taxaceae; genus Taxus; species Taxus chinensis. Next base: position 34,270 of record JAHRHJ020003452.1, on the reverse strand, counting down.
AAAGAGACAATAGGGGTTACAAGAAATGAACAAGGTGGTGCATAGACTTGTTGATATTCGAACTTCAAAAAGTAAAAGTGTGAAAAAGAATATGAAGGGACAGAGTTATAGTTAGTAAAAAGAATATTAGATGATAGATTGAATGTGTATGTGTGATGTTATGTAAGTATGACTGAATTCAAAAGGGTTGAAATAGAGAAATGTGAGAGTGACCATTGGAGAATGTTTTTGTTTTATGAAGTATAAATGAGACTGATTTGAAAATACAAAGTGTTTTAATGAATGTACTAAAGATATGAATGAGTGTGTAAGAATGTGACAATGAGAAATAGTGATTGATTGAAGTGAATTTTTGAGAAAGTATTGAGAATTAAGTTTATGAAATTGTGAGAAAAACAAATAAAAGGTCAGAGTACAGGAGTTGAATCAGTGAAAGTATTAATTTAATAGATAGTAAAGATCAAACATATTGTGATCAAATCAAGAGAATTGTTTAAGAGTAATCCAAAGTTGAAGAGTGTCACAAATTTTCAGAGCAAAAAGTTTGGTAGAAATATAGGATCATTATCAGATGTTCAAAGCATCAATTTTAAGAGTGATCAATTCTGATTTTTTTTATATCAGTGAGTTATGGCTTCCTTGTAGGTAGGAGCTTGCAGAAGGTGAGTTGTAGCTTACTAAATTATTTAGGAAGTTGGTGCTTCCTTCACCAAGTTGTATCTTGAGTGATACTGAGGTTGTAGCCTCAAGAGTTGAGTTGTAGCTCAAAAAATCTTTGTAACCTTTTGCCACATAGTGCACTGGTTCAGTGGGTTTTCTCCCTATTTGGGTTTCCCACTTAAAATTTCTTGTCTCTTGTGTATGTGTGTTGATGATTTCTCTCTTTTGAATTGTTTTTCAGATTAAGTGGTTGAGTTTGTGATTTGTAAAAGTTGAATTGAACCTCCATAAATCCACCAACCTTCCTATCGATGGACCCCATTTTCAACAAATCTATACTTATCACTCTTAACTTGAATCCACTCAAGTCCTCACCTCTCAACTCATTGTGTTCTTCCCTAGAGTCATGAACAAGCTTGCCATGGATTAATGCAAACTTGGCTCCCATCAATATTTTGATCCAATCCCCCAAAATCATCAATCAACTCAACTGATGGATCACATTCCACCAATCTCCCTCACATCAACACCATCCCCACTTCTTCCATTCCCATCACTTCCTCATCCACTATCGTCATTAACACCCTTATCCAAAATTTATAGGCATCTCAAATAATTCCTCCACCATCCGAACAACATGATCAAACCATGGTTAATATCCCTACATCTCAAGTACATGCAAATGTCATCACCTCAAAACATCACCCTTAAGAATCAACCCAGACTCATCAACCTCCACTCCGGAGTGTCTTCCACCATATTCTTCCTAATCAATATACCAGAACTTTCAACCACCTCATACATATGCTCCGTCTCATCCCATGAAAAATCAATATAACATCCTCACTTCTAAAAAAATGGTACCATATCCATCTAATCATGTCCCCATCTCTCAAAATTATACCTCCCATCTTATTTAATGACAACCTTTCAACTATCACCCCCCTTACCAACCACCTCCACAAACACCTACCTACGCTTAACATTGTCAAGGTCATCCTCAACCCAATCATTCCACTTTTTATGATCCTTAACCTCATCTATCAGATTCTCATCCCCATATTTCCAATGACCCTATTCAGGATTTATTAAGTAGTTTTACAAACCTAGAAGCCGCCACCTTGGGTCCTAAGATCTCATTCACTTACAATTTTTTGTAATGAGCTGATCCATCCATCAGTCCTTGTTAAACCTTATCCTCCACATTGGGAAATTCCTATATTTTAATAATTCAAGAGTAAGGAGGACCCTCAACAATACCTTCATGCCCTTAGGCATGCATGTTATCTCATAAACACATAATTAGGACATCATGCTCCGTATTTTCCCCATGCCTTTGAGCTAGCCTTGCCTTGGATCGGTACAATGACATCCCACAACACTCCCTCTTTTCATTAACCCAACTCATGTAGCTATTTTTAGACCACTTCTCCATTAATATTACGTGTAAAATAACCATCACCAACATGTATGCCATTAAATTTTTTGATGAAAAATCCATCACAAATTATTTTGCTAGGTGGCATGGTCTCATCAATCAGTTATCCATCTCCCTTCCTTAAACCATGATTATTGAGCTCTTATCTTGATCATGTGCCAAAGCATATCTCATCAACCCTTCAAATCCAATCCTTTCAAAAGAATAAGTGTTCATCATGGATCATAAATTGGAACTCTGCACCCTTGAGAAAGGCCACATCAAAATTTGATCAAACAAACCGAAACCAGAATTCACCAAGAAATCTAATCACAATGAAAAATATAAAATATTACTAATGTCATCATCATTAAATATCTCTCTACATCCACCTCTCATACTGACCCCCCACAAAAGGGCTCCTTGACCTACTCCCAAATATACACCCCTCAGAGAATCATATAGTTCAATATTTGATAAACTCATGGCTTCCTGTCTCATCCAACTCCCTCCTATCCACCCCATCATGACACACATCCTAAACCTGTGTGGTACCGTGAAGACCACTATTGTAAACACCATCAAGTTCTTGGTCATGACATTGAAAAATATTGTGCATTCAAAGACCTCATCCAACCCCTTATCGATTGTGGGGACCTTCATTAGATAATCCTAATGCTCCTCCTAAACTAACCTTTAGAAATCTTCAAATAACCATTCCCCAATCACTCACTAAATAAAAAAACTTGATCCTACTACCTCTCAAGCACCCAATGCCTATAGGATCAATACTTTGAATAAAGAACTGACTTCATCATTCAACCTATCATCATTCCTCCATCTACCATACCACCTCTATTCCTTTGACATCCACAACTATACTGGCATCTGCACCCATATCCACATCTATCATATACATACACCCATCACATCCACATCTACCACACCCACATATCTTGTATCCACGTCTGTTACATCTAAATATACTACATCTACATCTTCTACACCCACATATGCTTGTTATACCCATCCCCACATCAGTTTCAACATCCTATTTCCACACCCATGCCTATGGCTCCTTCTACACCCTCACCTTCTATTATATCCATGTTTAATCTACTCTCATATCCACATCATCCCTTCAAACATATACTAAATAGAAATCATCACTTGATGCAACCACAAAGGATGTCCCATCCCATCCTCATCCTCAACAACTACCACATCCTTTATACCAACACCTCCAAAGACCACACAATCTATAACCCCTTCTGATATCATCAAAATATCATCCAAAAACCACTCTCCCCATATCTTTAATCCAAACATGTATTAATCACCTAGTTCTACCTCTAAGGCTCCTTGGTTGAAATCATCATGCGATCCCTGCCAAGGGTAAAAAATTACACAAAAAAATCTAAGAACCTTGGTGTTCCCACTCAAAAGTTCCATCACCCATCTACATAAGAAGTTAGAGCTTCCCCCTTCAAAACCCCATCAATCTAAAAAACCCAACATCTCAAACATCTATCTTAGGGTCTCACCTTCTATTTTGGGACTAGGCCCTTCATCTAAAATCCACCATCACTCCTAAATCATCTAAATCTATATCCCACTCTTCCAAATTTGAATCAAATCATCCACCTCTTCCCCTAAGTCTAAATCACAAGCATCTAAAACAACATCTAAATCCAACGCCCTATCAAAACCTAATAATAATAGGCAATCTCCCTCTCTTCCTTCATCATCATCCCCCAAACCAAATCCATCCCAAAGTCCATACGACTTCATCTTCAAAAACTCCCATCAGATCCTATACTAATTCCTTCAGTGTCTCATCCAAACATCCATGATCACCTTTCCCCTATCAAGCCCTTTGACCCATGTGGATAGAAACCCATGTGGTTTGATTCCAACACCATATGTGCCTACCATCATGTCCCCAGACATGACACCAAACACTTGTAGGGCCCTTGAACCCTCATCAACAATCTCATCAAAGAAGATGATCTTCTCATTGAATAAGACCACCCTATCCCATTCACCAACCAATCCACATCTAAGCCCAATCCTCCAATCAATTCTGTAACCTCTAAAACCTTCTAAATCATACTTCCTCATCCACTATTTTTTCGTCATCCCACCACCAATTTTTACCTCTCCTAAGGATGGTCCTCTGCTTTATATAGATGTCATTTGTATCACCACTTGTTCTTGCCCTCATGAGTCCCAACCATCTACCCAATCCAAACCAAATTTTGTCATCATTTCTCCTTCTCAATGAGCCCACTCCATCCCCTTCTTCATCCAAGGCTAAGGTTTCCATCCTATTCCACAAACCGATCCAAAAGACCTACCACCATCGAACAAAGCATCAAAAGACAGCTATATCAAGATCCCATTAAGATGTCCCTATATGAGCTTTCCAAATCTTTCCTAACCATTGACAGACCCTTATTGAGGCCTTACAACATATCCCCATCACTAATGAATGAATCCCACCCCTTTAGACCCTTGTTGGAGCCCTTACCACTTCTGCCACCACCATCTTTTGATGACTCTAAAATTATAGACATCTTACCTGAAGATCACGACCTTCCTATTTTCATCACTGTCCACATCAATGACACATTTATCCACCACTCTATGATCGAAAATGGAGCTAACATAAATATAATCTCATCTCATACCTTTGACCAACTTAAACTTCCCAAATCCATTATTGCTCAATCACCTGCGGTTCTTCATGGCTTCAATGATGTTGTTTCCCCCTACTTTGGGCATATTTATCCTCCCCATCCACTATCAGTGAAAAATTCCTCCATGAAGTCTTCTACATTGTTGAAGGGGAGTTTCAATATAACATCTTGCTTGGATTCCCATGGATTTGTGCCATGTGTTGCGTCCCCTCCCCTCTCCATCATTGTATCAAATATGAACATGAGGGGAATATCCATACTCTCCCTAAAAACCTTCCTTAATTCAAATCATGTCACATGACCTATCGTCTAAATGACATGTTCATCCCGACCCAAGACTCATCCTCCGAAGAATCCACTAGTTCTTCTTGTACCTACATCTAAATTACCTAATGATGAATCTCTTGATAATGTGATGCAACATCTCTCTCTGGGGGAGTATTGAATCCTTGCTCTCAATTCTCTTCCCTCACTTCAATTGACTTGGTAGACCCGATAAAGCTACCTATGTATCAACTCATATTTCAGGGATATCATTTCCTTCGGTCCACCCATCTTAAACCAATCTCATCTATGGTGGCATTGATCACCCTTCCTCTCACATTGACAATCAACCCCACACCAAACCATACACTAATGGATTTGACTTCCTTTATAACAAATCCTTTTTCTACACCTACCTCCACCACTGTGTGTGGAAGGGATTTGGTCTTGGATGTTATGAACAAGGTATGCATGATCTTATCATTGACTAATCCCACAAGCCTCATGAGAAGTTTGGGCTAGGTTTTAAAGAATAACCCACCAACTCTCTTGCACATCCTAGGTTTTCTACATCTCCCATGCACATTGATTCATCATTCACTCTTTCTCTTCCAATAATTTATGGACATGGATGACACCATGTCCCTTTCTTCTAACATTTTTTTAGTCTCCACCATTACTTATGGGACTTAATCACTTACCAAATATGATTAGGTGAAACTAGGTCCCTTCCTCTCGTATTCCGTAAGATTATAGAGGAGGATTCTCCTACCATCTAAATTCTCCAGTACACTAATGATGATTCCATCCTTTCCTACATGGGGGAAGAATATTCCTATCTTCATAAGACCTTACCTCCTGACACATCCACCCTTCTCAATGAGTCCACTATCAACATCAACGTAGGGACTCCGCAAGATCCCCACATCCTCAAGGTTTTCCAATCCCTTAATCCAAAATAACTTGAGGCCTTTACCTCCTTTCCTTCCAAAAATAGGCTAGGCCTTCACATGGTCATATGTCTGACATGTCAATTCAATCCTAGACATACATCTATCACAACATCTTCACCATCCCTGATGCTAATCGGTTAAGAAAAAGCTATGTCACATGTATCCACACATTACTCTCCTTGTCAAAAAGGAATTAAAATGTCTTCTTTCCACCAACTTCATCCAACCCATCTACTTCCCAAAATGGGTTTCTAACATTGTACCTCATTTGCAAAGTGTCAAAAGCTCTCATTATGTATACCACTTTTCTATATTTAAATCTTTCTTTCCCTAATAGATGACTTTCCCCTTCCTAACATCAATCAGCTAGTTCAACTTAACTTGAGCCGGCCATGAAATGATTTCTCTTATGGATGGTTTCTCTGGTTATAAATATAATCTCATGTGGTATGTAGAAAACATAAGACGTCTTTCATCACCCCTTGGGGAACCTTCAAGGTATCATAATGTCCTTCATTTGAAAAATATGGGGGCCACTTATCAAGGGAAAAGAATGACCTACATCTTCCATGATCTAATCCATAAAACAGAAAGGATATGTCACATGACCTCTTGGGTAAATCCAAAAATCAGACAGGACCATATTTTTGGGATCACGTTGAAAACCTCTTCATGAGCCTCATCCAATTCTTCCTTTAGCTCAATCCTAGGTCAAGTGTGTGTTTGGAGTAGAACTGGCAAAATTCCTTGGCTTCTATGTTTCTATTGGGGGTATTGAAGTCAACCCCACCAAAATTAAATCCATCCTCAAGATGCCTCCTCCTTAGAATCTTAAGTAGCCTTTCAATATTCTTGGAAGGATGACTTCAATTAATTCCTGTGTAATTCATCTCACAAGGTTTTAACTAGTCTTCCAACCTTTCCATCAATCCTTCTCACAAAGAAAACTATAAAATTTTGGATGCACAATTTCAGGTCCTTCAATGAACTACAAGCTTAAATATATTCTATCACCACCTTAGTATTCATAGGATCCATGTTAGGGGGAGCCTTTCTATCTTTACATCTCTTTAATTGATCATGCTCTAGGTGTCATGTTGGCACACCGTGAGGAGTAAGGTAGGGATTCCCAATCTATCTAATTATATTAGTTCACTCTTCTGATTATGAAACCACTACATATAAAGCTAAAAATTTGTTGTGGTTCTTTTCTTTTCCACTTATTAATATTCACATTCTTCTTAATCATCAAAAAAAATACAACTCAATAGCTTTATATCCTCAAAAAATGCATACCAAACCTTATCATAATGATTTTTGCATCACTCAATGGCTCATGCTCATGACCAATTTTGACCTAGAATTCATCTCTTAGAAATCTATCAAGGGCTAAGTTATCATTGATCAACTTGTTGAAGCCCCTCTTCTTGAAAATCAAATTCCTCATGAGTTATTTCCCAAATGAATCTATTAATATCATTGATCATGAATTTTCTCTAAACTCTTGAATGAACTTTTATTTGATGGATCTAAGTTCTGGCAAGGGGGAGGTGCATAATTTATCATCATTCCTCCTTAGGATACCTATCCCCATCACTTATAAGATTAACTTTGAGTGCACTAAGAACATGGAGGAGTATGAAGCCCTCATCTTGGGTCTTAAACCACTATCATGCTCAACATCCAAATCCTTATTCTATGGTGATTCTCAAAATCTTATCATCAATTAAAGGAAGTTATCTATCAATGAAAAAAGAATTCCTCTACTATAAATATAAGGACATTGTCAATAATTATTCTAGAAGCCTTTCTATTGTAATATACCATCCAATAAGATTATCATTCATCCAATTATTTCAAGACACCATGGCATCCCTTGCATCTCTCATCCCTTGGGAAACCAAAGAATCTAAACTCTGGTTGTTGTTGTCCATTTATCTTTTCAATCATTGTGTCTCATGAGTTCAAGAGCTTCCTCAGGTCAATCATGTTGAAGACTAACAATCTGAAATTTAGGTACTCAATAAAAACTATTTGACTATCTGGTCTATATCGGGAAAATATTCCCTCTGACCTATCCAAAAATGGTAGGTAGGTCAGTTTCTTCAATGCACTAACCACTATGTCATCCTTGGTGGCATACTCTACAAAATAATGGGTTTGATGGAATTATTATGGCATTCCTTAAATCCCATGAATCTACCTAGCTATCCAAGAATTCCATGATGACATATGTGGTGGAAAATTTAGTAGTTTTGGTTATGCCAAGTCATTTCTTCACCTCAGGTTATTATAGCCCACCCTCAATCAAAGCTATGTGAATATGTTAAAAAGTGCATTAAATGTAACATTTTCAACCTCATCTGTATCCCTAGACAGGCCTTAAACACTCAAAACATTTGGACAAGAGGACTTCTCACAATGGGGCCTCAGACCTCATTGGTCTCATCAATCCATTGTCTTCTCAGCATCATCATTCCATCATCACCACTACTGAATACTTCAACTAAAATGGGTGGAAGAATTCCACTCACATCTCACCAAAGCTAACAAAATCAAAATCAATGATTTCTGAAGACGTGATATGGCCCTAGTGACATCATCAAAGTTCAGGTGTTCCTCATAAAATCATCATGAACAATGGAAATTCCTTACAAAAATAAAGACCTTAAGAATTTTATTGACTCTTTTGTCATCAAGATTAGCTTCTCTTCTCCTTACTATCCTCAAACTAAGGGACCATTTTTGAAATTTATACTAACAATGTTATCTTCGGTAATATCTTTTAATACCTTTTAAAATAAGTGCAAAATGGCATTTTTTTATTTTTTTGATTTTAGGCCTATCATGATAGTTTTACCTCTATGAGGACACTACTCCTTTCTCCCTCATTTATGGCTTTGAATCATATTCTTCCCCATGAAGTTCAAATGCCATCCTTACATGCTTTCTCTTCATGGGTGGTCTCTGACGAGGACTATCATCAGGAACATCTAGATAACTTGAATTGTTAGATGAACTCACTTAATTTGACTTTTTAACATGTTCATATCTATTTTTGAGCGCATCAAAATGTGTTACTATTTTTTCTTGAAACATCTTGAAACAATGAAATTTAACATTTGGTGACCTTGTCTTAAAAGAAAATCTTGATCACTACTCTAAAAAGGAGACAATGTGGAAATTTTGCTCCAGGCTAAGGTTTATTGACCATATATTATGCATGCATAAATATGGGTCTAGTTGCCTACCATTATCCTCCATGATGGTAAACCTGAAATGGTTATCTGGGAATGTAGACTAGAGGCCTTTCTATATTTCCATGGTGTTTAGGGAGATCCTATGGATTCATTTCCATCACTCTTTTCAGGATCTCTAATGATTTTTGGAAACTATGTGGACTACCATCACTATCCTAATTGACCTTAGATATATGGAGCACAACCAGATCTTTCATAGTGGGATTCCTATATGGATGAAGTTCCTCCTCCGAGGGAACCCAACAGGGTATGCATATTTTACATCCATTGCACCTATGTGTTAAATAAGGGATAAAATATGTAATAATCCCTCACAGAATCGCAACAGTAGAAACTAATATGCAGAAATATTACAGATCTCAAATAAAAGTGCACAGAATAAAATAACACAATGCACAAAGAGATAAAATTTAACGTGGTTCAAAATTTGGGCTACGTCCACCAAGAATCACTTGCTCAGATTTTATTACAAGCCACTGCTCTCTCAATACAATACCCAGATCTATTTGGAGCTATGCTCAACAAACTCTACAAAATTCACACCCGAATTCAAAACACATCTGCAATGGTTACATTTGCTTGTACCATCTATGGTATATGCAAAGACCATATAAATAGACAACTTATTAAGCAGTTTTACAAAACTATGGGTATCAAAACCATGGGAAAAACCCATCCCATAAACCTATGGGTCAAAAAAACTTTCCCATATGAGAAAAGCACATTTCCTATTGATTGATTAAGTGCAATTTTCATTTTCGGGCATGCCATAGGAATACCACCTAAGGAAATTTATGCCCCAAAAATTTCTATTAAGGATACATGAAAATTGTATACTACTCTTAGTGTACAGTCTTCAACACTTTCCCACATGAAAACAGGCTCCACAACCTAACAATCTCCCACTTGGAGACTAGTTTTACTCTGAGAAAGCTTCTCAACCCTTCACTAGTTTCTGTGAAGACCAACCAAAGATGAACACAACTTTAGTTTTTCCCTTGTGACCACCTTGGTCATCATGTCTACAGGATTCTGACTGGTATGAATCTTCTCCAACTTCAACTTCTCTTCCTCCAAAGCTATCCTGATGAAATGGTACCTTAACTATATATGTTTCATCCTAGAGTGGAAAGTAGAGTTCTTAGCTAGGTGTATAACACTCTGACTATCACTATGCAGCTTACATTCCTCCTGCTTATGCCCCAACTCCTAAAGAAATTGTTGTAACCAAATCATCTCTTTGCTTGCCTCTGTGGCAACAACATACTCAGCCTCCGTGGTTTACAAAGCCACCAAATTTTGTAGTTGTGAAATCCAGCTCACTATTGTCCCACCTATTATCATAAATATAACCTATCATGCTCCTCATGCTGTCTACATCTCCAGCCATAATCTGAATCTACATAACCACACAAAGTGGTGTCTAATCCACTGTAGCACAAAACTATCCCCATGGTCCCTCTCAAATACCATGAAGGATCCACTTTACTGCTTGCTAATGATCTTTACCTGGATCACTCATAAATCTACTCACAACTCCCACTGCATGGGCAATATCAAGCATAGTGCACACCATAGCATACATCAAACTACCAACCACTGATGAGTAAGGTACCTTGGACATCTTGGTTTCTTTCCTGCTCTGTCTTGGGACACATGCTCCTTTGATAACTTAAAATGTCCTGCCAAAGGAGTCCCAACTGGTTTAGCATCTTGCATGGTAAACCTCTCCAATGCCTTATTAATGTAATCTTCCTGAGATAAAGTCAGCTTCCATTCCTTCCTATCCCAAGATATCCTCATACCAAATATTTATTTGGCTACCCCCAAATCCTTCATATCAAAGGACTCACTTACCTGTTTCTTGAGTACTTTTATTTCCTGCATGTTTTTACCTGCAACCAACATGTCATTGTATACAGACAATGGATCATATAATTTTATCCATCCACCTACAAGGATTTCCTTGATACACTTGCAATGCCTCTTTTGCATCAACCTATGAAATCTAATAAATATCAGCTTAGCTTTATCTCTTTAATAATGATCACATATGTAACTAATTCACTAGGTTGAATTATACTTATGCCACTAAAAAATCTCCCCAAAACCTATATGCAAGAAAATAGGATACAAAACCATTAAAAGATCTTAGGCCTTGGTGGCTCAACAAGAGATATAAATCAGAGGTTCTACCTGGGCACCCAAATGGGACCATATTATGGAGCTTGTCAAATCCTAGGTCATTGTTGGTCTCACCAATAGTAATAACACATAATCTATTGGAATATTGGAACATCTCTACAGCCAATTCAGGAATGCGGGTAATAAAAAGTACAAAAGTGGAGATCTAAACATGTGCACAAATGTCCCCACAAGTCACTTCAAATACCGAAAATAGATAATCATACTGCTGAAAATGGTCTACGTGAATAGGACCTAGCTAAGTATCACACAAAATCTTAGTTCTTGACACAACTCCCATCAGACTTCAAATGGCCATCAACTTGGTTACACACCAATGGCTTGACATCATCAAAAACCAATTTGATTCTAAGGTACATAACATTTCCCATTACTCCATGGGTTATCTTGGGAAACTATGTTTGGAAAAATGAATTATTAATTTTTATGGGATATATATGAAAATAAAATAAACATTTGGAGGATCTGAATATGTAAACAATCCTGAACTTAAATATAGAAATGCATGGCAGACCCAAAATAGCTACCTGTACTCAGAATGTACCAACTAATGAATTAAAGTATTTCTCATACAAAAGGAATTGTACTTTGGAGACAAAGACTCCATCCAAAAATGAAAAAAATCAAGAAATTTCATATCATTTTATGACTCAATTATGAGATGATTTTTTAAAAACGTGGCCAAGAATTCATAACAGTGACCTTTAATTTGGTAGTTGGGATGCATTCAATGAAGCATGGGCTTGAAATTCTCACTATATGCAAGTTAGAATGATTTAATATAGGGGGCCATTTTAAGCAAGAATTGTGAACTTCATTTCCTTCATTTAATACCCCAACTCCTTGAAGGAAAATTTTGGGATTTTAACCAAATTCTCTCTTTTCTCTGGAGGCTTAACTACTCATCCTCATGGTTGAAAAGTTTATATGTCATGAAATCTAGCTGGATTGTTGTCTATCTATAGTGTAAAGAAGGATATTGAGCTCCTTGATGTAGTCAACATCTATAAAAATTTTTGTCAATCTACAGGAACCTTGTAAACTCCTTGTGGTGTCTAGTCCACTTAGCAAAGAAATTGTGCATATCAATGAAGTCCCTAGAAATACAAAGGGATACTACTTTTGTGTTAGAATGTTTGCATTCCTAGTCACTTCAAAATCTATTACATATACTATTGTGTCTATATTATGTTTGGTTGATCAATTCATTCTCATTATGTCCCATGTATGGAATATCTGGAATGCAGTTGCTGGAATGTGCAGACATCAAACTATCAACCACTGATGAGTATGCATACCTTGACATCTATTTCTTCCTACTTTGGAAACTATTCTCACACTCTCCTTTTAACTTGTGTATCACCAAAGTGTCCCAACCGGTTTAGCATCATGCATCTTAAACCTCTCCCTAGTCCCTTGGAAAAATAAATTAGAGATAGATAGTTTCCATTCCTTCATATCCCTAGAGTAGATTACCAGGTATTTTTAGGAGAAAGAACCAAATCCTTCTGGAGGTATCTCAAGGATAGCAAGTCCCACAACTTGAGATATACCCATGTTATTTCCTGACACTATGAGTTTTGACACACTTGTGCAAATCATAGGGTGCCACATACAGACAAAGGATAATATAACTTCCATCCTCAAATTTATTTGTATACATGTAGAATGGTCAGAATGACATCTAATATAACCTTGCTCCATCATGAAGCTATATTCCCAAGCAATTTCTTATACCATTGAATGGGAGCTTGTTTCAAGCCATACAAGCTCTTCTTCAGTTTACACACCATCTCCTCTTTACCTTTGACCTCATAGCCCTCTGGTTGCTGCATATATAGAATAGGAAACTCCTCCAAATCACCATGGAGAAATGTAGTCTTTACATCTAACTTTCTAAAGTGCAAGTCTTCTGCTGCCACTATTCCAAGAACAGTTCTAATAGAAGTCATTTTTACTATAGGAGAAAAATCTCATCAAAATCTATACCTTTTTTCTGTGCAAACCCCTTGACCACCAACCGGGCCTTGTATCTTTTCTTTCCTCCTTCTTCATTTTAACTCTAACTACACCCACTTGTTCTAGGAAATGCTCTTTTTCCTTCAGGTAGCTTCACCAAATCCCAAGTCTGGTTCTCCATGAGAGACTTATGCTCCTCATCCATGGCTTGCTCTCACTTCTTCCTGGCATCTACATGTATTACTTCATCAAAGCTCTCTGGCTCTCCACTATCAGTGAGTAATAAATAATAAAGAGAAGGAGAAAAATGTTCAGGTTCTCTTCTTACCCTAGAAGACCTCCTCAATATAGGAGTTTGGGGTTCCTGTTGAGTAGGTTCTTGAACTGATTCATGTGTCACTTTCCCATCTGGAAGATCCTCTACCATGCATATTCTTTCTTGGATTCTTCCCTGATTTTCCTGAAACTGTTGCTTATACATGACTTTCTCATTAAAGACCACATCCCTAGATTGAATGATTTTCTTGTCCTTAATACTCCAGACATTTAAACTCCAAAGTCATCACCACCATAACCAATGAAAGTACATTTTTCATTTAGCCTCTAGCTTGGTCCTATCATCCTTGTCTATATGAACAAACACCTCACATCCAAAGACTCTAAGAAATGAATAATCAACTTTCTTACCATACCAAGCCTCCTCAACGGTATGTCCTCCAAAATGATTTAAGGATCCATAGATCTAACTGTAGTAAGCACTTTTCATGAGGTAAATGTCCTGACATTACAAAGATGTTACATAAGTCCATGAATTTATAAGAAACCTTGATCAATAGAATAAAATAAGGGCTTGTGCTCATTGACTATTAAACTTTAATAAGACCATTGAAAATTTGATGTTGATGACTAATAGAGCGTTGTAATTTTATTCGGATATTTGTATTCAGTTTAGATAGTTCATTGATTTATTTATAGACATTCCTGAGTTCCTAAGACATGTAATAATCTCATTAAATGTGATACACTCCATAATAGCATTGACTAAGTTTATGAAGTCCTTGATCCATTAAGTGTCATAGAGCGCACACATGTTCTTGTATCTATCCTGGGAGAATTTATTATACATGAATTAGGAAAAAGAGGATGAATACCATAATGATTGTGGATAATTCCAAAATTGAGGTAGAAAAGTTGGTCTAATCAAAGAACATTTGCATATTAATTCTGATAGAAATGAATTGGAAGAAGATCATATCAGGTTATATGGAAGTAACACCTAAAATATTCTAAGAAGAGTTTAATTAACTTTTTAATAAAATAGTTTATATGGGCTTCTATGCAAATTGAGGGTCCTCTATTTATCAAGTACACAGATATGCTCACCGCTTCTGCCCAAAAAGAAAGAGGTGGTCCTGCATGTAACCTCATGCTCCTAGCACATTCCATTATTGTTCTGTTCATCCTTTCTGATACCCCATTCTATTGTAGAGTTCCTGGAACCGTATTTTTCCTGCGGATTCCATTCTTAGAATAGTAATCATTAAATTCATTACTGTAATACTCCCCTCCATTATCTGACCTGAGACATTTTAGCTTAAGACCTGTTTCATTCTCTACCAAGGCTTTCCATTTAACAAAAGTGTCAAATACATCAGATTTGTTTCTAATACAATAAACCCAAACTTTCCTTGTTGCATCATCAATAAAAGTAACATAATAACTTGAACCCCCAAGAGATGATACCTGAGCCGGCCCCCACACATCAGAATGTACCAGCTCTAACTTACTCTCTTTCTTTATAGGTCCAACCTTGAGAAACCTTACTCGCTTCTGTTTCCCATATATGTAGTTCTCACAGAAATCCAAACCTATTTTTGTATATCCAGGAAAATTCTTCTTTATGATGTTCATGCCCTTATGGCTCATATGACCGAGCCTATAGTGCCATAATGTTGTATCTACATCTGAAGCCACAAGATTACAATCATTAGTACTATCAGTGGTTAAATACAAGGTTCCAACCTTCTTACCTCTTGCCACCACAAGAGCACCCTTGGTAACCTTCCAAGAGTTAGCTGTAAATATCACAGTACAACCATCACTTCCCAATTGCCCCGCTGATATCAAATTTCTCCTTAATGTAGGCACATGTCTGACATCCTTCAATAGCCATGTATTCCCATTCTGCATCTTAACCTGAACAGAACCTTTTCCAACTATACTGCAAGGCTCATCATCACCAAGAAAAACATGCCCAAAATCCCCTTGAACATAATCAACAAAATAATGCCTATGTGGAGTAGCATGAAAAGAAGCCCCTGAATCTAAAACCCAAGATTCAGTAATATTATGCAAAGAAAGAATCAAAGCATCCTGACATACATTACCCGATGCCACATTTTCCTCCTTGTTTTCTTCCTGTTGTTTCTTCTTATCCCGAAGCTCCTAACAATCCTTCTTTGCATGCCCAGAATTTCCACAGTGCCAACATACAATCTTGCTTTTGGATTTTGACCTTGCCCGATCTTTCGATTTTCCACGGTTTCCTCTATTCTTCTGTCTCCCTCTAGTTTCCACTGTCAAAGCATTCCCTGAAGTAGAAGATTCCCCAGAGATTTTTCTTCACATTTCCTCGCTTAGAATCACCCCTACAACATCCTCAAACTTCAACTTTGAGTTAGCTGGAACCGAGTTGCTTACCGCCATTACCAGGCTATTCCAACTCTTCAGGTAAAGAGCACAGAATTAATAAATCCCTAACTTCTTCATCAAATTCTATTGTAACCGAAGCTAGCATATTTACAACTGTATTAAAATCATTTAAATGATCTTTGGACTACTGAACCATTCTCAGACATCTTCATATTAAACAACTTTTTCATTAAAAATATCTTGTTAGAGGCAGAGGGTTTTTCATACAACTTCCCTAATGCATCCATTAGTTCTTTTGTAGTCTTTTCCTTTGAAACATTAAATAATACCGAAGATGCAAGACACAACCAGATCATTCCAAGTGCCTTCCGATCCAACAAATCCCATTCCACATCTGTCATACTTGAGGGTTTGTTCACCTTCTCAGACAATGGAATATAAAGATCCTTCTGATAAAGGTAATCTTCCATCTGCATCTTCCAAAGACTAAAATTCTTCCCGTTGAATTTATCAACCCTTGATCTTCCATCATCTGCCATAGCTCCCACTCAAGATAAAAATTTCCCTGTGATTCAACACTTCAGCAAACCAAACCAGGATCTGATACCAATTGTTAGGAAATAAGGGATAAAATATGCGGAATAATCCCTCACAGAATCGCAACAGTAGAAACTAATATGCAGAAAATATTACAGATCTCAAATAAAAGTGCAGAATAAAAAAACACAACACAAAGAGACAATATTTAATGTGGTTCACCCAATTTGGGCTACGTCCACCAAGAATCACTTGCTCAGATTTTATTACAAGCCACCACTCTCTCAATACAATACCCAGATCTGTTTGGAGCTATGCTCAACAAACTCTACAGAATTCACACCCGAATTCAAAACACATCTGCAATACATTTGCTTCAACCTCTATCATATGCATAAAACCATATAAATAGACAACTGCTTAAGCAGTTTTACAAAACCGTGGGTATCAAAACCATGGGCCAAAAAAAAAAAACCGTCCCATAAACCTATGGGTCAAAAATCCCACCCATATGAGAAAAACATGTTTCCCATATATCGGGCACATTTTTTTCAGGCTTCAAAAAACCTACATGAAGAGTGTACAATACTTTTAGTGTACAGTCTTCAACACTTCCACACATGAAAATAGGCTCCACAACATAACAATAACTGGTACAAAATTCCGAGTTATCTAACAGGAACATAGAACCTCTGTAATACATTTTCATAACATGGTGAAATAGGCTCCTAAGGACTGATGAGATGTACTACTTGGTATTTAAGCTAGTTGATCTAAACATAATCCTAGTGAATGATGAATTTTGGACATTAGTGGATCAAATTAATATGAACTTCATCACAAAATATGGATACATAGATGGTTTCCATACCAAAATTTCTTCATCAGAGAAGTTGTCAATCAAGTACAATGAATCCCTTTAGAAGTGAAGTGTGCTAAATTGTGATGTCTGCTCATCAAAGATCATCATCTTCTTGTTGGGCAATGTTTAATCAAATCTCTAAAGGATGACTACTTTTTAACATGAATTTCAGCTGCCTTAAAGTTGAGATCGAATTAATTCAACCTTTTTTCAAGAATGTACAAGTAGCATGATATAATGAATCATGAAATTTAATATTAAAAGTGACATCATAAATAAGAATTTTGATCAATATATTCAATTTTACGAAGGTTATCCCATCATCTTTGGATAAGAATGGCTCATTCAAACAAAGAATCCCATTTGATGAAACAATTTCTAAACTTATCAATGTTGAATCCTTTGTAGAAGAATGGGATCATCAAAATCAGGACCTAAAAATGTTCATGTTTCTAAGGAGAACTTATTTAAATGAAAGCTCCATATTCGAATTAGGGTTTAATACTAGTCTACAATGGTTATGAGGACATTTGCACTGAAATAACTTGTATGAAGCCAAATTGAAGAAATATTTTACGTTTGTTCTAATTAAAAACACAAATGTCATTATTTGGGAAGTAGCATGGCTTGTGTAAAAACATATATCTCCTGACTTGTGATTTAACCATTCCAATTTATGAAAAGAATCGGGACATATTGTTAACATATGGAAAGTACCATATGACACTCTCTCACATTATTCAATTATGTATTCTTGTCACACCCTTTTCAAATTGGATAATATCCCCAATCCTAATCAAATCACATTTTCATACCTCAATATCAATCAATGTTGTAAATTAAATTATCAATTGGTATATAGGCAACTATAGTAAAGGCTTATAAAATAATTTCATGAACTTCATTCTTGAAAAGTAAATAAGGTAACCAAATAGATGTTTCAATATAATATCATACATCATCATTAACCTATAGCCTCTATAATTATTTATAGTGAAGCAATAAATTTATCACACACAGCTAGGATTAATATGACTCTAGAAGAATATGACACTTATTGAATCTAGAATGTCCAAGTATAAAGGATAACATTTTCAATCCTATATATTGTTTGCACATTTATTTGCATCATAAAAATAGAGTTTCAATCTTTATAATAGCTCAATTTCAAATAGGATTTCAATGGATCATAGTACAAAATCCATATCCTTAATTCGAAATTTTATGCCATCTATAAATGTGCCTTCAAAAATCTCGCTATCATCTACATTGAGTTGATTGAATCTACTAAGTTGGAGGATTTAACTTGTATTTGGAACATATGTAAATAACAAAAGGTAAAACCTTTTCATATAAATGCATCATGCAAATATGTAGTATATGTAAGCGTAAATTGAATAAAAATTTATAAATAATCTTCAAGGAATATCTCATTATAACTGAGATGAAAGTTTCAAGATACATAAAAATATAGAATTACCTCAATGTATTTGTTAGAAAGATGTATTTGAGATAATTTAAAATATATTGATGAAGATAATGGACAATTACAATCATTGGAAGATTATTTGGTATATTCCACTAAATAGTATATGACCCATAAATGTTCCTATCAGTGAAACTGGATTTATGCATCCTCACTAGGTCAACCTCTCTTAGGATGGTAGATTTCAAGATTGGATTGTTTAAAGCATTAATTGTTCTTCCATGAAGAAGTAGAAACCTTCTCCTTCCAAAGGTACATAAGATCTTCCCCTTAAACATCTATGATCATCATATATATATTATGGATGTGTTCATAGGGTGGTATGCCATGCTAAGAGCCACACTGTTTTAATTTGAGTTCAAAGGGAACAAGTAGGATTACTATAAGTATACATATCTTCCCTCTTGGTGAACCCTTCATCATAATGTAAAAATTTCCCAAAAAGTTTGATCCTTTACGTAATGTTTCGTATCAATGTCAAGGAGATACAAAAATGGAAGGCCAAAATTTAAAAGGGTTTTATGTCGGTGGAAAATGAATTAGGAAATTGTCTCTAAAATCCATATAATATTTCTACCATCATGCTCAAATAAATTTTTGCACTTGTCAAGAGGAAAAACATAAAACACATTGGTAAATACAGATAATCAGGTTAAATTTCATGGGTTAACATTAGTTCCTTACTCAGAGTCTTATGATATCATTCCCCATGAATGCAGTTAGCCTTTATCTTATCAAACTCGAAACCCTTCTAGCTAAGTTTCTGGTTAAGATCTAAAATTTATGTTTGCAGGAAGAAGTCAACTCATTTTGTGCTAACAGAATGAACTTAAGGAACATCCATTTGTTGTCATAAATATTTGATATGCTAAACTGAGTTTCTTGTAGGTCATTCTTTGCATAAAGTTTCATTTTCCTAGAAAACAAATTCAACTTCCCTTGAGGCAAGGTAGTTCCATCATGTCATGATACATGTTACCATGCTCTATTTAAATTTTCCTAATGAAATCTAATTGATACTTCAAATCTACCTAGGTCTCATTTGTGATTTCTATATGATCCAGCTGAATCCCAATGGTAGTGTTCCATTCCCCCGAGCAATATCAATTTTCCTTCCATAACAATTCTTCCGCCTTGCAAGACCTTAGCACCCACTATTGTGAACCAAGTTATTGTCATATTTTTCATGGGGAAACATGATGCATTGTATGGTGTGGAACCTATTTTCATGTGTGTATTGTTGTGGAATATTGTTGGACACTAAATGTTTTTTGACACTCCCGCTCCATAATTTTCTTTCTAGCCATGAAATTTTTTGGCCTTAAAATATGTGGTAATGGATATTGGGAAGCGTGCTCTTTTACATATGGGTGGTATTTTGACCCATAGGTTTATGGGACTTTTTTTTAGCCCATGGTTTTTTGATACCCATGGTTTTGTAAAACTGCTTAAGTAGTTGTCTATTTATATGGTCTTATGTAGAGATAGAAGAGAAGAAACATTATTGCAGATGTGTTTTGAATTTGGGTGTGAATTTTGTAGAGTTTGTTGAGCATAGCTCCAAACGGATAGCTGGGTATTGTATTGAGAGGAGCAATGTTTTCTGGCTTGTAATAAAATCTGAGCAAGTGATTCTTGGTGGACGTAGCCCAAATTGGGTGAACCATGTTAAATATTGTCTCTTGTGTTGTGTTATTTATTCTGCACTTTTATTTGAGATCTGTAATAATTTCTGCATATTAGTTTCTACTGTTGCGATTCTGTGGGGGATTATTCCACATATTTTATCTCTTATTTCCTAACAATTGGTATCAGAGCCTAGTTTGGTTTCTGAAGTGTTGAATCACAGGGAAATTTTTATCTTGAGTGGGAGCTATGGCAGATGATGGAAGATCTAGGGTTGATAAATTCAACGGGCAAAATTTCAGTCTTTGGAAGATGCAGATGGAAGATTACCTTTATCAGAAGGATCTTTATACTCCACTATCTGAGAAGGTGAACAAACCCTCGAGTATGACAGATGTGGAATGGGATTTTCTGGATAGGAAGGCACTTGGGACAATCAGGCTATGTCTTGCATCTTCGGTATTATTTAATGTTTCAAAGGAAAAGACTACAAAAGAACTCTAATGGATGCATTAGGGAAGTTGTATGAAAAACCCTCTGCCTCTAACAAGATATTTTTAATGAAAAAGTTGTTTAATATGAAGATGTCTGAGAATAGTTCAGTAACAGATCATTTAAATGATTTTAATACGGTTGTGAATATGCTAGCTTCAGTTACAATAGAATTTGATGAAGAAGTTAAGGCTTTATTAATTTTGTGCTCTTTACTTGAAGAGTTGGAATAGCCTAGTAATGACGGTAAGCAACTCAGTTCCAGCTAACTCAAAGTTTAAGTTTGAGGATGTTGTAGGGGTGATTCTAAGTGAGGAAATGTGAAGAGAATCTTCTACTTCAGGGAATGCTTTGACAGTGGAAACTAGAGGGAGACAGAAGAATAGAGGAAACCATGAAAAATCAAAAGATCGGGCAAGGTCAAAATCCAAAAGCAAGATTGTATGTTGGAACTGTGGAAAGTTTGGGCATGCAAAGCACTGTTGGGAGCTTTGGCACAAGAAGAAACAACAAGAAGAAAACAAGGAGGTGAATGTGGCAACAAGTAATGTATGTCAGGATGCTTTGATTCTTTCTTTGCATAATATTACTGAATCTTGGGTTTTAGATTCAGGGGCTTCTTTCCATGCTACTCCACATAGGCATTATTTTGTTGATTATGTTCAAGGGGATTTTGGGCATGTTTTTCTTGGTGATGATGAGCCTTGCAGCATAGTTGGAAAAGGTTTTGTTCAGGTTAAGATGTAGAATGGGAATACATGGCTATTGAAGGATGTCATACATGTGCCTACATTAAGATGAAAATTTGATATCGGCAGGGTAGTTGGGAAGTGATGGTTGTACTGTGATATTTACAGCAGACTCTTGGAAGGTTACCAAGGGTGCTCTTGTGGTTGAAAGAGGTAAGAAGGTTGGAACCTTGTATTTAACCACTGATAGTACTAATGATTGTAATCTTGTGGCTTCAGATGTAGATACAACATTGTGGCACTATAGGCTCGGTCATATGAGCCATAAGGGCATGGACATCATAAAGAAGAATTTTCCTGGATATACAGAAACAGGTTTGGATTTATGTGAGAACTTTGCATATATGGGAAACAAAAGCGAGTAAGGTTTCTCAAGGTTGGACCTACAAAGAAAGAGAGTAAGTTAGAGCTGGTACATTCTGATGTGTGGGGGCCAGCTCAGGTATCATCTCTTGGGGGTTCAAGTTATTATGTTACTTTTATTGATGATGCAACAAGGAAAGTTTGGGTTTATTGTATTAGAAACAAATCTGATGTATTTGACACTTTTGTTAAATGGAAAGCCTTGGTAGAGAATGAAACAGGTCTTAAGCTAAAATGTCTCAGGTCAGATAATGGAGGGGAGTATTGCAGTAATGAATTTGATGATTATTATTCTAAGAATGGAATCCACAGGAAAAAGATGGTTCTAGGAACTCCACAGTAGAATGGGGTGTCAGAAAGGATGAACAGAACAATAATGGAACGTGCTAGGAGCATGAGGTTACATGCAGGACTACCTCTTTCTTTTTGGGCAGAAGCGGTGAGCACAGCTATGTACTTGATAAACAGAGGACCCTCAAGTGCCTTGGATGGAGGCATACCTGAGGAGGCTTGGTATGGTAAGAAAGTTGATTATTCATTTCTTAGAGTCTTTGGATGTGAGGTGTTTGTTCATATAGACAAGGATGATAGGACCAAGCTAGAGGCTAAATCAGAAAAATGCACTTTCATTGGTTATGGTGGTGATGACTTTGGATTTAAATGTTGGAGTATTAAGGACAAGAAAATCATTCGATCTAGGGATGTGGTCTTTAATGAGAAAGTCATGTATAAGAAACAGTTGTAGGAAAATAGGGAAGAATCCAAGAAAGAATATGTAGTGGTAGAGGATCTTCTGGATGGGAAAGTGACACATGAATCAGTTCAGGAACCTACTCAATAGGAACCCCAAACTCCTATATTGAGGAGGTCTTCTAGGGTAAGAAAAGAACCTGAACGTTTTTCTCCTTCTCTTTATTATTTATTACTCACTGATAGTGGAGAGCCAGAGAGATTTGATGAAGAAATGCAGGTAGATGTTAGGAAGAAGTGGGAGCAAGCCATGGATGAGGAGCATAAGTCTCTCATGGAGAACCAGACTTGGGATTTGGTGAAGCTACCGGAAGGAAAAAGAGCATTGCAGAACAAGTGGGTGTACAGAGTTAAAGAGGAAGAAGGAGGAAAGAAAAGATACAAGGCCCGGTTGGTGGTCAAGGGGTTTGCACAGAAAAAAGGTATAGATTTTGATGAGATTTTTTCTCCTGTAGTAAAAATGACTTCTATTAGAACTATTCTTGGAATAGTGGCAGTAAAGACTTGCACTTAGAACAGTTAGATGTAAAGACTACATTTCTCCATGGTGATTTGGAGGAGGAACTATATATGCAGCAACCAGAGGGCTATGAGGTCAAAGGTAAAGAGGAGATGGTGTGCAAACTGAAGAAGAGCTTGTATGGCTTGAAACAAGCTCCACGTCAATGGTATAAGAAATTTGATAGCTTCATGATGGAGCAAGGTTATATTAGATGTCATTCTGACCATTGCATGTATACAAAGAAATTTGAGGATGGAAGTTATATTATCCTGTGTTTGTATGTTTATGACATGTTGGTTGCAGGTAAAAACATGCAGGAAATAAAAGTACTCAAGAAACAGCTAAGTGAATCCTTTGATATGAAGGATTTGGGGGCAGCCAAACAAATCCTTGGTATGAGGATAACTCGGGATAGGAAGGAATGGAAGCTGACTTTATCTCAGGAAGATTACATTAAGAAGGTATTGGAGAGGTTTAATATGCAGGATGCTAAACTGGTTGGGACTCCTTTGGCAGGCCATTTCAAGTTATCAAAGGAGCAGTGTCCCAAGACAGAGCAGGAAAGAAACCAGATGTCCAAGGTACCTTACTCATCAGTAGTTGGCAGTTTGATGTATGCTATGGTGTGCACTAGGCCTGATATTGCCCATGCAGTGGGAGCTGTGAGTAGATTTATGAGTGATCCAGGTAAAGAGCATTGGCAAGCAGTAAAGTGGATCCTTCGGTATTTGAGAGGGACCATGGGGACAGTTTTGTGCTACAGTGGATCAGACACCACTTTACGTGGTTATGTAGATTCAGACATGGTTGGAGATGTAGACAGCAGGAGGAGCACGATAGGTTATATTTACACTGTAGGTGGGACAACAGTGAGTTGGATTTCATGACTACAGAAGCTAGTGGCTTTGTCAACCACAGAGGTTGAGTATGTTGCTGCCACAGAGGCAAGCAAAGAGATGATTTGGTTACAAAAATTGCTTGAGGAGTTGGGGCATAAGCAGGAGGAATGTAAGCTGCATAGTGATAGTCAGAGTGCTATACACCTAGCTAAGAACTCTTCTTTCCACTCTAGGACGAAGCATATTCAGTTGAAGGTACCACTTCATCAGGACAACTTTGGAGGAAGAGAAGTTGAAAGTTGGAGAAGATTCATACCAGTCAGAATCCTACAGACATGATGACCAAGGTGGTCACAAGGGATAAACTAAAGCTATGTTCAACTTTGGTTGGCCTTCGCGGATGATAGTGAAGGGTTGAAAAGCTTTCTCAATGGAAATCATTCTCCAAGTGGATATTTTTATAGAGATTGGTATGTTTGGAATGGAGCCTATTTTCATGTTAGAGTGTGGTACACCTTCTATGTGTTACTCCACTCGGGTATTTTTACAGCAGTCTCACTCGTCGGTGAGCCTCAGGAAAGGGGCTCTTCTCATGGGGGTGATTTTGCCCTATAGGAAGTAAATTTTCATGGGTGTTTTATTAACCCACATGGGTAATGGGTAACTGTTATCGGTTGTTTTTGGGCCCATGGTTTTTCGGTACCCATTGTTTTGATACCCACAGTTTTTTGCCCATGGTTTTTGTGTGAATTTAGGAGAGTTTGTTGAGCACAAATCAAAACAGATGGTTTTTGCCCATGAGTTTTGATATCCACGGTTTTGTATCAAACTACTTAAGCAATTCTTCTATTTAAATTGGTCTTATGCATATGATACATATACAAGCAAATGCATTGCAGATGTGCTTTGAATTCGGGTGTGAATTCTGTAGAGTTTGTTGAGCATAGCTCCAAACGGATCTGGGTATTGTATTGAGAGAGTGGAGGGATTGTAATATAAATCTGAGCAAGTGATTCTTGGTGGACGTAGCCCAAATTGGGTGATACCACATTAAATACTCCATCTCTCTATGTTGTGTTATTTATTCTGCACTTTTATTTGAGATCTGTAATTTTTCTGCAAATTAGTTTCTACTGTTGCGATTCTGTAAGGGTCTTATTCCACATATTTTATCTCTTATTTCCTCTACAGGTCTCAAGTGGGTTTTTTTAAGTGAGCATTACACCAGGAGTAATAACCCATATTACAGGAGTAATGTTTTGCTGCACCCATCTTTTAAGTGTTACCTATCCATGTCAAAAATTATAATAAATGTTCTAGCATCATTCCCAGTTTCCAAGACTAATGTGTATCACATAGTATTTCTGCCATACATAATTATAGGCATTAGCTTGTTAGACATTTTAACTATAGAGACAATACGTGCTATCACCACAATAAGATGCATCTAACTTGAGGTGTCAGAAAAGAACTCAGGACAACAAGTAAAAATCATAATGATATGTAGCTACGCTTGAATGATTTTTAATTGTAAATGGAATACCTAGAGCTGTATTGACATTAAAAAAATACTATAGTTATCTCTTGAATTCCATAACCAAATAACCAAGCCTCTCCAGACTTTGAGAATGTTATAGTATCTCATTCTTTTGGCTAATTGGGATTAGCATGTTCATTGATTAAACCACTTATAAGAAATATTAATTTAGTTGTTAAGAGTAGCATACACAAACCATAATGACCTTAAAACGTTATTCTTGGTGACTGCTTCTCTATAAGAATTTAATTAATGTAATTGCAAATAGGTAGTTTTTAAGATGTCTTACAGTGATCAAAAAAGTGAAAATGGATTTATTTGTAACAAATGAATATTTGAAATTGTGTCCCACCTATAGGTCACCACTCCCACTAGCATAATACTTCAAAGAGTTTAAGCTTGCTCTCACTAATCCTGACATGGTCAATGGTTAAACATGCCCATCAAGACCTTAATCACTCCACTCTTGTAGCCTAGGTGCATTTGCATTGGTTGTCTACTTTCAAACATCTTGCACAATAATCTATAATCCAAAGGATAGGTAATGTAGTTCCTCTAGATCTTAAAAATAACATAGGGTTTCAAGTATTTTCTAATCTTGGCCAGACGTAATGCTATGGGACATTGCTAGAGACAATGTTTAAGAGATTACAACTTAGCGTGGAATTCAATTTTAGTTGGGCCTAACTTTCTAATAAACTTGCACTACAACAAGTTACAAGCCATTTAATTCCAATACTTTAAACTTCTAAATTGATTTTGTGGCCTATAAGAATTGTTAGTTAACTAAGTGATAAATGTGGTCATCTTCAAGTTGGAGCCCATCCACAATTTCATATATTATTGTTGTGCATCCACAATTTATAAAATTTGTAGCTAGTCCATAGGGGTAGTTAGAAGTGAATATTATCCACAATTTTAATAATTTGTCATATTGTCCACAATTTTTGTGATTTGTAAATATTCCACTATATTGTGGATTCAAATTATGGTTTTTCCAATATATTTGAAATATCATGCATTTCTCTACATTTTAAGCATTGCTTGATTTTGATATCAATATAACATATGTACACAATATCTACAAATTGTTCTACAAAAATGCTTACCACATAAAATTTGTAGGTGGAAGCTACAATTTGATTGTCACAATAATAATTTGTGGAACTTCTCTTTTAAAATTTGTAGAAATGCTACTATTAATATTATACAGATTTCATGTTCTATTAGTTAGTTATATATGTATATTATCTATATTTTCATCAAGTATATCAAATAATTATTATTATCTACATAAAAATAATGTAATCAAATAGTTCTTAGTTTTTTAAGAGATTAGTGAATTTATTCTAATATTTATTATTAACTGTTATAAAAAATTTAATTAGCCACATATAAATTACATATATATTAATTTTAAATAATTCTTCAAATCACATGTATTCTGTAAGATTTATATAAACTAAACTAAATTAAATTTAAATTATTATATAGAATTGAGATAAACACTTGTATCTCATAAAATGAAAACCAAAAATTATCATGATAAACACTAATAGGATAGTAATATAAAAAATCAATTAAATTATATACAACACATTAGATAATAATAAATAATATTCAAAAACTATAAAAAAAATGATAGGAATCAATGGATGAAATATATAGATATTATAAACCACATTCTACTTGAAAAGAAATAAGGGTGAAAATATAACTAGCATACCTTATATATTATATAATATATGTGATATATGTCGAGAGGTATATATTACATATATTTATATATAATATAAATATATAGTTCGACAAGAATTTATGTCACACATGTAAACTAGGCACACATCTCGTGAATTTTACCTCTTAGCATATTTTATATACATAGAT
This sequence comes from Taxus chinensis, assembly GCA_019776745.2. Lineage (NCBI taxonomy): Eukaryota > Viridiplantae > Streptophyta > Pinopsida > Cupressales > Taxaceae > Taxus > Taxus chinensis. The sequence continues at coordinate 6,571 of JAHRHJ020003452.1, read as the reverse complement.
TTATATAAACATGAATCAAAACATGATATGTAAAATATGTTGAGAGATAAAGCTCACAAGGCGCTTATTTTAGATGTGTGACATAAATTCTTGTCGAACGATATATTTATATAATATATAATATATATGTAATATATACCTCTCGGCATATATTACATATATTATATAATATAGGTATGCTAGTAGCTGGGGACGTTTCATGCCCTAGGCAACTTAGGCAATTGCCTAGGGCGCCAAATAAGGAGGGGCGGCTCAATTTAAAAAAAAAAAATCAAATTTCAGCCTTCAAGTCGGCTTTACTAGTTTGAACCGGTGTGATTGTCCAATGGCAGATGCGGGATGGCCCATTCAATTTACATATATATAATATATTAGTATAACTGTATATAAACACTACAGATGTTTCTATACAGTCCACAGATCGGGATGTTTTTCATATTACTGACAAATATGAGCGACGGTTTGGGATAATCTCTGTCTCTATCTGATAGATCATATCATCATCATGGATTATCCGACCGCAACGCTATTGGAGTCTATGCGACTCTACTCGCCCATCCTCGCAGAGGTCACTCAGGTTGCTCACGATGACCTTCTACCTTATGACACCCCCGTGGAGAAGGGGCGCCCAAGTTTATTGTATGGTGCAAAGATTTCCTGGAGTTCAAGCCTGAAAGATGGCTGAATAAACGGTAAGTTTGTGAGGGAATCGGATTTCAAGTTTGCAACGTTTAATGAAGGGCCTCAGTGGTGCACGGGCAGAAAATTTGCATAATGGCAGATGAAGTGATCCGCTGCTTCTATTCTTACTCGATATAGGACATCATAGCCGCTAGTTGTACTGGACTGGTATCCTATAGGAATCACCAAATCAGGATTCAAAATATCAGCCTTGAAGAAATTGGAATCTCTAATTTTTATTTTCTTTGCGGCTTTGCCAGGCTGCTACGCTGTACAATTGACAATTCATTCACCAAACAGCCAACAGGTAACTACTAACAAGTTGCACTTACCGCTATAGAGTTTGTCATAAATCCAGAATCCTACAATGCACTTTATAGAGTTTGTCATAGAATCCAGAAACAATTTTTTGAATCTGTATTTATTTTCCAGATTCAAGAAGTGTTCAATACAGTATTAAAGATCTTTCATTGAGATAAATATTCTAATATTTTAAAAATGTTTCTGTACAGTCTGCAGATGTTTTCTGTTATTTCAATTTGGCATATAGGTTTCCTTAGAAAGTGGCATTTTGCTATTAGTATTGGAAAATCGATAGATTTGCCATAAAGTTGTATTTTTTCTAGTTTTGCAGGAGGGTAATTGGTGGAGATTAATGTTTGATATCGGATAATTATAATGATTAGATTTGCAACAAATATTCCCTTATGCACAGAATTATTGATTTAATCCCAAGCAGTGTATGTGATATTTTAATATTCCATTTTAGTAAATTTCACAATGTGTAATTGTTTTTATTATGGCCAATGAAAATGTTGGATTACAAATTAGTATTTTAGATTTTATACATAAAAAGAAAGTGTGGATCTTTATTATTTATAAAAGAAGAATTAGGTAAATTTCTACCGCTTCCTCCTGTAGTGGATTTTTTAATATTATTGCATTTAACAATTAGTAATAATAGTGAATTTTTATTTCGGTAGAATGTCACGAAGTTGTAGATTGCTACAACATCGTCAATAGACATGGTTCAAACATGTATCATTCATATAGTGCTCAGGAGGTGAGTAACCTCTTCTTATGCCCATTAAAATAACCTTTGGGGATCCATAGTGTCAAGATTTTGAACCTATCACTCATCAGGAGCTGAGCACTCAAATGAGGTGCGCGTAAAATGCTGAGCCCCCTCCTAAATCTGAGCATTGTGAGAAGATGTTATCATTGATGATGGATAAAATACAACAAATAGTACAAATGTTAAGACCTTAAACAATGTTTATACTATAAGAAAGCATATGGGAGAGATCATGACTTAGCTAACATACTTGTACAAGAAACATCATACAAATAACCAGATCTAGCTGGTGTAACAGTGTTGAACATGGCTGGAATTGTGTCGCAGCTGCTCTCTATAAAATCTAGGTTATGAGAAAAAGGTCAGACACGGGCACCTAGTACTGGACAGGGGTGTCAGGGCACTGGTGATTGTTCATGGGCACGGGTGACTACATAGAAGGTCAGAATCTTATTTCTGACTCTATGCATCATAGGGTTTTATTATTCATTTCATGTTGATCACCTGGTATAGCAGATCTTTGATCGCCTAGATATGCTACCTATATCATGCAAAATAAACCTCTAATTAGAGAACATCAAGCTCACAACCATCATTTTCTCATTGGAATGAAAATGCAATATGTGAAGTCATACTGAACCCGGTACGGTCACTCGATGAGTGAACTTATGATCGAGCTTCTGCACTACATTCCACAATCTATGTACCCCCTTTGTGCTTATGTGTGTAATAAGTGTCTCTATAAATAGGTTTAACACCTCACACCATGCCAAGCCTAACAAGATAGTAGCTAGATCGATTGCAAAGTGTCAAGGCGATCCTGTAATTGAGCACTTCTTCTTCCTAATGTGAGCTGTATGCAATTTCTAAAAAATGATAGTCCCTTTGATGGTAGTGATAGTATGTAGAGAGGATTTCCAGTAGAATTGCTAGCCAGAATCACCAGAGCTGTCATGTTGTCCACTCAGCACACCTGGCTGGGTCATGCTTGTTTAAATTTCGACTAGTGAACCTTAGAAAGGATGAATATGAGCTCAGGATAGGGATAAGAAAACTAGAAAGGCTGAACTTGCAAATGTCAAAATATGGTAAAAAGAAAAAGATAACTAAGACCCTTGTCCTACACACTTTTCCATGCACATGAGTGCATCGGTGCTTCAGTGTGTCCCATGAATGAGCGCTAGTGTCCTTTGGGACTAAATTACAATATTATGTGGCCCAACATTACCCCATGACTAAGACATGGATCCATGTGACCTGACCTTAGAGACATGGATCTCCAAAGAATGAAAGAATGTGAGAGACTCAAAGAATGATAGAATGAAGAATCAAGAATGAAGTAGATGAGACAATGGATTGTAATCAAAGAATGGAGGATACTTTTCTTACTTAAGAATCCATGCATATAAACAACATATTGACGGCATAATAAATTAGTGGGAATATGTGTGTGATTTTGTATTCCTACAATTCTCTAAAAATCCCAGGCATACACTATGTACCTCGCCTCATTATACGCCACATTGACAGAGGTCACCTAATAAGTCACTCACCTTTTCTAAGCCTAGTCTCATCTGAAAACCTTAGAATTCGTGATATCCATAACAATGTCAAGCAGCATCTTACCCGAGGTCAATTCAATGCTTTACACCATGCGGGTCAAGATAAATTTCAAGGTTATGGAAACCACGATTACAACCCTCAAAGTTTGAAATCCAAGCATCTTAGGGATGCTTCTCATGGTCAATGCTGAGTTCTTCTTATACACCTCATCCTAGATCCTATGACTACTATATGTGCTCATATCTATGAAGCCCTTTAGTCTTCTACTGTTACCAACACCTCTGAAGTTTTCCTAATGGGTGGCAATGCTAAGCAACATGACATTCTTCTCTGAGCTCCTCAATCACCAGTTGATCAAATTATCCATAGGAAGTCATTCGGCTACCTCCCTGTGGTCGACTTTACGTAAATGGCAAAGAGCTCCTATTTTTCAATCATCACAGAAACTATAATGGACATCCTTCATGACAATCTCCTATTATGCTCCTAAAACAAATAATTAAACAATTTGAACATCAAGGTTTTATTTCAAAATGAGAGGTTACCTACACAACATGGTGAGGATGCAAGTTAGCTCATTCCAAGCATTACAAGGTTGACTAATAATTTGATCCTTCCAGGTGGTGCTAACAAGGAAAATTTTAGTGGCAAATTTTTGTAAACTCACGAAAATTAAGGATTATGAAAATTCGAAATGATGGAAAATATTATGTTGTTCAGAGATGAACTTATTCACTGAAAAATTTGGTCTGACATGTCCCTTATACTATTCCTTTCAGCCTATATTTTACACATATATAAGAGGTTATGAATGTAAGTTCACCACCATTTTGAATCATATTGTGTGCATATTCACTGAAGTAAACATAAGAAAATTCCTCAGTCACGCTAACACTGAAGTCTAAAATTCTGAGTCGTCCAACTATAAGGTGTCCAACTCTGAGTCATTTAGCCTTGATCCGACATACTCTGTAATCTGAAATGTCCAAATCTATTCCATCCAACCTGAAGTATCGTCTAACCCCCTAGCCATCCAACTCCTAGCCATCTAGTCCCTAACCATCTAACCCCTATCCGTCCAGCTCCTATCCCGTCCAACCCATATCCGTCCAACCACAAGCTTTCGAAACCCTAGTCCATCTAACCCCTAAACTATCTAACCTGTAGCCATCCAACCCTTAGCTGTTACAACCCTTTACCATTCCATTCTCTAGAGCCTTCGGAACATAAGAAGTCATATCGTAAGGCCCTAAGCAGTAAGCAGTCATGGATACTAGAAATCAGGGCAAGAAGATTACAAATTCAACAAGTTAAAAAAAGGGTGCCAATACTTTGCTTGGCTATTTTAGGAAAATCACAAAAAACAAAGTCGGTTTATCTACTTCAGCTGAAAATATCGGTATGTGGAAAGTGTTATTTATTGGTTATTTTATCTTACATAATTTAATAATTATGTTTATGATACTATTCTTGGAACTCTTTGACATTTGTACTCTGTAAAAACTTAACTATAGATAAGATTAATACTATATAAGTAACAATTTTATAAAATTATTTGCAGACTTTTTAGAAATTCCTTCATTGAATAATCAATTTATATATATTGATGATCCAATATATGTTGAGGCAAAAATTTCTTCCCTTGATGAAATAGGAGTACAAGAAAATTCATCGAACTCTCAGCATACACCAGCAAAGGAAGCTTCTACTCCACAGTCTATTTCTAGAAAGAGGAGACATGAGATTCAAAAAAAATTTCTACTGACAGACCTAGAGGCAGAAGTTGAATCCCAAGGAAAAAAAGAAAATATGTTAGAAGAAAGATGTCAAACTGGAAAATTGGAAGGAAATTCCAATTTGAATGGGCTACAAAATATCCTTTTATTGAACCTATACACACTAAAAATTGTAATGATGTTCCAACACAATGTCGATGCAAAATATGTTGTTGGAAATAGGGGAAGGATCACATGATGTAGCTCAAACTAGACACAATTGAAAAACACTATAGGAAAATATACATTTCCCAAAACCTCAAGGAATGGCAGCATAGTCAAAACACATAAATGGAAAGATGCAAAAGATTGTCTACATGTCAAATACGCAGAAGAGAATGAAAAGGAACAAAAATGTATCAAATATGTAAATGAAAATAGGTGGGACCATAGTAGCAAAATTGAGCAAAGCTATGGAGGCAGAAATGCAAGCAAAGGGTATTCAATTTGCAAACTGTATTTCATTTAATGAAAAGGGGAAGACCGATGTAAAATTTCAGGAGAAAATAGAATGCTTGTATCAAGTTATTGGTTTAAAGAATGTTCCATCAATCTCATTGGTCAGATACCCATGAGGATGGGAGATTCCAAAATGTCTATCTCTGGTAGAGAAGGAGGATCTAAAACTGTGTGTTCAAAAGGCAAAGTATATTTCCCTTTCTTTAGAATGAGGTTATCACAGTTGATAATACTTCATGGATATGTATTTATGTTTACACATTTACTAATGAAATGAGGACTCCACACCTCTTGGAAATTCATAAAGTGACAGAGAATTGCAATTCTGAGAATATTTATAAATTGGTGGTATCAAATTTGAAGGATATTGCCGGAATGGATGACTTTTCCATTGCAACAAAATATAGTTTGTGTCGGAACTGATGGTGCAGCTATAATGCAGGGAGCCAGAAATGGTCTGTGTGTTAGACATTCAGACAACTATTGCTTTGTATATGGTTGACTATCCACTACATGGCTCACATAATGAATCTCACCTACAAAATTGTGAGCACATTTGAAAATGTAGCTAAAGTGGAGGAATTGATACGTGATCTCTATGCTTATTATTCTTGCAGTCCTAAGAGATTTTTAGAATTTTTAAAATTTGCTATTGGACTAACAGAGGGAAAAAAACTTCTCAAATATGTAGATACCATATGGATATCTATGTACGAACCTTCCTGTAGAATATATGATGAATATCCTTCACTTACAGGATTTATGTTTAAATACCACAGGGATGTAGATAAAGTTAAAGATCTATTGTGCTGTCTAACTAACATAGAAACTTTACTCACACTTTGTGGTATTTTGCCCATGTTGAGGGAGCTTAATATTTTAACGAAGCATGCACAAGATCAATCTTTCTACATTACAAAATTCATAAGACTCAGAAGACGTGTTTTCTGAGTCCTAGCAAGTTTATATCTTTCTGATGGATTTTTTAGGGTGTTTGCTTTGAAAACTGGAATGCTTT